>JACCIB010000387.1:0-165833 GCA_018906965.1 Philotrypesis tridentata
GAATTTGGCACCTTTTATGACGTCTTTTTCTAACATCATTTAACGTAAATTAACGTTATTTACATCCGGAGAAATGATTGGTAACTTAAAATAACGTTATTTTCGATTGCGTTTAAATCATAAAATAACGTTATTTTACGCGTTTCGAATATGCGGCTTGGGTAATAACGTTATTTTTAAACATTTCCCTATTAAAAATAATAACGTCATTTCATAACGTCATTTTATAACGTCATTTCATTACGTTTAATAACGTTATGGGTGATGCTTCAAATTCGGACCTTTTATGACGTTATTTTGTATAACGTCATTTTTTGTCATTTCATTTTTTATTAATTTAAATATTAGTAATTACAATCGTTAGTATTATATTGTTATTGTAATATTTGCGCTTGTCGTTGTAAGTAATAATTATGAAATTAAAGGAAAAAAGAAGAAAAAAAAAGTCCCCGAAAGGGGATCGAACTTGACACCTTTTAATTCATAGTCCTAGACTGTACCACTGAGCCACGAACACTTGTTATTTCTGATACTTAAATTTTTGCTCTTATATCTCATTTGCCAATATTTTAGAACTTATATAGTAATTTCAAAGGATTTTTTTCGATGATTCATTCATACACGTAAATACGTACATTATTTTTAGTAATATATTTCAAATGATTGTTTTTTTATAATCTATAAAATAACGTCATTTTTGTATAATATTTATTTGTCAGAGTCCAGTTTGTTAGAATAATAAATAACGTCAATTTTTCAAAAATAATTTTTTTTCGATGATTGACGCGCACGTGTGAATACGTAAATTATTTTTAATAATACACTTCAAACTATTGACTTTTTATAATCTGCAAAATGATGTCATTTTCGTATACCACTTATTTATCAGAGTCCAGTTTGTTAGAATAATAAATAACGTTATTTTTTTGTCCGATCATAAGAGTGATATTCATAATGTATTATTAATGTATTGTCAAAGTTAAAATTGTTAGCGGAAAACAGGGATAAATAATTGTAAATTACTGCAAAAGATTTCACACTTCATTTGTTGCTATCCAAGCCATTTCTTACTTGTCACTTTCATAATGACTTACATCGTCACTTTCATTTCAGAGCGCACGATTGTTTATTCCTATTTTTCTCTAACAAACTGGACTCTGACAAAAACGAATACAAAAATACAAATACGAAAATGACGCCGTTTTGCAGATTATAAAAAGTCAATCATTTGAAGTGTATTATTAAAAATAATTTACGTATTCAAACGTACGCGTCAACCATCGAAAAAAAATTATTTTGGAAAAAATGACGTTATTTATTATTCTAACAAACTGGACTCTGACAAATAAATATTATACAAAAATGACGTTATTTTACAGATTATAAAAAAACAATCATTTGAAATATATTACTAAAAATAATGTACGTATTACCTGTATGAATGAATCATCGAAAAAATCCTTTGAAATTACTATATAAGTTCTAAAATATAGGCAAATGAGATATAAAAGCAAAAATTTAAGTATCAGAAATAACAAGTGTTCGTGGCTCAGTGGTATAGTCTAGGACTATGAATCAAAAGGTGTCAAGTTCGAACCCCTGTCGGGGGACTTTTTTTTCTTCTTTTTTCCTTTAATTTCTTAATTATTACTTACAGCGACAAGCGCAAATATTACAAGAACAATATAATTCTAACGATTGAAATTACTAATATTTAAATAAATAAAAAATGAAATGACAAAAAATGACGTTATACAAAATAACGTCATAAAAGGTCCGAATTTGAAGCATCACCCATAACGTTATTAAACGTAATGAAAGGACGTTATTATTTTCAATGGGGATTTCCCTGTATGTACATAACGTTATTTAAAAATAACGTCATTTTCATGGTCAAATTTTCAAATACATAAAATAATGTCATTTCGCGTTATCATCATAATAAATGACGTTACCCTGTTTCTGTTCATTGTCCAGCGTGTACGTCACGTTATTTTAAAATAACGTCATTTTACGTATCAAATATACGAAATTAACGTCATTTTATGTTTCCGTTATTTTATAACGTCATTTTACAACGTTATTTAACGTCATTATAAGCACTAGGGCATGAAGCTCATAAAATCCGCCAAATTTTTGAGGTTTTGCTGATAGGGGTTCAGCCTCCTTCTTCTAAAGTTTCTTGAACTCCTACCAGCCCTCGTGCCTCTTCTGCCTAAAGGATTCAATTATTATTTATTATTTTTTTTGCTTAAATATATTAAGTATTTTAAATACCAAATAATAAATTGGTCCTGTACCTTGATTGCCATAGTTGTTGTTGTTGCTATTGTTGTTGTTGCCATTGTTGTTGGCTGCACCAGCTCCTGCTAAATTACAAAAATATGTAATTATTAATTTAGTTTTACTGGGTGGCGTATAAAGGCCTATAGAGGGATATGGATCCAAGTCTCCTTTGACTAGCTGGTTTCCAAATCTCAATTATGTGATACATAATAATTTTTATATTTACCATTTACATCAATTTGCATCTGGTTCGGCATTATTATTTTCTGAAAATGAAAAATGAGTTTGAAAGTTTAGTAACAATTTATAACATATATTATGTGTGGATGATTCTCTGACAAATTCTAGCTTTCCAGAAAACGTACAAATACATTTGTTCTGTAGAAAGATATGTTTATTTATGTTTATAAATTAATTTATAACAAGTATTTTGAGACTAAGTTTAAATTGTAAAATAATAACTACCAGACTATGATAGTTTGGATGAATTTTTTACAATAAATAAAAATATTGATTAATTATGTATAAGAAAAGACAAAAGAGCTTATTCTAACAGACATGAATGCATTTTTAAATATTCAATGTATTTTATAACAGCTAAGTTTTATATTATATACTATAGCCTTTTTATTTCATAGTAAGCGCACAATTTGTATTTGGTTTACACTATATAATAGGCGAACAGATGTATTTGGATAGCAGATTAACGATGATTTTAATTTAAAAAAACATGATCTAATCTAAAAAAATTACCAGTATTGATTGTACATTCATGTTAATAGATTTGGCTTACAACGAGAAGTCAACTCTCTGTACTATACACAAGATAATTAGGGAACACATATTACAATAACAGATTATGAAAGATTTTAATTAAAAATCATATGATCTAAAACAAAGTATTACTAGTAATAATAGTAAGCCTGCATTATATTTATAGATTTGTCTAAAGAGAGCCAACTCTCTATACTATAAATTTTAGCTGTATTTGGGCACTTCCTACACGCATCATCTAATATTATATTTAATTAATTTAATATTTCTTAACATTTTTACTTATCTATCAGGAAGAGAATATATATAATTATTTTATGAGTAATGCATATATTACTCATTTCATTTTATTTAACAAGCGCATCAAACTCCTTATTCAAAAATATTACTTACAGTAATAAATAAGACTGATTCATTAAAGTCTGCTGTTTATAAATTTCTTTTTACGCCAAGTTCATTGGATCACCTGTAACAGAGAAAGAATAATTTATTTTTAAACAAAGAATCATGTTCTATTATCATAAAGTTAATTTATTTGAAGGTAACTAAAAGATACTTATCTGACAGAGAGAGATCCGTTGATAGTATTTTCATCATAATATGTCATCTTTTCTGTAAATGCATTTTTTTACTTGAAACTTATTGCAGGTTCTAGATTAAACATTAGAGGTTTTTAACGCGATTTAAATAATATAATTTGTCATAAACTCGGAGATCCACGTGGAGGTTATAAACTAGCAGAAACCAACAGTAGATTAGTACTTCAGGTTAAACATAATTATAGTACAAAAGTGAGTTGGCACTAAATTATGGGGATATAGAGATCCCTATAACGAAGCTATGATGCACAGAACAGTAACTGCAATGAGTATCTGGTTAACTCTATGAAGTGTTAGTCTATGGTTGGTTTCTGCTGGTTCACCTCCGCGAGAATCTTCAAGTTTATCATAAATTATATTATTTAAATCGCGTTAAAAACCCCTAAAACTCGTACTACGCGTGTACATCATGGTACATCTATTGAAATAGGACATTATACAAATATCGTTCGCCAAAGTAACCAATGGTTTGAAATAAATGATCAGTTTGATAAACAAAGAACATGGCCTCGTGGCGCGAAAGATGCCTATTTATTTTTTTTAGAAGAAATGACTTAAATTATTAAATTAATTAATATCTTTATCCCGTGTCCATGTACAACGATATGTGTTTGTGTAAATTTATTTTTCCTTGAATGATCTTTATTTTTTCATACTATCTGTATCATGTAAATAATTATGTTAAATAGAGTGAAGTTTAGTGTCAAATTTGTGGATTAGGCCTACAGGGGATACCACAACTTTATTGACATTATCTTTTATAATTTTTCACAATGTTGAAATTCGATTGTAATTTTCTTAAAGTTTACTGAATTATGTGGTTTGCATTAAAAATGGTAATACTTCTATCATAAAGAATCATACGGATTTTAAAAGTAACTTACATAAACTTCTTTTTTTTTATTCATAATATTATAATAAAGATTAAATTGTGAAGGATATGATGTAAACTTGTATAAATATTAAAATGCTACATCACTCATGTTCTGTTGACAATAATATCCACAAGGTACAAAAGAAGTCTCTACGTCTAAAATTATTGTTCATTAATTAGCTGATAATTGCTTTGTTGAAAATACTTTCAAAAAGCAATTATCAAATAATTTATGAACAATAATTTTATACGTACAGACTTCTTTTGATTTATATTTACAAGACAAATATTATGGAACTTCACATAAAAGTTAGTGCCAATAAAGGAAAAAAAAAACGCGCCATTCTATTTACCTCGACGGTGGTGTGGAAAAGATAGATATTTCTTTTTGAATGATAATGATCCAAAAATAACTATTTGCTGTACAGATGGTGTCGAAAAAATAATTATTATCGCAATAATACATAAGCATATGTACATTAATTTTTTAAATTTATAACTTCTTCAGTTGATGTTAATCGTTCATTATAATTTAGGTATTATATACCATTTAAAAGTAGTGAAATCTTCCCACCCCCCCAAATAAACCTTTTAAAGGTAAAAGGCTGGCAAGTATAAGGTCGTTTTTTTCTATAAGATTTATCCATCTCCTTTTCTCCTTCCTCCTTCCTCCTTCTCCTTTCTCCTTCTCCTTCCTCCTTCCTCCTTCACCTTTTCTCCTTCCACACCTTTTCTCCTTCCACACCTTTACACTTTCTCCTTCTTCCTTCCTCCTTCCTTCCTCCTTCTCCTTTTCTCCTTCTTCCTTCCTCCTTCACTTTTTCTCCTTCCACATCTTTACACTTTCTCCTTCTTCCTTCTTCCTTCCTCCTTCCTCCTTCCTCCTTCCTCCTTCTCCTTTTCTCCTTCCACATCTTTACACTTTCTCCTTCCTCCTTCTCCTTTTCTCCTTCCACATCTGTACAATTTCTCCTTCCTCCTTCCTCCTTCTCCTTTTTTGCTTTCTCAAATTCCTACCAGCTCTTACTCCTCGTCTAACTATTAACTTATTTTTTCTTTTTTTAATCATTACATATCATTTTATTTAATTTTAATGCACACTTTAAAGAAATAGGTAAATTACTGAAGGACGATAAGAAACGTGTTAATAATGCAGTGATTAAAAAGATATTTATGATCATTTAACAAATAATTATGTTAGGAAAAATTCTTCTTCAATTTTGAAAAGGTCTTCTTTTACCTCGTAAATGAGTGAATCACATTAAGATGAATAATCCGAAACTCTCATCTAGGATAATATGTACGCGTAAGCATCTTCGCGTTAAGGGTCTGTTGGACATACTGTTATTTCTTTAGCATCATTTCTGTATACCTTCGTTTTACAAAAATTCCAATTTTAATTTTAACACAAGAAAGTTATGATATCATTAAATAAATTGGCAAGTTTTTTTTATAAAAAACAACTGCTTTGAAATAAATAAATAACTCGTTTAAATATAAATTTTCGAACTCTCGCTTTCGAACCCTTATTGGTGAAAATTCAAATCTATCTATCTATGAAAATATGAACGCGTAAACATCTTCACGTTAAGGGCCTGTTAGATAGACTACCATTTCTTTAGTGTTACTTCTCCTATACCTTCGATTTAATAAAAATTTCAATTTTAATTTGAACAAAAGAAAGTTATGATATCAATAAATAAATTGGCAAAAGGTGGATAGCCTGTGAAAATGCACGGTCGGGTACAATTAAAACTTTGAATAAATGCGACTGCTGCCACGTTCTGCGCATTCTATCTGACGTTTGGTGACCGATCACGATGACGCCGTATTTACCGTGGGAGATTAGGCCACCATATTTCCGGTAAATTGAGCGTTGCGTAATCGGTCACAAACATGCGCAGAACGTAGTGCCAATATGGTATTATTCAAAGTTTCAATTGCACCCAACTGTACATGTAATAGAATCGCACGATGTTCTTACATGATATTATCACATGACAAATGTGCCCATAATATGTAGTAATATCATGTTTGTCTAATATGATTATGTAATTTAACAACATTGTTTCGCATCATGAAAACTTTTTTTTTATTTATGGAAGCAACGAGCGGATGTACAATCTACTCTACTTAGTAATTCAGTAAATGTGTTGCTATCCTTATTTCATTAAAAATCTATGTCTAGGACGATTATATGCAATTATATATGAGATTTAAATTCTGTTGATACAATATATCGATCCTACATTTAAAAAAAAACAGGAACAAATTCTATCATGTAGTACGCAATTTTTTTTACGAAAAAACTTGCCGTCCCGTCCTATCATAGATAATCGATGAACTACTAAATGTCAGTGTGAAATTAACAATAGCATAACATTTTTAATATAGTTAAATTATCGTCCTATTATCCTGCAATGGGAACTACTCAAAGCATTATATTAAACTGTGAGAACGACGGCCTCAAATAATAATAATAATTAGAATTCCATTTTTAATTAAGTAAAGATTTAAAACTAAAAGCTGTAAACTATATCAAGTAAATATTAATTTAACATTTTTAAGCTTGATTTATTTTCCAACTTGTGTCATAGAAATTTATTTTATAACATTTTTTTAATACGTAATAATAGTTAGAATTATCTTTAATCAACTTACTGTAATCTTCCGATAATAATAACAGTTTTGTAAAACATACATACATACAAATAATCAAAAATAGAGCTTAGAATGAGTGCAAGATTGAGTTAGAATACTTCAAAAATTGGTTAAAGACAGTAATAAATAAATATTGAATAAAAAATTGATTGAGAGATTTTCTAACGGTGTTTTATGAACAAGTTACATTGGTTAACCTTGCATAATTTGAAGATCGTATCCATCGTTATCTATGATAGGACGGGACGGCAAGTTTTTTCGTAAAAAAAATTGCGTACTACATGATAGAATTTGTTCCTGTTTTTTTTTAAATGTAGGATCGATATATTGTATCAACAGAATTTAAATCTCATATATAATTGCATATAATCGTCCTAGACATAGATTTTTAATGAAATAAGGATAGCAACACATTTACTGAATTACTAAGTAGAGTAGATTGTACATCCGCTCGTTGCTTCCATAAATAAAAGAAAAAGTTTTCATGATGCGAAACAATGTTGTTAAATTACATAATCATATTAGACAAACATGATATTACTACATATTATGGGCACATTTGTCATGTGATAATATCATGTAAGAACATCGTGCGATTCTATTACATGTACAGTTGGGTGCAATTGAAACTTTGAATAATACCATATTGGCACTACGTTCTGCGCATGTTTGTGACCGATTACGCAACGCTCAATTTACCGGAAATATGGTGGCCTAATCTCCCACGGTAAATACGGCGTCATCGTGATCGGTCACCAAACGTCAGATAGAATGCGCAGAACGTGGCAGCAGTCGCATTTATTCAAAGTTTTAATTGTACCCGACTGTGCATTTTCACAGGCTGTCCACCTTTTCACATGCTACAATTTCATGTGTTTATTTAAATACATGTATATTTATAATCCTCCCCCTTTTAAATGCTTATTTACTTATTTCAAATTCATTGCTTTTTATAAAAGAACTTGCCAATTTATTTATTGATATCATAACTTTCTTTTGTTGAAATTAAAATTGAAATTTTTATTAAATCGAAGGTATAGGAGAAGTAACACTAAAGAAATGGTAGTCTATCTAACAGGCCCTTAACGTGAAGATGTTTACGCGTTCATATTTTCATAGATAGATAGATTTGAATTTTCACCAATAAGGGTTCGAAAGCGAGAGTTCGAAAATTTATATTTAAACGAGTTATTTATTTATTTCAAAGCAGTTGTTTTTTATAAAAAAAACTTGCCAATTTATTTAATGATATCATAACTTTCTTGTGTTAAAATTAAAATTGGAATTTTTGTAAAACGAAGGTATACAGAAACGATGCTAAAGAAATAACAGTATGTCCAACAGACCCTTAACGCGAAGATGCTTACGCGTACATATTATCCTAGATGAGAGTTTCGGATTATTCATCTTAATGTGATTCACTCATTTACGAGGTAAAAGAAGACCTTTTCAAAATTGAAGAAGAATTTTTCCTAACATAATTATTTGTTAAATGATCATAAATATCTTTTTAATCACTGCATTATTAACACGTTTCTTATCGTCCTTCAGTAATTTACCTATTTCTTTAAAGTGTGCATTAAAATTAAATAAAATGATATGTAATGATTAAAAAAAGAAAAAATAAGTTAATAGTTAGACGAGGAGTAAGAGCTGGTAGGAATTTGTGAAAGCAAAAAAGGAGAAGGAGGAAGGAGGAAGGAGAAATTGTACAGATGTGGAAGGAGAAAAGGAGAAGGAGGAAGGAGAAAGTGTAAAGATGTGGAAGGAGAAAAGGAGAAGGAGGAAGGAGGAAGGAGGAAGGAGGAAGGAAGAAGGAAGAAGGAGAAAGTGTAAAGATGTGGAAGGAGAAAAAGTGAAGGAGGAAGGAAGAAGGAGAAAAGGAGAAGGAGGAAGGAAGGAGGAAGGAAGAAGGAGAAAGTGTAAAGGTCACTCTTACGCCGTATTTAGTGTGGGAGGTTAGGTCACCGTACTTCCGGTAAATAGAGCGTTCCGTGACCGGTCACAAACATGCGCAAAGCATAGCACTTATTCGATATTATTCAAAGTTCAATAGTATCCGAGTGTACATATAGGAATGATCTTCTTACATGACATTATCACATGAAAAATGTGCCCATAATATATTACAGGATTGTTTCGCATTATGAAAACTTTTTCGATTATTTATGGAAGCAGCGAGCGGATGTACAATCTACTCTACTTAGTAATTCAGTAAATTGCTATCCTTATTTCATGAAAAATCTATGTCCAAGACGATCATTTGCAATTAAATATAAGATTCAATTCATACAAAAAATCGATCCCACATTTAAAAAAAACAGTAACAAATTCTAGCATGTAGAACGCAATTTTTTTTATGGAAAAACTTGCCGTCCCGTCCTATCATAGATAATCGATGAACTACTCAATGTCAGTGTAATCAACAATCTCATAAAATTTTTAATATACTTATAATATATGTTTATATATAATATTTATGTATAATATAATATTATGTTAAACTGTGAGAACGATAGCCTCAAATAAAAATTGTAGTTCTATTTTTTTTATTAAGTATGGATATAAAACTAAAATATAAACATAAATATTAATTTAATATTTGTTAGCTTGATTGATTTCCGAACATTAATCATAGAAATTTATTTTATAACATTTTTGTAATACATAATATTAATTATTTTTATTGAACATCTTGTAATCATTCGATAATAATAACATACTTTTATGAAACATACATACAAATACAAATAACCAAAAATTGTGTTTACAATGATTACAACCAGAAGTTTGAATTCTTCAAAAATTGGTTAAGAATAGTAGTAAATACATATAGAATGAAAAATCCGATACGAGATTTTCTAACAGTGTTTTGTTAACAACAAATTACTTTGGATAACCATGCACAATTTTAAGATAGTACCCATCGGTATCTATTATAGGACGGGACGGCAAGTTTTTCCATAAAAAAAATTGCGTTCTACATGCTAGAATTTGTTACTGTTTTTTTTAAATGTGGGATCGATTTTTTGTATGAATTGAATCTTATATTTAATTGCAAATGATCGTCTTGGACATAGATTTTTCATGAAATAAGGATAGCAATTTACTGAATTACTAAGTAGAGTAGATTGTACATCCGCTCGTTGCTTCCATAAATAATCGAAAAAGTTTTCATAATATGAAACAATCCTGTAATATATTATGGGCACATTTTTCATGTGATAATGTCATGTAAGAAGATCATTCCTATATGTACACTCGGATACTATTGAACTTTGAATAATATCGAATTAGTGCTATGCTTTGCGCATGTTTGTGACCGGTCACGGAACGCTCTATTTACCGGAAGTACGGTGACCTAACCTCCCACACTAAATACGGCGTAAGAGTGATCAGTCATTAAACGTCAGCTGGAAATGCGCAGGACGTGGCGGCAATCGCAGTTATTCCGACAATTCTACCGACAGTATCTTTTCACAGGCTATCCACCTTTTCACATGTCACAATTTGGTCGAGTGTTTATAATGATGAATACATATATATTTATAATCCTTCTCCGATTTAAACAATTATTTATTTATATCAACTCAATTGCTTCTTATAACAAAAACTTGCCAATTTCTTTATTGATATCATAACTTTCCTTTGTTATATTAAAATTGAAATTTATGTAAAATCGAAGGTATAGAGAAGAAACACTGAAGAAATGGTAATCTGTCCAACAGATCCTTCAAGCAAAGATGTTTACGCATTCATATTGATATAGATAGATGAAAATTTCAAGTTATTCAGCTTCATGTATAAGCATCATGTTCTTTCAGTGTCTGTGATTCACTCATTTACGAGGTAAAAGAAGACACATATATTAACATAATTATTTATTGAACTAATTAGAAATACCTTTTTAATCATTGCATTATAATCACATTTCTTATTAACCTTTACTAAGGGAAAAGTAATAAACGTACACAATAAACCTGCTAGAATATTATTTACATTATTATTGAAAGTTTGACTTTAATTTACATAATGAAAATAGTCTTTTAGAATAAGCACTCTGAATTTTCACCACATAAGGGATATCGATTTAGATACTCAAGAAATTTACGCTACTAATATTCTCGTTTTATTATAATACACGCATCCACACTTAAGCGTCAATTTGATCGTGCTTCGCGATACTCGCTCGCGAAGTTGTGTCTGGCTCACCGAGTCGGTGTACAATAGAACTCTGCGCTAACGACAAGGTATTTAAATCTATCGCCGGGATTTTAGCGTCGAAGATTGGTCGCAATATACTGGGCCGGGCCCGCGGTCGGTCGCTCGGATAACTCACGAATAGGCACTCGCTGTCTTGTCTGCGATTTGTGCGGCAGGTCCTCAATGTCGGGCCTTGCCGTCGTACTTGGCCCTCTCAACGTGTGGCTCTCCGATGCTATCTCGATGCGGCTCCTTGGCGTTGCCGAGTTGGATTTTTCTACATACAAAAACTGCGCGACTTATTATTAAATGTTGCTCGTCGGAGAGCATCGCTCGACTTATTTTACACTTACCCCGATTCACGGGTTCTTGCTCGTCCGACCGACTTCGTCCACGGCCCCCAGCGCAAAGCAGGCTGCCGAAAAATCCTCCCACTCCTCAATCACACACACACATTACCTAGCGCGAGCGCGTCTCGCCGCTTCGCGCCTGACACTCAATCCGTTACATACATCCCCCTTTCGGTGGAGGGTTCTACTCATCCATCGAAATATCCACATCACTAACGCACAGCACGCACGAACGCAAAAACGCTAAACGAAGCGACGGGAGCATTTTCTCGCAACTGCATGCTACCGCGTCAAGCGATGTTTTCTCTACCTCTAGATTACCTACTTATTTTACACTACATTTATTTATTTTTACATACCATTTTTCGTATTCGAGTCATAGCGATTATAATATTTTCGTATGTGGAATCGGTTATATGTGCCTTTGATGGTCTCTGAATTCGACACATCTGCCAGCAGAAAAGCATTATTTCGAAGGTTCTTAATAATGAGATATGGCCCTTCATATAAATGGAAAAATTTGTAAATTTTCTTTTGCACAGCATCAGAAAGGTGCGGCACGCGTATCAAGACCAGGTCGCCGATGCTCAAAGTGACATTACTCCCCTTCCCTTGTCGTTTACTTCTTTGTTTAAACGCGTTTTGCAACTTCACATTTGCAAGCTCCAATTGTACTACGCGATCAATCGGTCGCTTCGCGAGCAGTGGAAACAGCTTACAAATTTCCTCCCGTACCGTTTTCCCAAAATGCAATTCATAGGGAATCGCCTGAGTACTTTGGTGCTCCGAATAGTTTAAACAATCTTGTACGAAGGGAATTTGTTTCGCCCATGCTGTATGTTTATCGGAGCAGTAGGTTCGAAACAATCTTCCGAGCTCTCGCATCGTTCGCTCAACTGGGTTTGACTGCGGATGTCTTACCGACGAAAATACGGCTTTCACCCCCGCGGATTCTAACTCCTTCTTCCACGCATATGATGTAAACTGCGTGCCGTTATCCGACAGGATTCGTGTCGGTTTTCCTACGTGGACAAAATAATCATCCCTTAGTTTGTTCAAACACGTCCTCGTATTTGCTCGCTGTTGAGGCGAGAATATGCCTCGTTGCTACGCGCCGGGTATCTTTGCGTAGCTAATATGACTTTTAGGGAAAATAAATGGACACAGCGAATCGTGTTGCAAAATTGATGTATTGAACACTTCACTACAAAATAAAACGCCAAGTACAAAGTAGTATAGATTGACGAGTTTTGCTCTTGCTTGCGCGGTGGTCAAGATGAATCTGAATCTGTCAAGTCCTTGCGTTCGTCACGTTGGGGTCGACTATTTAGGAAAAATTGTAGGAGGGAGGTGGAGGAGGAGACTTTCACAAGAAACGTGTGTGTGCATTGGTGGAAATATTTAGTGCAAGGTGAATATAGTGGGATATGCGAGGGTGGAGCGTGGAGACGGCAGGACCCAAAAGTTTGAGGCAGGTATGTAGGACGAATCGGGCTTAATTGCGGATCGGGAAAAACCCAGAACAGATTTGAGAAATTGCGGATCGGGGAAACCCAGGAGAGGATCGGGAAGACTGTCGTGGTTGTAAACGTTTAAGTACTAGGTTCGCGTCGTGCTCCTTGTGTAACAGATTAAAACTATAAGCTAATATAAGCGTCTCGTCGTGTTTCGCTCGACCCGTCGTAAATCGTTATTCGTCGTTATCTACAGCTATCGGTGGGAAATACGAATAATACCTTTGACTACATATATGTGTGCGTGTGTATGAGTTAAAATTAATATGAGTATAGTATAATACGACTATAGTAAAGGACTATTCCTACAACTTATTGCTAATGAGTACAAAAAATATTAATATTTAATAATACAACTATGAGTCGCTGATATGCGACGAAACACTCGCTTAATAGGGTATAACGTAACGTATTTTGAAAACACATCTTGCACGACAAACATATTTTGTACACTGCGAGGACATTTGGCTCTTTTGCATGCAGAAACTCATATGAGCCCTCCATTCGGTAATTTAAATATTTTGTTCTCTGACATATGTCGCAACTTCGCGTAAAATTTTTTATATCTTTGCGCATGTATTTCCAGTAAAAATATTGTTGCATGTACTTAAATAATTTATAACTACCAGCATGTCCGAGATGTTCATGAACCGACGTCATTAACGAATAGATACAACATCGCGGTATCATTAATTTCCACGACTGATCGACATTCTGCCGTACGTAAAGAATTCCCGATTCCTCGCGAAATTCCAATACCGATTTCAATGTCCTCATTTTGGTTATATGTTCATCGTTCCTTTGCATCTCGGGTATATTCTTTAACTCATGCAACAATTCACGGCGCATTGTTAGGCTCGCGATTATTTTTTGTGCATTGTCCCTCGGATCCGCATTATTCGCACACTTTCGCCCCAGTTCACCAACGAAATAATAATTATTGTTCGTGCAAGCCACCGCGTGGTCTTTAAAATTTCGGCTAAAAAAATCAGCTACGATATTCTCCGTCCCCTTGCAATGTGTAATTGTATAATCATATTCTTGTGCGAATAACACCCAGCGCATGAGTCGAGCGTTATGATACGGCGTTTTCAACATAAACGTTAGTGCGCGATGGTCCGTAACTATCTCGAACCTCCGCTCGATCAACATTTGTCGAAATTTTAGCAATGAATACACTATGGCCAGTAACTCGTTTTCCGTCACGGTATACCGGATTTCGTATTTCGTTAGCACGCGACTGGCGATCGCGACGATCCTCGGCTCATTTTTATCATCTTGCTGATATAATATTCCGCTACAGCCAACGTCACTGGCATCCGTCTGTAATTTAAACGGACGGTTGAAATCCATATGATGCAAAACCACCGTATGCATAAAATTTTTCTTTAGTTCCTCGAATGCTTGCGAGTGCACATCTGTCCACTTGCATCGACTCTTCGGCGCCAATAATTCGCGAAACGGCGCGACGAAGTCACCGTGACGTATGACGAAACGGCGCGAGAAACCGCACACCCCTAGGAAACTCTGCAGTTGCTTTCGATCATTTGGACAGGGGAAATCACGAATCACCTGAAGCTTTTCCGGATCAACTCGCACCCCGGCTTTATCAATTATTATTCCTAGGAATTTAACTGATTCGCAGAAAAATTGCGATTTCTTTAGACTCAATGTGAATCCAACTTCAATTAACTTTTGAAATAACTCGTCCAAAAGATCAATATGCTCATCAAATGACCTCGACGGAATGTAAAAATCATCGATGAAATTTCGTACTTTTCGCATTAAATTGCTCCCCAAGGCTAAACTAACCGCCCGAATGAAACCGGCTCCCGCCGTTTTTAAACCAAATGGAATGCGCGTAAATTGATAGCAGATCCCATTATACAGGAACGCTGTATACTTGCGCGACTCTTCAGCGAGTGGCACTTGCCAATATCCGTTTACAAAATCCGTCGTGGACATGAGTGTCACCCCCGTTTCCGACTGAATCAAATCATCCATGCGTTCCGGCGATTCATTATCCGATTCAATTTCGTCGTTTAAATATCGCCCGTCAAGACATACTCGCACCGTTCCATCCTTTTTAGTTACAATGCGTAAAGGATTACAATGCTGGCTATCCGATCGCTCAATTATTCCCAAGCCCTGCATTTTCTCAATTTCTTTATCCGTAGCAGACCGCTGACTCCATGGAACCGGGTGAGATTTTCTGATGCGAATGTCTTGCCGCCGCGGTTTAATTTTGTGCTCGTACACCCAGGTGCATCCGCGTTGATTTGAAAAAACCGCGCGATTTTTTAGCAAAAGCCTTTTCACGATTTCTTTTTGTTTTTCGTCAATGGTCGTAATTTTTTGCACATATTCCACGACTTGGTCCTCGAATTCTATTTCCGTCGCACATTCCAATCGCCGGACCGCATGCACTTTAGTTCTACCGCCATTATTTTCTCCTTCCGTGATACACCCATCCCCCAATTCAGACTCACCTTCGCAAATTTCGCGTTGAACCCAGCCTAATCGGCACGAGACTCCCGCGGTATTATTGTTTACCTTCTCCCGCGGTACCGTTAGAACATTCTTCGCAGTGTTATTGTTTTCGCCTGACCCGATCCAGTCCAAACATTTATATATCAACCTTTTTCCCGTTTGAATCATGGTACAAAAACGAATACTCTGCGTTCCCTTTTCTGCTGAAAATGCAACTTTTTCCCGCGGTAAATACTTCCCTTTAAATTTAATCTGCTCGCCCTCCCAATCAATAATCATTTTAAAATGTGCCAACCAATCTGCTCCGATTATCATTTCGGTTGATAAAGCGGGCACAATTAAAAATGGAAATTCAACCTCGTCTTCCCCCACTCTCACTGCTGTTTTATCGTCGTCGGCTTACTTCCCAGGGCGCCACAGACAGATACGTTACTGACCGGTAGCTCGAGTGTCTTACACGATCGTTTCAAATTATTATAAAAATTTTCCGCGACACACGTTACTTCACTTCCCGTATCGACCAGCATCGACACTTCATGCTCACCAATACCGACTGCAATGCGCGGACTTATCACACGTCTCGAAATTTCTTGATTATCCTTTTCGTCCGGCTGTATATCCCAGCATAGTGTGTCAATAAATTCATTTGCATATTCGGTTTGTATACTGCGGATGTTTGCCTGAGGGCCGTTTCTTTCCCTCGATCGTTCGCGACCTTGCTCTACGTCTCGCCCACCGGGATTTACTCGCACATCGTCCGACTCCCACGGTCGATTCGTATTCGATTCGTACTCATTGCGTCGCTGCTTTTGCCCGTTGTTGTTTTCACGCCAGCTTTGCGTATACTCGTTTTCATGGGCTATTTCTCGCGTGACCTCTCGCGACTCGTTTTGATTTTCATATTCGTATTCCTCACAATCGTTTCGCGACATATGTCTTATCGGTTTTGCTCCATACGCGCTTCTCTCAGGCCCGCGGCCATTCGATCGCCACCCATTGTTTGAACTTTGTACGTTATTATTACCACGCTCGAAAGGTTGTGCTCCTTGCCGCCAACCGCCTTGACTGTTCACTCCCGGGCCACTGCTTCGCTCGCCGTTTTGCATGCTCTGCCTCCAGCTACCGTTATTATTTTGTCCGCTCGGATTTACTCTCTCGCCGCATCCCCCATTCGACAAATCCAGCCGAGCCAACGTCTGCGATATTTTTTCACTATCCGCATAATCGATTGTGGCTAAAATATCCCGAACGCGCTGCGGCATTTGACTGATAATAACGTAATTAATTTCATGTCTTTCCATCCGGGGCACCGAAATTCTTGCGAGTTTGATTTGCTCGCTGTAATATGCTTGAAACGACCGATCGCTCGCTCGAAATCGCTTATTTTCCCATTCCGTCTTAGCTTTCATGCGCGCTTCCAACGAAAAAGATTTTTCCAAAAATTGCCGTTTGAACTCGTCATAATTGCTGAATGGTTCCGCAATCGTGTCGTACCAAATTTTTGCTACACCTTGTAGCGCGTCTTCAATTATCAGCAATTTTTGGTCAAATATTACATTTTTTCTCATACAATATTTATCGAATTCTCGAACAAACTCCATTGGATTGTTCTTTTCCGGATTAAAGTTTCGAAGCGTCACATTAACCTGTAACGCCTGGAGTTGCTGTAAAATGCCCGAAACTAATATATTGTTTTGGTTATAACCATTTTCATTTACTCTTTCGTGCGAATTCCCGTTATGCTCGCCTCTCTGCTGACTATTTATCGAATCCGTGATGTTATTCTGTATTTCGTCGCTCTTACTCTGTACAGCCGCGTCACATGTTTTCGTGTTTACATTATTTCTTCCTACATTTTGCCGTATTTGTTTTTCTGGTTCGCGAATTTTCATACGTAATAATTCGTTTTCTTGAGATGTTGCTAACCGTTCCGATCGTAGTCTCTCTAACTCGTCTTTTAATTCGTCAATCATTTGTCGTTGCTCATTTATCGCCTGCTGAGCTTGATTTAGCGCGTCTTCATCGACGACTTTCCCGGCTTTATTTCTCGTCGTCATTTTGCTCTCACACACTTACTTTTCCACCAAAGATCTGTTGCCTCTAGTTGGGTGCCACATGTAAAAAACCAGGTTCTCGGAGTTCGGGACAGATCTTTGGTGAAGTATTTAGATACTCAAGAAATTTACGCTACTAATATTCTCGTTTTATTATAATACACGCATCCACACTTAAGCGTCAATTTGATCGTGCTTCGCGATACTCGCTCGCGAAGTTGTGTCTGGCTCACCGATTCGGTGTACAATAGAACTCTGCGCTAACGACAAGGTATTTAAATCTATCGCCGGGATTCTAGCGTCGAAGATTGGTCGCAATATACTGGGCCGGGCCCGCGGTCGGTCGCTCGGATAACTCACGAATAGGCACTCGCTGTCTTGTCTGCGATTTGTGCGGCAGGTCCTCAATGTCGGGCCTTGCCGTCGTACTTGGCCCTCTCAATGTGTGGCTCTCCGATGCTATCTCGATGCGGCTCCTTGGCGTTGCCGAGTTGGATTTTTCTATATACAAAAACTGCGCGACTTATTATTAAATGTTGCTCGTCGGAGAGCATCGCTCGACTTATTTTACACTCACCCCGATTCACGGGTTCTTGCTCGTCCGACCGACTTCGTCCACGGCCCCCAGCGCAAAGGCCGAGCACGCGTTGGCTCGCTCGCGGCAGGCTGCCGAAAAATCCTGCCACTCCTCAATCACACACACACATTACCTAGCGCGAGCGCGTCTCGCCGCTTCGCGCCTGACACTCAATCCGTTACAAGAGTCTACCTCCCAGGAGACGATAGGAAAAGTTATGAATTATTCATATACACTTAAACAACTTAGAAACTTTCATGCATGAGCGATGCATATTCTTGACACTTCACTAGCTTCGAATATAATCCTAACACTTAACCAACTTGTCACATCACAAGAAAATTATATAAACAGGAAATTCTGTATAAATTTTCTTTGATTCTTGGACGATGAAAATACAACACTTTCACTAGCTTCTCATCAGGATCCCTTTTGACGAATAGCCTGAGAGTCTACCTCCCAGGAGACGATAGGAAAAGTTATGAGTTATTCATATACACTTAAACAACTTAGAAACTTTCATGCATGAGCGATGCATATTCTTAACACTTCACTAGCTTCTCACAATACAAGACAATTTTTTCCTTATATAAACTGAATATTCTCTGAACCAAGAAAATAAAACACTTTTACTATGTATTCATAAGAATTCTTTTCGACGTACAGCCTCAGAGTCTATCTCCCAGGAGACGATAGGAAAAGTTAACATAAGCATTTCCACAATTGTAGAAACTTTCTTGCGTGGAGGATTGAATATAATCGTAACAATCAACCAACTTGTCACATCACAAGAAAATTATATAAACACGAAATTCTGTATAGATTTTCTTTGATTCTTGGACGATGAAAATACAACACTTTCACTAGCTTCTCATCAGGATCCCTTTCGACGAATAGCCTGAGAGTCTACCTCCCAGGAGACGATAGAAAAAATTACACATCCACTTCCAGAATGTAGAAACTTGCTTGAAAGGTGAACCCAGGAGACGATAGAAAAAGTTACATATTCACTTCAACAACGTAAACTTTCTTGAAAGATGAATTCTTAACACTTTACTAGCTGCCACATCAGAGAATAGTTATTTCTTTATATAATCTAATAGTAAAAAAACCTGAAAAATAAAAGGATATATTTTAACAAAGAATCAGTTCATGAATCTTTCATGTATTGTATATTTAAAAAAAAAAGTACAACTAAATACTTATCTAATTTGAGGCTATTAGTCTTGTTTGTGAAAATTTTTCATAATTATATCTGTCAGTTTTTAAATATTTCATCAAACCCAGCTTTATAAATTGCATATTATGTTGAAAATAAAATCACTTTGGTACTTTATTTTGTACAATACTTATTTTTCTTTAACACTGCATATGTGTTATTATATTCAAAAATCAAAAAATGTGAATACACCATCGTCTGCTCCTCTGCACACTTGATGAACTGTATAGATGCAAGCAATAGTATACGTAGTGCCTACGTCACGATGACGTACTTCCGTGGAGAACATTTTTCCGTCGGGAGAAGAATTTTCGCGTTGAAGAATTCGTGACCCCGAACCTTCACTTCATAATATCTTTTGATAGAAGCCATTTCACAATATATAATCCTGAAGTGATTTTGCTAGTTTTATTCCAAGCTTTCATTTGAGTGTTCATAAGTGAGAAACAAAGCTCTTAATGCGAAGAAAACCGAATGTCACATCTCCAACAGTGCTTATGAGACGTATATAGGGTCTGGCTATAACGCCCGACGGCGGCGTATGTACTGACGTACCTTATACTTGCCATCGAGGCGCTACCGCGCCCCTTGATTTCAACTTTTAAGGATAATTTTTTCTTGTCTTACTTTATCATTTTAACAAAGTTGCATCAAATGTTATGTTTATGTATATATATGGGTGATTTCATGGAAAATCGAAAAAAAATTATTTTTTTTTACCTATCCAAATATATGTATGGTTCTAGATTGTTATTAGGTTCGAGCAGGCTTAATACCGCTCTAGAGCTCCATTTCTGGCGCATCGCCGCTGCCACTCGCCGAGTCGTTTCGATCGGCTATGTCGCTTCCGACGATTACGATTTCGCCGCCGCCCGCGTGATCACGCTCTTTGCTACTGCCGCGCTCTCCGTACTTAGCAACGCGTATTTTATCATAGCTTTTGTTGCCTGACAGCGCGATTTTGGTGTTATTTTTATTGTAATTATTTGCTGGTTTTGCAAATTTGCCCTTTGCGTTTCTTTCTCCGCGAGGATTTTGGATTCTCTTGCGCTGAATGTCGAGTACTATAGTTCGACATTCGCTGATAGCGTGCCCGGACTTGTTGCAGTATTTGCAAAGGCATTTGTCGTTCCCCTGTCCGCGCTCGAGCTCCGAACTACATGAACCGTCGCTCGGTGTTGCGTCCATCGCCACCGTTGAGGGGTTGCCTCCCATGGTGCTTCCCCTAGGGGTATTACTGGGGTTTTCACCGAGACGGTCAACGCGCTTTTTCGATGACACGTGAGATGCCGTGCGCATTGATCCGCTACTACACCCATCCGCATTCTCGCTATGACCTCCGTTGGACTGTATTCCGCGAACCAGCGTTCACGGATGCAGGTTTCAAAGAGGCTAACGGCCGACTCGACGTCCGCGTCCTTCACGCTCTCGAATAGCAGTTGATAATAATTCACGGCTTCGGTTGCCGTAGGTGACGCGGTTCGCACCGCGTCGCCGGTGCTTGGAACGAGTGGCTCGCGGACGCGCGGTTTAAATCCGTTCCCGACTATTTTATCTACTGCGGCTGAGCTCTTCCGTGATATCGCGAGGGTCCCTATCGCGCCAATTTCGTCCGCATCTTGCCTCTTATCGAGAATGCCCGTTGGTTGGCCGTTTTCGGGCGGGACGTCTTCACACCATTTCCGTGGACCGCCATGACTTTCGCACGCACTGTCAGCCATCTGTATGCTCTTTGCTTGGCCTTTTTCCCAATTGTCGGCCATCCGCGCGTCTATTGTAGTTTTTTTTAAAATATTTTCTGGGCTTGCGATAGATTTTTACCCGAGAAGAAGGTAAATGGGGTACTCGATTCGCGAATGCCAAGCCGCGTGAACACTCAAAGCGTACTTACAGTGCTGCGACGACGCTCGAAGCTCGCACGCTGGTGACGGCTGGAACGGCAGGATGGTGTTGGCTGCTGCGGTGCTGATTGCTGCGATGGTAGCTACGGCTGGTCCTGCTGCTGTGACGTCCCCTGCGGTGTTGTCCCCGGGATGTCCCTCGATGGCTCAGGCGAGCTTGGTTGGCCGAGGTCGGCTTTGCGGATTTCGCAATGCTCGCCGGCCATTGCGAAGGCTAGCTCCCGCTCTGACGTTGCTGAGCGGAGGACGGTTGCTTTGTGAACTCGCTTCTGGCAGTGCTCACCTTTTGTGGTGCATGTCCTGTGGCCTCCTGTGTTCGACGGCGAAATCGCCCTGGCTATTCGCTGCACTGCTGTAGCGCCGTCGGCTGCCGCTGGTTTTGCTGGATCACGCCGAAGTATCTTGTCCGTGAGCACTGCACTATATGCACTTTTGCGTTTCACACGGGAGCGGCAAGCTTGCACTTTGTGCGTGAGAACGCTCCGGCTCACGCGCTCCCGCGCGAGGTGCTACCTCAGCTTCGCCGGCGGTCACCTGAGCCCAAAAGGTCGTACGTGACAATCATTCCAAACATTTATAAAGCTTTTCATCTTTGTTTGTAATTTTGATAACGGATTTTTCTTAATCGTAGTGTAAGTATCATTATCAGCTAAAAGAGTTTCTATTTTCTCGATGTAATCGCTCCTATATATTACTACTGTCGTCTTACCCTTGTCCGCAAAAGTAAACATAATGTCTTTGTGACTATTAACAAAATCATTAGTTACAGATAATTTATGTTTAAAATTTTTTTCTTCTATTGTCTTATGTCTAGTCTTATTCTAAAAATGTCTGACTTTATTTAATAGTGTATTTCTTATGTTGTTCGCTGTGTTCTCCGGGATATTGTCAACCATAATTAAATTTTCTAAGTTTTTTATGCATTCAAAAATCAGATTATCGTTAAGGTCAGAGTTAGAATTCAACTTTCGCCCTAATGCAATCACATCTATAACATTAACTGGTATGTCTACATCTGTGAGGTTCTTAAACCATTTTTCATTACTCGAAATAGAATTTACTTTAGTTTTTAAAGAATTGAATTTATTTTCATGTGTACTGTTGAGTTTTTTTCTATAATTACTATTGTGAGTATCCTGATTACCAATAATATATCGTAAAAATTCTTCTGACAGTGACTCTTGTAATAGATCATATAATTTTTACTTTCTGACACTAAAAATTCTATGTGAATACAGATATCTTCTATTTCGAGATTAAAAACTTTTTTGTGAAGGTTTTTTACAATCTTGTGAAAATTGTATTTTCCGAAGTTGCTACGAAAAGTAAAATGACTTAAGTTACTTGAGATATTGATGATGTGTGTTGGTTGTTTGTAAAACGTTCTGCAACGCAGCAAAAATTATCGTTGGGATCTGGCTCTCGTTAAATCTCACTGTAGTGTTATCCATATTATCCATGCTTTTAAATATTGTCGTGTGTCATCTCTTTCTATTTCTTCTCAAAAACATTATTCAAAATTCTACAAAATAATTTAGGCAAGCCAAAATCTTATGTAAAAAAGAGTTACGATCTGATAGAAAAAATCAAACATAAAAATATTCCAGCGGACCATTGTATTATAAGCCTAGACGTAAAATCTCTGTAAACTAATATTGACAAATTGTTGGTGAAAAATAGTATTGAAAAAAGATACACACGAATATCTAGAGGATCTGACATTCTACTGAATGAACTCTTAGCGGCATGCGAGTTACTTAAGAAGAGCACGTTTTTTCAGTTTAATAATAAATTTTATAAACAACTTTTTGGTACTCCAATGGGCTCTCCGATTTTGGGATTATTTGCTGACTTAGTCATGGATGATCTTGAGACGGATTGCATTTCAAAACTGTCATTTAAACCTATATTTTTTTACCGTTACGTAGACGACATTATTACATGCATTCCAAAGGAAAAAATCAATGAAACACTTAATATTTTCAATTCGTACAATAGCCGGTTACAATTTATACATGAAATTGAAAAAAACAACTCCATAAGTTTCCTAGACGTTCTATTAGTAAAGAATACAGGAAAAATATGAACCGAATGGTACACAAAACCCACCTTTTCTGGCAGATTTTTAATTATTATTCACAACATCCTGAATCCCAAAAAATTGTCATGGTATACTATCTTATTGACAAAGCTATTAAATTATCAGACGTGTGTTTTCATAAGAAAAACATAAATATTGTAAGAAAATTATTACTGTTCCAAATATACAACTGTTCCAAAAATACACAATCATATGTGGAATTATACATTTTGATACCCTTAATGTCACAAAAATTCCAAGAGTTTAGTTTACTCTATCTATACCGTTATTTCATTGTTTTAATCAAAGTTAATTTTCGTACTCTCAATTTCGAACCCTTATATGGTAAAAATTCAAATCTATCTATCTATGAAAATATTCATGCGTAAACATCTTCATGTTAACGGTTTGTTGGTCAGACTACCACTTGTTTAGCGTTACTTCTCCTATACCTTCGATTTTACATAAATTTCAATTTTAATTTTACCAAAAGAAAGTTATGATATCAATAAATAAATTGGCAATTTCTTTTATAAAAAGCAATAGATTTGAAATAAATGTATAAGCGTTTAAAAGGGGGAGAATTATAAATATATACTAGCAAAGATCGCTCGCCTCGCTCGCGATACTCAGTACGCTTTATGGGAAATGATGAATGATAAATTGTTATAAAACAGTATACATATCTTATCTAAAACAAAGAATTCAACATTTTTTTAAAGTTAAAATTATTAAAAATCAATAGAATTAAAAAAAGTAATTAGCTTATCATTTATTTATTAAAAAAATGGTTGAAAAATTTGAAAATATAAAAAATTTAACTAACTTATAAATTAATAAGAAGTTTTATCGAATATATATATATGATTACAAAGTGTTTTGTTTAACGATTTGTTTAGGGACTTACATAATAAATTATATTGTAGTATGATAAATGGTCGGAATTGTATTCATAATTATTGGGAGGCTTCTATGGCCCAAATAAAACTTTTGATTCTAGTCTGGATTGCCAACTAAACAATTATAATACTGTATATGCTTATTGTACAGTATTAGTATTTCTCTAAAATAATTTTATTTATATATTATATCGTACTTGAGTATAATAGAAAATTGTCATACGTTGTATTAGGGTTTTGGGTCGTTCAATAATATATCAAAACTTAAAATTTATAAATAATAAATTTTATAAAACACTATTAATTATTTAAATAAAATGTTTTTTAAAAATTTCTTATGATTACTTAAAATTATTTACTCATATAATATATCATATTTCAAAATCACAGAAGCTTGGGGTGTGTTGTGACATGGTTTTGTGGGTTTGAAAAATATATAAGAAATTATAATTTTTATAAATTAATAATTTAACTAGTAATAAATTTTGTACCATTATCTAAAAAAAATACTTTGAAATTTTTAAATTAATTTTTAAAAAAAGAAAAGAAGTTGACATTTTTCATGATTTTGCTTTGTTATTGAGCTAAAAAATGCTGAAAATGTCAACGTACGTACGCTGATTTTCGAAATTTTCAGTCATCTACAAGAGCCCATCTCTCAAAAACTAATTGGGTCAGGTCAACTTTTTTAACATGATTCGATGAAATTAAATTTTTTCCATTGCGCTACACATTCGTGAAAAAAAATTTTTCAAAATCTCAAAATTGATCCATTTTATCGATAAAAAACGGACGCGAGTTATTCGATTTTTTATATACGATGCTCGTGGGATCTGTTATTTTTTTTAATAAATTAATTAAATAATTTCAAATATGAATTAATGAAATCGAATGGTATCAACTCAGCTATACCATGGAGACGAGATCTTCGATTTTCATAAAAAACGGAAGCGAGATATTTGATTTTTCAAAATTATTTCATATTTTGTTGTAAATATTTAGAATAAAATATAAACTTTCCTATAGTCCTTAAGCCAGAATATTAATCAGTTTTTGTAAGTAGAGCTTGATTCATGTATGCAGATCAGTACAGATATTTTTATACTTAAAAAATAAATTTTTGTAAAATTAGCAGAACAGGCCCATAACTGGTAAAAATTAATTATTTTCATGGATTTTTTTTCACTATTTAGGTATATTGGTGCTACCAAGCATTCATCTACCACAAAAAAATTGTAGATACGGTTGTTCTATGGGGCTTTTTTTGAAGCTGAAAAACATTAAGACTGTGTTTTAAGACTTTTTTCAGTGTTTTTCTTTTATGAACTTTAACTCTAAAATTATTATGTTGTTGTATTTTATAGGTTTTTCATGGTAAAGATGTTATTTGTGTAGTTATAAATCAGATGATATGGCGTTTATGGTGGTGTATGGTGTTTCTATGGAGTTTCATTTTGTATGAAATTTTTAATTTTTACTGCGTTTCATATTTTATACATTTTCAAGTTTTAAGTGATTTTATGGGGTACATGGGAGTAACTTTTCTCACGAATTTATAAAGATAATAAAAGTAATACCTGCATTTTATAATTTTATTTTATAATTTTATTTTTTTTTTATAATTTTAGGCACATGAGGTCTAGAAATTGAAAAAACTTGTTTAAAGCTAGAGGCTTTAGACGAATGGGACTTTCTTCTGTAAGCCAAAAGATGATGAAAAATGCCGAGGAAAATGCGAATATAGAATATGAATATCTTATCTTGTATTATATTAAAGTGCAAAAGAGATTACAAAAGAGCTTTAATTTAAAAAAAAATATACCAAGTTTCGATGCTCAGATCAAAAATTAAGCCCATTTAAAAAAAATAATAAAAACCCAAATAGTCAATTTGTTTTTCCTCCATATGCCTCCCCATGTTAAATTTTCATATTCTATATTTCGCATTTTTCATCATCTTTTGGTTTACAGAAGAAAGTCCCATTGGTCTGAAGCCTCTAGCATTAAAAAGTTTTTTCAATTTCTAGACGTAATGTGCCTAAAATTATTTTAAGGAAGATATTAGTTTTATTATCTTTATAAATTTATAAGAAAAGCTACCCCCATGTACCCCATAAAATCACTTAAAACTTGAAAATGTATAAAATATGAAACGCAGTAAAAATTCAAAATTTCATACAAAATGAAACTCCATAGAAACACCATACACCATATCATCTGATTTATAACTACACAAATAACGTCTTTACCAGGAAAAAACCATAAAATACAACACCATAACAATTTTAGAGTTAAAATTCATAAAAGAAAAACAGTGAAAAGTCTTAAAACACAGTCTTAATGTTTTTCAGCTTCAAAAAAGCCCCATAGAACAACCGTATCTACAATTTTTTTTGGTAGATGAATACTTGGTAGCGCCAATATACCTAAAATGTGAAAAAAATCCATGAAAATAATTAATTTTTACCAGTGATGGGCCTGTTCTGCTAATTTTACAAAAATTTATTTATTAAGTATCAGTATCAGTAAGTTCCCGGAGGTGATACCGGCGGCCCCTGCCCGGGGAGGTGCCGGTTGTGGCACTTAGGTCAAGCCCATTATGCCGTTCCTCCTGTACCTTCATCATTTACTGTCAAACATCCCTTAGGACGCCCCTCTCAACCTAACCCAGCCTACTATCTATGCTCCTCATTATGCTAAGCACCGAACGGAGCTCCAGCGACCTCATAAAAATTGGGTCCGCGAAGGTTACCCCCCATACCCTGTGCCTCGTATCGACGAACGCCGGGCACCTGCACATGAGGTGCAACGTGGTCTCCTTCTTCGATCCGCACCACCTGCAACCTGCATTCCATCTTAACCTCATCTTAGTCAGGTTGTAACCCACCCGCCAATGACCCTTCAAAAATCCCACCACCACCCTAAGTCTAGTCCTGTCGGATTTCCCTAAGGTACTCAGCCACTCTTTAGGTGGATCGACACCGAGCAGACGTTTTCCTGCCTGATTCCAGGTGCCTCCCTCCATTTCCTAAGCAGCTCCTTCTGGAGCCAGCGTTTTACCGCTCCGTCGACCACGCAGTCAGGTACCGCCACCCTGCAGGATTTAGCCCTTACCAGGCTGGAGCCCCTGCCCGCCAGTCGGTCTGCTATTTCATTGCCGATGATGCCCGAGTGCCCCGGCACCCAGACTAGCCTAACCTCTTTCCCTCTCGCCAGCTCCTCTAGTGACTGCCTGCACCTCATCAACTCTCTCGAATCGATGCGGATTGCATTCAGTGCCAGAAGTGCCACCATACTGTCAGAGCATATAGTAATCAACCCATGGTTGGTTCCCTTGTCCCTTATCCAATCGGCACATTCCCTAATGGCCCTAATTTCCGCTTGGAATACTGTCGCGTATGAATCCAGGCTGCAAACCAATTCCTCGGTGCCACCTTTCTTCCACGCTCCCGCTCCAACTCCCTGATCCGTCTTTGACCCGTCCGTGAACCACACCTCACCCACCTTAAGTAGTTCGTGTGTGCCCCCTGCCCATTCCGTTCTCTGCGGTAAATGGACCTTATATGATTTGGCGAAGAGTAATCTCCCCCCCATCCTATCAAATCCTCCCACTTCTCGCCCTCCGTGACCCTTGCCATTACCTCCTCGTCTCTGAACCTGTCACAAGACCTGGTCCCAACGAGTCTGGCCCATGTCTTGAAGGCCCCGGCCCTGATATCCTTGTCCAGCGGTGGGAGCCCCAGCAGAAGCTCCAGGGCAACCCTCGGGGTCGTCCTCATAGAGCCCGCCATTCCTCTCATCACCAGCCCTTGGATCCGATCAAACTCCTCTACATGCCCCTTTTGTTCGCATTTGTGCGCCCATACTATGGCCCCGTGCGCCAGCCTTGGTTTTATGATGGATTCGTAGAGCCATCTTATCTGGGTCGGTCCTAGTCCCCAGTGTGTTCCTATTGCCCTCCTGCAAAGCCAGAAGGTACTCACCGCCTTACTACATTTGCTCCTTATGTGCTTGCCCCAGTTGAGTTTCGAGTCAATCGTGACGCCCAGGTATTTGACCTCCTTTGACAGTTTCAGTAGAATGCCATTCAAGGCAAGCCCCTCTACCGCCTTGGCCTTGTACCTCGTTGTACACAGCATGACTGCCATCTTCCTGGGGTTCACACCTAACCTCACCGTTTCACACCACTCCTCCACGAGGCTCAACGCGTACTGCATGACTCCCGCCACCACGTCCACGTCGTCACCCCTAACCAAGATCAAGATGTCATCAGCATACGCTTGTGCATATATGCCCGCATCCTCTAACTTCCTTAGCAGCCCGTTCACCACCAGGCACCACAGGGTGGGAGAGAGCACTCCCCCTTGAGGGCAGCCTCTCCCCACCCTGCACCTCCTGGTGCTCGCGCCCCAATACGCTTCAATGACCCTACTACTCAGCATGCCCCAGATCCAGTTATGCACCGTACGGGGGACGCCGTGCCTTTCCCATCCCTCCGCTATGGCTTCCCTGGTTGTGTGGTTGACGCTAGCACAAAACCCGTCCTTTCCATACCCTTCTCTATTCGATAGACGGCCTCAGCTAGTGCCGTGTCTACCGATTTCCCCGCCTGGTACGCGTGCTGCCCACTATGTAGGGGTTTCGTCACCAGGCTTTCTTCGTTGATATATCTATCTACCAGCCTTTCCAGCGTTTTCAACAGAAACGTTGTCGGACTAATTGGTCTATAATCGCCTGCGGCTGAGTGTTGCACCTTTCCCGGTTTAGGGATGAACACCACCTTCGCCCTCCTCCATTTCTTGGGCGTGTACCCAAAAGCCAGACAGGCCCTGAAAAGCTTCTCCAAGGCAGTCCCGATCATTATCTCCCCCTGCTGTAAAAGAGCTGGGAAGACTCCGTCCAGTCCTGCCGCCTTGTAGGGCTCGAAGGAGTCTAGGGCCCACTTTATCCTTTCCCTGCCGGTGATCTTCCTGGCAATACGCCAGTCACATTCCCTTGGCCTATGTCCAATACTTTCCTCCTTCTCCCATTCCCGGTGGTCCGGGAAGTGCTTCCTGAGTAGCTCAGAGAGAGCTTCTTCCGCACTCCCCGCCCAGTCCGCCCCTACTCTTATTGTGTCAGCCAGGTTTCCCTTGAGGTGTTGGAGGACCCTGCACAGTCTGGCCGTATCCCTAAGTTCTGACCACCGGCTGCAGGCTCTCCTCCACCCCATAGTCCTGGTCTCCTCAATGGCCCTCTTATAGTTCCTGCGCGCTTCCCTAAACCTCTGCATATCCGCCTCCGCCCTAGTTCGTTTAGATCTATTGCAAAGCCTTGTTACGCCCTAACGCAGCTTCCCCAGCGACTAATTCCATCAGGGGGCTCCCTTGGGTTTAACCTTCCTCCTGAGTTCGCAGTTTTCCTCGTACGAGCTCACGATAATCTCTGTGAGAACCTCGCAGCAATGCTCGATGTCCTCCACCGACCCATAAGATCTCGGGAAGGCACCTATTCTTGCACCTAGGCTCTCCCTGTATCCTTGCCAGTTGGTCTTCCTAGGATTTCTCCCGTAGATTACCAATGTGCTTTTACCACCAATGTGGAACACGATTTGATTGTGATCCGACATTATGACCTTATCCGAAACCCTCTATTCTTGCCCACAGAGATCTCGATGCCAGAGTGATGTCAATAACCTCCTCTCTTATCGAGTTCTCAAACGTCGGCTTGTTGCTTACATTCATTACATCCAAATTTGTAGACGCCAGAAACCCTAGCAGCCTTTCCCCCCTCGTGTTGATATCGGAACTTCCCCAAGCCGTGTGGTGCGCATTCGCGTCGCACCCCATTACCAGCTCGGTTCCGTTCTTCTCACACTCCCTTATCAAATTCTCTACTTCCATCGGCGGGCATTCCCTCATAGGGGAAATACGCTGCTGCCACGAGTAGGTCTCTCCTGATCCCCCCCTCATCCATATACTTTACTCTAGCCGTGGCCAGATCCCTTGTGCAGTGCTTCGGCACCGTTTCTACCTGTAGTCCCTTCACAATGATACACGCCCTCACCGAGTTCATTGTACCACTGAACCAAGTTCCACAGCCATTTAGACCTGCTATCCTTCCCCCGTGAATCCAAGGTTCTTGGATTAGGCAGATACCTGTGTCCACCTCTGCCATGTGCCTGGCTAGAACCGCTGTGGCACTTTTGCAGTGGTGTAAGTTGATCTGCGCGAACGCAATTTTGGTTGCTGCTACAGAGCCAGCCCCCGTGATCGCGTCCGCGCCCGGTCCCGTCCCCCTACTTACCATCAGGAGGACCCCCCTCTGTGGCTCCCGCCCCTTTCCCCGGTGCCATGTCGGTGTCTACCTGCATGGCATCGTCCTTTTCCATGGCCTCCACCTCCTTCGTCTTCAGGGGGACGACATGGGCCCTGCCCGCTCCTAGAAAGGGTCGCCAGTCCAACGCTTTCAGCGCCTCGACCTCAGACCCATCCAGGAGGACCTTCACCACCGTCTCCTCCCTTCTCCCGGCCTCCACCCCTTTGGTGACCTTGTTGGAGCTGGTCACCACCCAGCTTTCGGCCTTGAAAGTCGGGTTTTGACGGCCAAGGTTCCTGATCAACACCACGGGATCTTTCGATCCCGGACAGTAGACCAAGGCCCTAGTCATCTTCGCGAGGTCCCCCATGCCAACTGCCTTGACCTGGAGTCCCTCGCCCTTCCACTTCTCTACCTTCTCCAGAAGCCACGCCTTATCCTCTTTCGCCTGGCAGTTGAGTATCAGCGCGCCCCTCTGCTGCCAATTTTCCCAAAACTTGGGAAAATAGGCATCGTCCGGTGCGTCGGTGATCTCCCCGTCGATGCGGTGGAGGACCCCGTGAGCTTCCCCTTCGCTCAACCGAGCGTCAGGATACAGCGTAAGAAAGATAGCCACCTTTAGTTCGGTGGCGACCGCTCTACTATACGCCCTCTGCCCAGTACCCGAGCCCTTCTTTACCTCCCTCGGAGTTGAGCTGTCGGAGTGCGCTCTCTTAGAGGGTGTCAGCGGTGCCACCGCCTCCTCCCTCCTACCTAACGCCCTCCTCTTTCTCTCCGTACCCGAGGGCTTTTTCCTCTTTGTTTTCTTTCCCTCAGTCATCGGGGTTACCCCCGAGACCTCCGGAAATTCCTTACCCGCGGCATCCGGCCTGCTAGCCTCAGCCTGCGGTCCTTCTATAGTTGGGCTAGGGAGCCCTTCGGTTCCAGGCGCTTTTGGAACCATTTCTTTTTTCTTTTCTTCCATGCTTTTTTTTTATCATGAAGCGGGTGTATCATGTGTGTGTGGCAGGCAGACCCTTCCTCCCCGACTCCGATACCTCCCCTGCTCCTCCCACTTAAGAGCCCCCTCTCCCCCCCCCCAGTGGCCCCGGCGGGGCCCCCCGTTCAGCCTGCTGTGGCCCTATCCGGTCACCAGCCGGCAGCAGCAGACCTTACGGGATTTTTCGTCGGCTGAGGGGGCGGCCAGCTCCGGTTGGTTAATCCGGTCCGGGCCCCTAAAACTATCCGGCGGCCCAGGAGCGCCATTAACCCAGTTTTCCCGCTGTACCCTCCGGAAAGGAAGAGAGGCCTCCTGCTGGAGTGGCACAGAAAGAGGTCGCGGCTTCGGGGAATCCAAGTGATCCTACAGGGTCTTGTAGTGTGTGTCCGTGTTCTTGTGCTGTATAGTGTGCCCTACCAAGCACTGCCGCAATTCGCTTGGTAGGGGAGGGCCACTAGGGGAGCACACCGAGCCACCCTCTGTCGGGGGGGGCTTAGTGCACACGCAGGGGCTTCACCCAGCAGCCCCTGGGCGTCGTTCGCGACCACCTGGACCCCGGTGGCCAACCAGTCCCCTCGGCACGACAGCCGCACCTTGGGATTAGGGGTTGGATAAAAATACCCATTGCGCCTCCTCCCGCACGCATTGGGGGGTTGTTCTTAGCCTCTGACGAACCCGCATAGCCGTTCTCGAGAACCCCAAGACCCGTTCCCAGTCCCAGGGAGAGAGGCCCGGCCGGAAGATCCCTTTTTACGGGGATCCCAGACCAGGGAAGCTACTCCTGAACCCGAGAGGCGGTACCCCGCATCAGTCCGGTTTCGCCGCCATGCCTGGGTGAACCCTACCCCCAGCCCGGGGGGCGGTGCTCCCGGCCCCGGGTGCATCGCCCCCCCCCCTCCCCACCTCCCGACCCGGTTCGGGACACCACACTCCCGACACCGAGGCCGGGCCGGCCGCTTGGACCCGCCAGACGAGCCCCCACATTGGCCCCGAGGGCACACGTCAAAGTGACAACCCCTAGTGGGGGGGTTTTTTAAGTATAAAAATATCTTTACTGATCTGCATACATGAATCAAGCTCTACTTACAAAAACTGATTAATATTCTGGCTTAAGGCCTATAGTAAAGTTTATATTTTATTGTAAATATTTACAACAAAATATAAAATAATTTTGAAAAATCAAATATCTAGCTTCCGTTTTTTATGAAAATCGAAGATCTCGTCTCCATTGTATAGCTGAGTTGAAAACATTCGATTTCAGTAATTCATATTTGGAATTATTTAATTATTTTATTCAAAAAAAACACAGATCCCACGAGTATCGTATACCATTATATGAAAAATCGAATAACTCGCGTCCGTTTTTTATCGATTAAATGGATCAAATTTGGGATTTTGAAAAATGTTTTTACGAATTTATAGCGCAATAAAAAACATTTAATTTCATCGAACATTATTAGTAATTTTTTGTTCCTTTCATCGAAAAAAAAATACACTTTCCAAGCACGTACATACGTACGCTGATTTTCGAAATCTTAGGTCATATTCAAAAGCACATATCTCAAAAACTAATTGGGTTAGGTCAACTTTTTTTACATGATTCGAAGCGCATTGATGAAAGGAATGCACCCATTGTCTCAAAATTTATCTTTACAGGTGTGATTTTTACGATTTTATTCTCTTAAGGGGTTATGCCTGAGTTAAACCTGTAAACAAGACATTAATAAGTAATGGGCTGAAAAAAATTATTTATTCATAGTATGAAAAAAAATCTTTTTCCTACTTAAAATGTAGGTATTAAACATATTTTTAACTATTTTAAAAAAATGATATATCTATACTTACATTGTAAACAATTACATTTATGAAACACTTATTTTCAGCACTTTTTTCCCTTTGCCGCAGGATATCTCAAGATCCGGATGATGAATTGACACCAGACAGGATGGAAAATCTCCTTAATATGTTTCTTCACAGCTTAAGCGGAAGACTTTTCTATCAAATATAAATTATAAATATTTAGTAACTCATAAATTGATTATATTGGTTAATATAGTGAATATTACATATATTCACAGGCGTAACATTGACTTTTACCTTGTATTAGTCAATTCTGCTCAGCTTAAGCTGTGAAGAAACATATTCAGAAGATTTTCCATCCTTTCTGGTGTCAATTCATCATCTGGATGCTGAGATATCCTGCGGTAAAGGACCTAAAATCATAAAAATGGCAAAACTGAGAAAAATGCATTTAAAGTTTATCGAGACACTTATGTATATTTAACTGGTAGTACTTACATGAACTGCTTGGCATATTTTTCTTGTACTTTGGCATAAGATACCTGTATATTAAGGTGTGTATGAAGACCCGGGTGCTGTACATGTAGATATACTAGTATCGAAAGCTGAAATTGAAATGTAAGTTTTTAGTAAGCATTCGCAGTCAGCATATTTTAGATGAATATAATTATTGTCATTCCTTACCATTACTTAGGATCATTAGCAATTACAGTAGACTTTGAGACCATCATATGCATCTTCACATAGACTTCTTATAACACATAGGCATCTTCTCGTACACAAGAGATTTATAGCCCATATACCTGAAACAATGAATACACTCACAAAGAACAGATTCTTTACAAATAATATGTCGTTTATAGTACAAAACACTTATCTTAAGTTGAACACTAGTGAGACTCAGAAGTTATCACAACAGCACAACATCCAGCTTGCATTAAACTACAGACAGCAGACGAAACAGCTGATGTCTGAATGCAATCTCGACTAGGTCGGTAAAACAGTGATTTCCTTTTCTATATGCTGTAAGGTGCCATGTTTTTAGGCGGTAATTTAAATTTGCACATATCTTTAATTAAAAAACTAAATTTAAATTACAAAACTAAATTTAAATTCTAAATTTATTTTATTTTGAACATTCAAAATAAAAAAAAATCTACGATTTCATAAAAATTAGCTATTACAGTACGTAATGATTTAGTAAACAATTTGTGCTTTTTTGTTTAAATAAAATTGCATTTTCAAAAAGAATTTGTGAACACATTGAATGTTACATTTTCTACAAAAACGCAATTGTTTTGAATAATCAAAAGCGCTATAAGACAATAAATGAACAATACGCAATTTTGAAAAATTGTATTTTTTTGATATTTTGCCTATAACTTTGTAACAGAATTCTTTCGGGCAAAAAGGACTAAGACAGCTCATTCTACAGTAAATTTGCTTTAAAAAAATCAAATAAAAATAATTTGATTTTTTTTTAATTTTAACTCAGGCATAACCCCTTAATATAATGTAGATGTATTTTTATAAACACTAAGTAGAGTAGATTGTACATCCGCTCGTAGCTTCCATAAATAAATGAAAAAGTTTTCATGATGCGAAACAATCTTGTTAAATTACATAATAATTTTAAACAAACATGATATTACTACATATTATGGGCATATTTGTCATGTGATAATGTCATGTAAGAACATCATACCATTCTATTACATGTACAGAACGTGATAGCAGTCGCAATTATTCAAAGTTTTAATTGTACCCGACTGTACCTTTTCACAGGCTGTCCACCTGTTAACATACTGCAATTTGATTGAGTGTTTATATGAACACATATATTTATAATCTTTCCTCAATTTAATCGGTTATTTATTTATTTGAAAACAATTACTTTTTATAACATAAAACTTGCCAATTTATTTATTGATATCATAACTTTCTTTTCTTAAAATTACAATGAGAATTTTTTCAAATCGAAGGTATAGATAATCGAAGGAGAAGTGACACTAAAGAAATGGTAATCTGTCCAACAGACCCTTAACGCGAAGATGGTTACACGTTCCTATTTTCATACATGAGAGTTTCGGATTTTTTAGCTTAATGCATAAGCATCATGATTTGAGTGGTTGTGATTAACTCATTGAATAGGTAAAAGAAGATATTCATTCTAACATGTTGAGCAAAGGTTAATAAATAAAAGAAATGAATGGAATTAAGCGACACAGTTTATTCAGTTATATATGTATATAATTCTCCCTGGACTACACAGTGCGGGCATCTAGCCGGTACAGCGACTCGACTAGGACTGACGGACTCGTGATACATTTATACGTAATCGTGTAGGACATATAGTGTTTACACACGCGAAGTCGTCCCTATACATGCAAATATATATACATTTGAAAGTATCAAAATATTCTCAACACTCCCGCTATTTTTCTACTTTCTATATACCGTCTGCATTGAGACAACATAGTCCTATGCTTTTACGCAGCCTTTCGTGGCTTTCTCTCGCTAGCGCTTTCGTAAGAATATCGGCTAACTGCATTTCGCTAGGAATATATTTCACATCTATTAAATCATTTTCGTATTTTTCTCTTATATGGTGATAATGAATTTCAATGTGCTTCGTTCGCCTATGGAAAACTGGGTTTTTAATTAACTGTATAGCACTCTCATTGTCGCAAAATAAAGCAGTTGCGTTATCACATAGAAATCCAAAATCACTCATTAATCGTCTTAGCCATATTATTTCATTTGTCGCTTCGCTTGCGGATATGTATTCTGCTTCTGTAGTACTCGTAGATACAGTTCGTTGCCTCTGTGTACGCCATGAAACAGGGCCATTACAAATTTTAAAAACATAACCAGAGGTCGATTTTCGCATCTCTGGATCACCGGCAAAATCCGAATCACAATAACCCGTTAATTCTAACACACTCCCGCTGCTTGTATACATAATTCCGGTATCTAAAGTAAACTTAATATATTTTAAAATTCTACGTGCAGCGTCCCAATGTTTTCTATTGTGTTTATCTAAATATCTACTCATTAGATTCATAGCAAAAGTAATATCAGGGCGCGAGATGCTACATAAAAACATCAATGATCCTATAAGTTCCCGATATTGTGTTTTTTCGTCATGCGACTCACATTCCTTTATCAAGCTGGGATCAAAACCCTTTTCAAGTGGAGTACTAACTGTACTAATTTACTAACTGTACTAATTTATAATTTTTGGACGCCCGGTTCACCAACCGCTTTGCCGGCTGCTCAGCGGTGCACAGACTTATATCTCGCGGCCGCGAATTTTTGGGAAGAAGGATAGGCGGGGGCAAGATAAATAAACACACGCACAGTATTAAAGTGGACGGCCTGGCATTTATTGAATAAATATATAAGATATGTGGGAGGGCTCGCGTGCGGAAGGCACGCTCTGGCGGTACAGTCCGGCCGACGCGGGGAACGCGCACTTAGAATAAGGTAAGTGTCTACCTGGCTGTAATCCGGCTGACTGCTCGTCCTCTCGTGCGGATGATGCCTCGTTCTCTGGAAATCGCGCGGCGCAGAAATACTTCGCGGAGCGAACCTCGACAGTTTAACGCTGGAGGTTATCGTGGAGAATGCGGAGGGAAATGTATGCTGTCCTGGAGTGCGTCTGGTTTTGCCTGCTGCTCACTAGATACTGGCTGTTCTACCTGTTGCGCGGCCGTTGCGACCGCGGCGTCTCTCTCTGTCTCTTTCTCGCGCATGTATTTTCTGGCTATCCTTTCTTGCTCACGCGATATCACGTGATAGCCTCATATAGTACATTTCTGTCCTAGCGCCCTCTTCACTAATAAGTCTCCTCGCGCGCGAAATTCAAACTCGTTTATTCTCTCTGTCTGGCTGTCGTCGCATTCATTCATACATTTTCCGCCTGATATTCCTCTTACAATATTTCTCTACAATATTTCGCTCGCGTACCGCTGTGGATCGAGCCGCAGCCCTCCACTCGTCGCCAATAACGTCCGAGGCTCGTCGCGTGCCTCCACTTTCTACGCTCACATTAAACGTTCTCTGTCTCTGTCTCTGTCTATCTCGCTCTCGCTCGCTCTTATTCTCTCTACAGTGCTCGCCAACATGGCGGCGGTCGCTCGCGCGCGTACGCCTCGTGGCGTCGCTCGCCGTGCTGCGCTCTCAGCCGTCGCCGCTATCTCCGCTCTCGCTTGCTCTCGCGCGGCTTCCCTCTCTCTGCCGCTCTCTCGCTGTGGCGCGCGTTGTGCTTCTCTATCTCTCTGTCTCGTGCGGCGCCGCGCATGCTTCGCGCCGAGCGTGGCTTCTGCTCAGCTGTGTCGTGGCGCTGCTTTGCTCTGCTGCTCCGGCCGTGTTTTCTCACTCTCTCTCGCTCCCATCTCTGCCCGGTTTTCCTGGAAACACCACCGGGTCTTAGTTTATGCTTTTTTTATTAGCACGTCTCCGGTGGTGTCCAGGCGAGCTGGGGATGACGGCTGACCGTCACATTCCCCCTCCCAAACCTTACCTCCTGGTAAGTTTCTACCAGAGGAAGAAGGGCTCGCCGGGACACCACGAGCCTGAATTGATTAGTTTGCTGTGGAAAATAGTGTGTTAGGTAAGTAGAGCGAGAGGAAAAAAAAATTTTTGTACTCACGACTGTCTTTTACCACCTGTGTAGGTTCTGGCTGTGCTGTCTGTCTTCATCCTTTCTTGTCCGTCCTCAGCACCTTACGGAGGATGGCGTCTCTGATGTCGGCTGGGAGGTTCCTGGTTTCCTGGATGAGCTCCAGGATTTCCCTATCCGTGAGCTCCCGGGACGGGCTTGGCTCCCTCCTTGCCTCCGTAGGTGCTGGTGCTGGGGAGGTTTCCCTCGACCTCTTTGGCGAGGACGGCCCGTCGTCTGGGGTGGTGGTGGCTGTCGCCGGCCCACCTTGCGACGTTGATGGGTGAGGTGCCGCTTCCTCGAAGCTCACCCTTCTCTGGCGGTCTCTCCCCTCTGCTGCTGGTGGTGGGTCGGCTCGGGGTGGGCCTCCTCTGGCTGTGGCGGTCGAGGTGGCGCGCGGGCGTGATGCCGACCTCGACCTCTGGCTGTGCCGTCGCTGCAGCTCGCGGTAGCGGTCACTGCAGCGCGGGCAGTCGGCTATGTCGACTCCCTTTCTGCCGCAATTGTTGCAGTAAGGGAGTCGGGGTGATTCCCGACAGTCGCCGCTCTGGTGCCCAAGCCTCCAGCAGTTAAAACAACTGTAGGGTGGGGGGTCCAGGTCGGCTTCCGTCGGGATCTCCCTGAGGTCGCCGAATCGCAGCCCGGTTCGTTTCACGGGCAACCGCGCCGCCTGTCGCCTCTCCCTGGCTAGCGATGGCACGTCAGCCGGTGGGCCGTCCGCCGTTGGTGGGCCTGGGGGGGTGTCGTCCCGTCGAACCTGTCGACGCGGCAGCTCGATAGTGGAGAAGACGTCGTCCACGGTAAGCTGTCGCGGTCCTCTCGAGCGCCGGGAGCGGCTGCGGCTTCGTCGGCGGTCGTGTCCTCCCCCCTGGGGCACCGGGGTATTGGGCTGGGTGGCCTCCAGGTCCTCCGGCTCCAAGCCCAAGTCCCAGGCGAGCCGGTGGTCCGCCGGTGTCGTGTCGCCCTGTATCGGGACGAACCGCGGCGGCTGCAGGGGCCTTTTAAAGGGGCCGACAGACGCGCGGGGTTTCTCGTCTGTCTCGCGGGGTCTGGTCTGACCAGTCTGGCTGTTAGGGGGTGAGGGGAGCGGCCCCAGCCTGGCCGATAGGGGTCTGGTTTGGGGTGGCGCCACCGCTCGTTGCGACGGCCCCACCGCCTCGAGAATAGGCTCTTCGGGTTTCGCGGTTGGGACTCGACGCGGTGCGGCGGCGTCAACCCTTCCCCAGCCAGCCATGGCCAGACTGGGTGTGTCTCGCTCACGCGCCTCGTCTGGCTGTAACTCTGGCTGCGAGGTGGCCGTGCTCGCGGGAGTCGAGAGTGACTCCGGAGCCGGTCTCCTCAGCGGTAAAGACCTCGGCCTTTGGATGGCCCCTGTGGCCGGTGTTAGGATTAACGGTCCTGCACTGGTCCACAGGAAGGGCTGCCTGGGCGGGGTCTTCGGGGGAGACTGCCGGTTCTGTCGGTCCTCCGTCGGAGTGGTGGTGGCGCCGGTGGGCGTCGTAGGGCGGCCGACTTCCTGGAGCAGTTCCTTTTCTTCGGCCTCGGTGATGCAGCAGTCCATCGGACTGTCTGCCTGCTGGGGTCGGGGAGGTTCTTTCTCCAGGTGGGCGGTAGCCGCCACCTCTTCGGCGTTGCCGCTGGTCTCCACGGCCGCTTGGGCGTTCGTGAGCCGGAGGTGCGCCGCTCTCGCCATACGCTCTCGCCTTACCTCGACCTCGAATTGCGAGGGAGGCAGGAAGTCGGAGACGTTTTCCGGCTCCTCGTCTCCCCAGCTCTTCTTCTCCGGCTGTTGTTGGTTGTCCATGTCTAAAATTAAATCGATTTTAGTATTTTTCTTTGAGACAGTTGGGGATGGTTTTTCCATGCCCCAGGTACTTACGGAGGATTTGGGAGATCTGGTGTGGCACATGCAGGCACTTACTTGGGATATCGCGGTCGATTGAGGATCAGGTGAGTTAGTTGGGGGTTGCCTTGCAGCTATGTACCTTCGCAGGTCACTCACGTGCACCTTGGCAACTTTACGGCTTTTACCTTCGAGAGGTTCCAAAATATAGACAAGGGGGGATTTCTTTTGGGTGATGGTAAAGGGGCCGTCGTATTTCGGGGCGAGTTTAGCGGAGAACTTCTCATTGCCCTTTGACAGGGGATGAGACTTCCTCATTACTAGGTCTCCTACCTGAAATTCTACCACTTTTCTCCCTTTATTGTACCGTTTACCTTGTTTGTCCCGTTCGTCGTCGATGTATCTGGCTACCAAGTCTCGTAAGGCGTCTAGTCTTTTCATTCTGTCCTCCCACACGGCCGGGTCCAACCTTATCTTTTTTGAGCCCCCCTCCCATTCTGTCCTTAGGCTTTTCACCGGTGTCGGGTGTCGGCCGTAGTTCAGGAATGCGGGTGAGGTTTTCAAGGTAGATTGTCTGGCTGTGTTGATCGCGTGTCTTAGTTCGTGTAGATGTTTATCCCAATGACTATGGTTCGTAGCGTAGGACGAGCTCATTGTCTTAAGTGTGCAGTTGCTCCTTTCTACCGGGTTTGCTTGTGGATGATAAGGTGGAGTTGTCACGTGCTTCACCCCATACTGCTCCAATGTCTCCGCTAAGTGTTTATTGATGAATTCTGTTCCGTTATCGGTTAGCAAATACTCTGGCGTTTCCCATCTGAACAAAATTAATTCCTCAAATGCTCTGGCTATGGTTTTTCCAGTGGCCTGGCGTAATGGATAGACTTCTATCCAGCGTGAGAAAAGATCCTGGAAAACTACCAAGTACTTATTCTGGCTGGAGCTTTTGGGGAATTCCATTACGTCAGCTGCTACCACTGCCCACGGTCTCTCTACCAACCGTTTACCAATTAGTCCTTGAGGAGCTTGCTGTGAGATTTTGTAAGCCTGGCAAGTCTGGCAGCTTTTGATAAATTTACACACGTCTTGGAATAATCCGGGCCAAAAATACTCTCTAGCTATCCTGTCGTATGTCTTCTCTATGCCTAGATGTCCGGCGGATATTTCCGCGTGTGCTGTAGTCAACATTCGCTCCCGCAATTCTTCTGGTACGACTAACTTCCAGCCTTCGTCTGGGTGCGTGATCGCATCGAGCATTGGGTCTTCTTTGTGTCGATACAGCTTATCGTTCTCGATGCGCCACTCTGGGTAATGCGAAGGATTCTGTTCGACTTCGTTCTTCCGTCTTATGTACCATTTGTCTTCTATAGTCGTTGTGGCCGCTACTTCTGGCTCGATCATTCTGGATAAGGCGTCGGGGACGACATGATTCGTGCCGCTTCGATGGACTATATCGAAGTCCCATTGCTGGATCTCGATTGACCATCTAGCTAGTCGTCCTTTCGGCTCTTTAAGAGACCTGAGCCGGCGTAGTGCGCTATGGTCGGTGATCACTGTGAAATGGTATCCTTCTACGTAAGGTCGCAGTTTTTGGATCGACCAGATGAGTGCGAGGCATTCTTTCTCGGTGGTCGTATAGTTTGTTTCAGGAGCTGTTAAGACTCGACTGACATAGACTATAGGATGTTCTCCGTCGTCGAACTCTTGTGTGAGAACGGCTCCAACGGCGTAATTGCTCGCATCGCACTGGATCGTAAAAGGTCTCGTAAAATCTGGTCTGGCTAAAACTGGCGCATTTGTCAAGGATAGTTTCAACTTCTCGAAGGCTTCTTGCTGTTCGTCTCCCCATTTCCAGTTCTTCTGGTCTCGAAGGAGGCGAGTAAGAGACACTTTTATTTCAGACTCATTTTCAAGAAATCTCGAATACCATCCGAACATTCCTAGCACTCTACGTAGCTCTGTCAAGTCTCTTGTAACTGGACACCTTAAGATTGGTTCGACTTTGGCGGGGTCAGTTCTTAGTCCGTCTCTATCCAGGATGAATCCTAGGTATCTTATCTCTCTCACACAAAACTCGCATTTCTTCGGGTTGATACTTAATCCAGCTGAGGTTAGTTTTGTGAGTACATGTTTGACTCGGTGTTTATGTTCTTCGAGCGTGTCGGTTGCAATGACGATGTCGTCGAGGTAGCCAAAGTCGTTCGGAGAGTCCTCAGGACCGAATAAAACGTCAACCAGCCTCTGCAGAGTACTGGGAGCGTTGCATAACCCAAATGGCATGCGTTTGAACTGCCACAACCCGTATCCTGGCACGGCGAAAGTAGTATATTTCTTACTACTTTCCTCCATTTTCACTTGGAAGTATGCCTGCTTCAAATCTATTTTACTTAGGTATCTGGCGGCTCGCAATCGGTCTAAGATCATGTCCATCTGTGGTAAGGGATAACTGTCTTTCTTGGTTACTTTATTCAATTCTATGTAGTTCACGCAAAACCTTTCAGTTCCAGTCTGGCTTTGGTACTAACAGTGGTTGACTGCAATAATCACTGGCTGATCTCTCGATTATCCCTAAACGCCTCAATTCGATTGCTGCCTTTTGAATCTCCTCAATCTTCCGAGGTGATCTCCTTCTGGCTTTGCATCTTATGGGTGTGGAGTCAGTGACGAGAATGTGATGTTCTGTTAGGTCGGTGTAACCTAATTCTCCACCGGAATTTTCTGGTAAGATACCGGCGACCAGCTGCTCGATTTCCTGTCTTTCTTCGTCGCTGAGTTCGGATATACCGGCGCTCTCGGCGATAATGACCGACGGGGATCTGGCTGTTGGTCTGTCGAATTCTCTCCATTTTCCTTCATTAGCTCGCCACCATCCTTTGTAGCTTGAGTCAACTTTGAATGTGTCGCAGAAGTCTTTGCCCAATATCATTTCATGTCTAACATCTTTGACAGCTCTGGCACTCAGAGTTTCGCTTATTCCATCTAGCTCTAAATGAATAGGCAAAAATCCTAGGACTGGATTCAGTCCGCCAGTGACTGCTTGGATTGTCGTCGTGCAGGGTTTTAGTCTCTTTTTGTACTTCTCAGCTATTCCCGAGCCTACTAAAGAAATTGTAGCTCCTGGGTCAAACAGTGCTCTATATTCTTGTCCTCCTAAATCGACTCTTATATATTCTCTATTGTCTATTGTGGCTCCGGCAATAGGCATTTCTGACTCTTGTGATTCCTGGTTGACTCCAGCTTCCACTATCGGTGCAGAAGTTCTGACGTCTGGCAGTGTATCATTGATGAGCGCCTCCACTGCAGCCTCAATCTTCCTCAATCTAGTATAATCTGTCTCTTCCATCAGATCGGTAATCTTTGTACGGATTATCCTCTCTTGGTTGTCTTCCAGCAACTCTTTTGCTTCGATAAGGTGCACCTCATCTTCGCTGGAGCTGCCGTCTTCTTCTTCTTCTTCCGATCGGGTTTCCACATTCGCAGTTTCTTCGATTTCCATGTCGCTTTGTCTGGCCGTAACTCTGGTCTCGCCGAAATCCAAGGCTTGTACTAGTTTTCTGACCGTTTCCTTGTCCTTAATGTCTACCTTGGGTAAAGTTGACGTTATGGTCGGCTCCGGTCTGAGATCTATTTGCGCCTCGGTCCGCATAAGCTTTTCGGCTTTCCTGAATTCTGCCATCTCTTTTATCTTCTCCAGGCTCTCTTTTGAGAATTCTTCGATGTCTTCTAGTCCATGACCACGAATCATTTCCTTCTCTACTCGAAAGCCTCGCTTCTTGTATAGTTGAATTTCTCGTTCTAGCTTCGTGTCTTCATCGCTACTCTCCATTGTCGCAGCCGGCGTCCCATCTGGCTTAGATTCCGCGTTTCTGACCGTATTTGCTTGAGCGTGATTTCCTTTTTTATCTTCTTTTGTCTCTTCTTTCTTCGTGATAGAGTCTGACCGTGGTTTGACCCTGGCATCTCCTCTTTTCACGTTTGCCTCTTTACTCTGTTGTCTCTGCTTCGTAAGTGCTTTTTCCTGACTGTGGCCAGCCTGGCCGTTGGTGACGATTCTGGCTGCTACTGTCTGGTTTTGCACTTTCTGTAGTGGCTGTACGCCACTCTCTCCCCCTCCCAAAATTGACATACCCGTGGAAAGATTACGGGTATGTGAGTCAATTTTGCAGGTTACGACTGGGGCCACGGTGTGAAGGCGGAGGTCGGCTGCCCCGTTGCCGCCTCCGTTTGTCCATTTCCCAGAAGCTTTCTGACGTGGACACAGTTAGGACAGTCTCGAAGCGTTGCCCCCTTTTGCCCACAGATTTGACATGATTGCTCTGGCAAAATTTGTGGTTGCAATTGCTGCAACAGTTCTCTGGCCTTGACACAGTTTTTACAGTTTTTAAATGGTGCTCCAATCTGACCGCATACCTGACATCTGCCTGCCGGTTTCAACGGGTATTTGCACGCGTTTCATCTATGTCCGTATTGTTTGCAATTATAGCATTGTGTTTTCGGACATTCTGCTGCTCTATGCCCGACCGTTTCGCAAACATGACAGGGTCCATAATACTGGGTCTGTTGTTGCGATTGGTTTGTTTGTTGGCTTAGTGCTGGCGTGAAATTTTGTTGCACAGGTTGTTGTGGTATAGGTAGCTGAGCATGTGTCGCAGGAATTTGTTGAGTTGTTGCACACACTTCTTGTGTCTTAACTGGTGTTTCTGTCTTTGCTTCCTCTGTTATTGCTGGTTTTTTCTTTTTGTTTTACTTTTTCTTTGCCTTGGTTGGTTCTTCTATGGTTTCCGCTATTTCTTCTGTTCCGGCAACTTTTGGTTTTGGGGTGGTTGACCATGCTGCTGCTGGGAATTTTGATTTTTCTGCTGGCGGTGGCGGAGCGTATCTGGCATCATATTCGAGTTCGTCTTCTAGCTCTTTGCAGTACTTCTTTACGTCGTGGAAAGTTTTAATCTTCTTATCTTTGAGAGCTTTTCTATATACTGGTCGCAATCTGTCGATGAGTAGGGCGATCTGTTTCTTGACTGGCATTGGTTTTTGTAGATGATCGGCTATGTGTGAAGTTCATAATATAAGTCGATATCTTTTCTCCGTTGCCTTGCGTGCGTCGAAGCAGTTCGTCCATTACATCATTGGTGTTCGCAGAAGTGTAGAATTGTTCTTTAAATGCGGTTAAGAAGTCTTTCCATGACTGTATATCTGTCTTTTCGGTTTGATACCACATTTGCGCTCGTCCGGTCAAGGTGTAAGGTACCAGTTTCAACATGGCCTTGCTGCGAATATCTAGGCTGTCCTTGATGCCTTCTAATTTTCTTCCGTAGTCTTCTGGGTCTTCCTTCGACGAGCCTGAATATTCAATCTTTAGGTTTCTGATCAATTGTAAATGACTGAGATAATTTTTCGCGTTTATACTGTTTTGACTTCTGTCTAGTCGTCTGTTAGCTCTCTGTCTGTGAGATTGTGGAGCATCACTGTCTGACGAGATACTGTCTGACGAACTGTCCGATGATTCTTCCGACGAGCTGCTGAATTTTGGCGGTGGTCGTGACTTCTTGTGTTTTTGTGACGTTTTTGATTTGGATGGTTTCTTCGTGCTAATTCTTGTAATAGTTGTACTGTTCGTGTCTGTTTCTGTTGTTGTAATCTGTAACTCGTGGATTGTTTTTTCTAATTTTCGTCTTTGCGTTTCGACTGCTTCTTCATTATCCGATTTTTCGCTTTGACTCGTGGTTACGCTTAGCCTCTCTTCCGTGGATATGGTTTTTTTCGGTGCAGACTGTATAGGTTTTTGGAAAAATTGACCACTATTAAAGCAGATCAGAGGATAGATCGCTTTTCAGCAGATCATATGGAAATAATCAGAGTGATCGCTATATAAGCAGATCTAAGGCAACGTTACTACAAAGCCGACGTTAGGACAAGGATAATGTCTCTTTAATGAACAATTCATCAACTTGTTTTATTAGTTCTTTCAAATGTACTTATAATATTCTTATATCTATCTACTTATCTATGTACTTATAATACTCTTATATTCTAATATCTATCTTTATAATATTTCTCACTTTTTACTTAGCTTTTATATTGAAAGTTATTCTTGTAAATTTCAAATATTTTTTTACTTAACGTTCTTAATTGATATATTCAAATAGATACTCATTCTATTGTACCGGAACCAATGTTAAGTCTAGATTTCGGCTAAGATATGTAATTATGTTGTACTTATTTGTATTTTAATTCTTGTCAAGGAGCCTCTGCTGCTGCGCTGTGGTCAGACGTGTGCAGTATAATACAAACGAATAACTACTATGTTAAATAACGACACTCAATTTATTTAGTCGACACTTGATCTATTTAATAATGCAATGTACAAATTAATTAATCGCGATGGCTACTATCGACGTATAAGTACGTCGTAACAGAGCTCGTGTCGCGTCCTCGGAATACACTAAACGAATACTCATTTTAAGCCAACTCATTAACTCAGTTGATCTATTTAAATCATGCACTCAGCATCTTTCATTCTTTCGGCAATACCTGTCGACATTTTTACACACATAAACAGCAATTACGAAAGACGCAACTACTATCATATTCCATCTTCGAATGAAAAGTGATTTTATGCAATTCAAATTAATGTTAAACTAGTACAAAAATATTAAATTAACTTCACAGAACTTAAAACTATTCGCGTAATATAAAAACTTATTTATATTTAAACTATTGAAATTAGATACTTGTAAACTACTATTTACCTAAAATGAATGTTAAATGTATAAATACTTTCATAAACAGTTGTGACGGGTATCTCGTCGATAGCTGCTCGCCTGGACACCACCCAGTTAAGACAATAAAATCTTACTCTCGGTGGTGTTTACAGAAATAAAGTATGAGTGGACAGCTGATAGAGCCAGGAGAAGGCAACGCAGCGCGACGAGAAATACGCCGCCAAGCAGCAGCAGCAGCAGCAATATGAGGCGAGAGCAAGAGTGAGGGAAGCACGGCGCAACGTTAGAGTAACGAGAGCGAGAGAGAGAGGAAGATACGAAGCATGCGAGCCACGTGGCGAACGCGCGACGGCTGCCATGTTGGCGAGCAACTAACTGTAGTATGAGTGCGAAAAGGATGGCAATACTAAGCGAGTGAGAACGCGTGTTAGGGACAGACAAGAGAGAGTGGAGGCAACGTGCCGCACAGCGTGATATTGGGAAAAGGTGGAGGGCTACGGCTCGATCCACAGCACGCGTGCGAGCGGCAAATGAATAATCTAAGCGTGTCGTAATGCGAAGCTATGTTAAAATTGTTAAACATCGTAGATAGAGCCAGTCAAGCGTGTAAGAGTGTGTCGAATGTCGCGCGCGTCTCGAAGAATTGAAAAAGAGGGCGCGAGAGTGTAAATGTGCTATATGGTGCAGACGCGTGTAATTATGTGATAGGCGATAGAAAGCGAATTAACGGAAAGTGTGTGTGAGAGAGCGAGATAGAGATAGACGCCGCGAGCCGGTGTAGCCGCCGAACGGCTACGAGTATCAGTATCCATTGGACCTTGGCAGAGTACAGAGCGCAAAAAGAGTATCCAGGAGACTTCGAGAGAGAACAGTGCGAATGAGAGAACAAGCAAAATACCCCCGTGTGCAATTTCCGACGTCCGAGTATTTCTCTTTTCGCATGCGCTTTTCACAGGGCATGAGACATCATCCGAATGAGCGGACGGGCGTAAAAGAAGAATTATTGACAGGTAGAATTCGCACATCTTATCATCATCGCGTTTGTAGCCGGAGATAGAGACGGTCAGCGGTAGAGACACACTCCTTTTTTCGGACGGTAAATCCATCATGTCACACAGCTCACAAAAAAGTGTTTGTGTATAGTTTCCGAATATCATAAGGTGCAGTAACACGTAGATTTAACTCGTCACTATATGCACAATAACACTCACTTCTTGTTTGAACTCAGTAAAGATTTCTTCTCGAAATTTTATTTAGAGAAAAAGATAAATAAACAGGTATATCGATATATACTAAGCCTGTTGCGAACGATATATTCGACTCAACAACCGTTCTTGAGTACAAATCGAACAAGTCTAAAGCTGTTGCTTGAACAGAAGGCTCATCACGTCGGTTATAACAAATACTTAACCGAAAAGTCAGCCGAAATGTAATTAGTTATGTTTCAAGAATACACCTGCTCTCTAAATTAGTGCAGATTGTTTGGTTTGCCGCACCGTTCTACTAACGTACAAATAATTAAGGTCTAGGTAATTAAGAAGAAAAGTTTAATTTCCAAAACTAGGAATTTTCCGATCGTAATAAGGTTTTTAGCTTATCCCTGGTTTATTTACACAAAAAACCAACTTTATGACGTTAGAACTCTTTAATACTGTTATTTATAGACACGCAGTAACAGTTGAATTTATGTCAATTTAATACAGTACAAAAATGCATATGTGTGTATATACGTATGTTGTAACACGTTTTCTGATGTTGGGGAAGTCACGTTACTTTTGGCTTCGACCCCGCGGAATCTGCCGTAGATTCCTGGTAGGCGCTAGACGCAGCCCGCGTGCTTCGGAGTCTCGCAACTCCTTTTGTGCAAGATTCGTCGAGGACAAGGTGGAATAAATTGCTTGTCTGTGGTTTTGGATAGCTCGGCCCCGAATTACTGGTAGGAGAGAGAGAGCAGTTCGGGTCTTATTATCACAAATGAGAAGTCAGTTATCAACAGTTAACACTGATTTATTACATTATTTTACCTCACTAATCGCGATCACAATTCAACTCTTATTAAGGCAGCCGATTGTTCGAGTCCACGCTTGACTCCCGCTAGGACAGCTCGAATCCGCTATATTTCCGCAAATTAAACTAATATTACGCTAGACACAATGAGGAGACAGCCTGATCGACAGATACATGGCGAAGTAGACAACCACCTAGATAGCTTTGTAGACAACACAGATAGCTTTGTAGACAGCGTGACTCTCGCGCGTCTCGAGGTTTGTTGTCAAGTGAACTCCAAGTTCGCTTGACTTGTTTCTTGCACTCTTGCCCACTTGGCTTCCTTTCAGACAACAAATATAATCACGCGCGACCACCCTGTTCGTCACGCGATCGTCTAATCTACGTCGGGTTTCAGCGTCGCCCGCGGTCCAACGACTTACGGTGACCTTCGCTCCCTAATAAAACCCTAACGTCGGACGAGTCCGCTTGACTCGCTGACCGCACTACACACTGTGTCCACGCACTACCGAAACTACTAAAAATTTCTCTAAATAACAGAATTCGCGATTAAGATAAAATCTTTATAACTACACTAAGAGAAGACAGCAGGTAGTAAAGATAGCCGCGCGCGCTGATTTCAGATACGCTCGCGAGACAAAGACACCGATCTCCAGGTTCGCGTGGAACTACGCTTTCAGCCCACGAGGGAAGCAAAGATAACAGCAGAAACGAAACCACAGACCTTCTCCTTAATTCCTCGGAGTGAGCCCAGAAGTTCTCCTCGTTAGCAGATAGCCACAAGTCAATCGAAAATCACAAAGAAAGCACAAAGAAACACAGGAATTCTCTCAGTAGATAGCGCTGGAACGTCCAAGCTGGAGCGGCCGGGGCAGGAGAGTAACGGCTCGCTCTCGCGTCGCACACCTCTGACTCTCGCGCTCCCTCGCCGCCGTTCGGCGCGCTCGTCTATTGGTCGGTTCGCTTGGGCCGACAGCCCGCGCTCTCAGCCGCTATAGGCTTGTGCACCTCACGCTTCGTCGATCGCTACGCATGCGCACTCGACACCCCGACTACTCTAACTGCTGGAGCAGACAGCCGCGAAATTCAAACGCTCGTTTAGACAGATAGCCTGGCAACACGCAGAGAATTAATTTATTATGAAGATATTTAATAAATCGCGAAGTACGATGTAATTCTCAGAGCTTGCGTCTGTCTCGGCCGTTGATTCTTCAAGCTCCTGTTACATCGGGCGCGCTACGCTGCTTTTTACTTCTAACATTCGGTGCAGGTGAACATCCATTGTGCTGGTCCTGCTGCGTCAGACGCTCACGTAGGAAAACCCCGCCGCACCGTTATCTGCGTCTGAAGGCTTATGATAACGAGTGGAACTAGAAGCCCTAAGTGAAGTTGGATGGCCTAATACTCTGCATTTAATATATGCGGATGATCTACAAATTACGCCGGCCTTGACTTTCTTCTCGTCTACTTCCTCCTCTTAGACCAGAAGAAGTCTGCCGTCTTTTTCGTCTCTCCCAGTCATCTCTCCGCCTCTCGCGTTGATCATTAACCAAGAATAAGCAGACGTCATTAACCATTCATTCTATTTCACACACATTCGACCTCGAGACGCTCTACACCGGCAGCTTCTAGTACCTGTGGCGTGGTGAAATTTTGCCAAGTGACAATGTATATATGTATAATGTACATAAATTTATAGATAATAACAATATATTGTAAATTTAGTCCATTAAACAAACTTTTTAGTGAAGTAAAAGCTGTGAAAAACAAAAAATACTCAGTGTCTCGCTTTAAGCATACGCGCGCGCGTCGCCGCGCAGACGCACGCTACTTGCGATAGCCCCCCACCACCTTACGATGGCTCCCACCACTCGCTGCGGCCACCGAAGCATAATTTTAGAGCGTGACTTCGACTCTTCGGTGTCCATATTTTATTACAACTATACAGCTTAGAGACTTTAAAAATTACATCTATAAGCTAAAAGATGCTCTACACGAACGTTTTTGTCCGACGTTGATATGTTAAGTAATATACGAGTATGGCTTGTAAACCCAAAACGTTAAATATCTCAGGATGTAAACAACGAAAATTGAAAATTTTTGTTTTAAATTGTTGGTAAATTGGTCTATAAATTTAACTTTGATAGTGCATTTTATGAATTATCGTATTTTCATGTTGAGAAATGAAAGAATCGATGACGTATAAAACTAGGGTCGATACGTTTAAAACCTTGATAAAACCGCAAAAATGAAGATAATGAAATTCTTCAAAATAAACTTTTAGATACGGTGGGAGTATAGAACGTCGTAGACCAAAACATTTTACGTTTTTGATTTTCGGCATTAGCGTGATTATTGTATACTTAGTTAACTATATTTCTCTAAAGTTTCATCACTTTCTGGTGATAATCAATATTTTTACAGCAACTTAAATTGGCGTTTTCTAACTTCTCGTCAATCTCACGGCTTTGCTATTACAAATTTCGTAATCGAACCAACTTTATTTAGTAGCTTTTTTAATAAGAAGCAAATTTCATTCGAATGATTTTTTCGTCCATCTATGAGCTATAACAGAAAAATCGCGATGGCGGCGAATTTTTCACTTAAATTGTTAATAACTTTTTTTCCTGATAAAATTTCTTGGCAGCAAACTTTTTGGTCATTGCACACATCATTCTGAAGACATATGTGCAGTCAGATCCGAGTTACCAGAAAATTTCCATAAACAGATACTTTTCGGTCTCTACCCACTGGACTAAGCGTTTCAGAAGTCTTCCTGATCAAAGAGAAAGGTAAAAGCCTCAGCTTTGAATACCAGTAGCCGGTCAACATCACGAAGGTGAGGGGAAGGGAATTCCAAAGGACGAGGAAACACAGAAGAAATTTCTGAAAAATACCATGGACCAAGATAGTACGTCTAACGGCCTGACGCCTGAAGCCTGAGCGCATGAAGAAAATCAGCACATGCGTAGGGTTATCTGTATTGAAGAGCTTCTTAAAAAGGCAGGCAGCGAAGTATTTGCTTCGACTTGCTGTCGTAAGCCAAAGCAACTCACCCCTGTAAGGGGAGATGTACTCATCCATCCTAACGCCATAGATATATCGTATACTCGTATTAAGTAATATTTGTAATTTTCCAAAGTTCAGTTCCTTTATGATGTCACAGTAGACTAGTGAACAGTAGTCAAGTATTTGGAAAAGTAGTGTCTGAATGATATGGTACGTAGTTTCTGAGCTGTGCTCTTATAAAAAATTTAAAGCCGATATATAAGCACACGAGCACGTTTACAGACATCCGCAACGTGCTTTATCTAGGAAAGAGTCGAGTCAAGAATTACTCCAAGACTACGCACTGATTGTGAGAAATCAATTCTGGCGCCTCCAACCACGACAAACGGTCTAGTTAGACGTGGTAGCTTACTAATGTAGTACTGTACGTCCTATAACAATCGCCTTTGTCTTACCAGCATTGAGCTTAAGACCATTACGCAAAGCCCGACCAGAAATCCTTTAGGCGTTAGCTAACATTAAGGCTCATGTGTCAAGGTCCCCCAGGTGGCATTGGTTGTAAATTTGTAGATCATCCGCATATATTAAATGCAGAGTATTAGGCTGAAAACAGTAGCTGATGTCATTGACATATAACGAGAGTAATAATGGCCCCAGAACAAAACCCTGAGACACACCAATGTTGAGTCGTAGAAACCAGCCTGCCTTCTGCCAACAAAATCAAATGCCAACCAGCGAATGACCTATTTAGAGAAACAGAGGACAGTCAACTTTCTCAGGATCTTGGCGCGATATGCCGTGTCAAACTCCTTGCTAAAATCAAATAAAAGAAGCAGTGTGACCTTCCTTTTGGCCATAACCCGCATGACATCGTTAGTCAGCTTAATAAGCCTGTCTGAGTGCTGTGACCGGTGCGAAACTCCAGACTGAAAATAGTTCAGTAACATGCAACTTTCAAGATAGTCACAGAACTGCTTATGCACTAGCCACTTCAGCGCCTTGGACATCAAACAGAGAAAGGAGATCAGTCAGATTTCTGTAAGGTCTCAAGATATAATGACCTTGCCGAGAGCAACCACTTACGGCCTTTTCCAAATCGAAGGGAACTGCATCTCGCTCAGAGATAAATTGAAAATCCTCTGGATGAATGATGCGAGAAAGGTGATTGCTTTTAAAGCAACCACTTGCGGAATGCCATCAGTGTCACATGACTGTGTTACTGTGTGCCACCGCCAAATAACATCCAGCGTCCATAGACAATCGTCACCAACAGGCGTTAATGGAACAAAGAGATCTTACTAAAATCGTTCTTGGAGAACCGAGAAGATGAAATGCTCTTAGCTGGTGTAATGCCAAAATTTCTCAGTTCCTTCCAGACAGAAGCAGGATTGGTAATAGAGGAAATGCGAGAGTGATAATAGTTTAATCTCGCTTCCTCAATCTGCCTGTGCACAACATCACGAACCTCCCTATGTAAATACAGGTCAAGTGTCAAGCGAGAGCAACAGAAATGCCGGTAGAGTCCATCTCGTTCCTTAATCAGGCCACGATGAAGCGGAATGAAATAGGGATAGCAATTTGGTTCAACAATAACTGTCTTAAATGGGTCGAGCTTGTCGATGGCAATCGTTAAGTGCGTGTTGAATAAAGTGACACAGTCTTCAAGAGATAAGGTAGCAAAAGATGACCAGTCTAAATTCTTAAGGGGTTATGACAGTGTTAAATCTTGAAAAAAAATTATTAGTCTAATAAAAAATTAATATATATGTAAGTGCTCTAAAAACTATATTTTTCCTTCAAAATATAAGTATTATATACCACTTTTATGCATTAGAAATGTGCATTAAGTGGGTATGATTCTTGATAACAATTAAAGGTATTTCCATACCAAAAAGCATGATTTTCATCATGTTTTTGGACTTGCCGCAGCTTTCTGGAGGAACCATACCATCAATCCTGATGAAACAAAGTGGAAAATGTTCCTTATAAGTGTTCTCACAAACTGAGTGGAAGGGATTTCTAAAAAACACAAAATTAATACAATTAATTATACTTATATTGACAATATGAGTAATTACAGTGAATGTTACATATGCAAACATACATAACATTCAAATTAAACTTACTTTTGCCAATTCTGCTCCACTGAGTTTGTGACCAGACTCATAAGGAAAATTTTCCACTTTGGCGCATCAGGATTGATCGTACAGTTCCTTCAGAAAATTGCGGCAAGTAGACAAAAATCAAAAAAAACTAAATCTGAGTAAAAGGCATTTAAAGTTTATAACGTAAATCATACAAATAAACTCAGCTATACTTACAGAAACTATCTGGCATACCTTGATTATTTTTTGGTACTCAAATATACATACAATAATGTATATTTGATGGTACGAGCACATCATGCTGTGTGATAATACCATTTAGAAGCTGACAATAAAATAAAAATTATCGTTAACTATACATAATCAAGTTATGTTTATGAATTACAGTTACATGCAATACTTACCATTATTATATATACTTCAAGTTGTTAAAAAGTATGCAAAATAATACTCCAGATAGTCAATATAAACACCTATCTTACTGGCTTGCACCCGTATATCTAAAAGCAAAAACTAAACTAACAAAGAAAAAGCTCATTATGAACACAATTATTACTAATTAGTTTCCAATATCTATCTGAATAATTGTTGTACTCAGCAGAAGCTCTTGCATTTTTACATCACTGAGGTTATAAGCATTGTTACAGCAGCTAGCAGACAAACTGCACTGAGATAGTGTCTTGAAGGTTGAATGAAAAGCAGCTGTTTGGTTGCTTCAAAATCTCTCAAAAAATTCTACTATGCTGATCATATAGTAATTTTCATTCCCAACCGGGCGCTGTGAGGCGCAACCTATTCGGGTGGCATATTCAAATTTGTTGAATGCCTTTACTTTAACACATTGGGTTTAGTAACATAAAATCACACATAGAAAAATTAATTTTACGGAACTATTGAGAAACAAACGATTTGTAAAACTGTTTTTATGTCGTATTTTCAGTATGATATCTCGTGAAATTGCTTTGTAAGAAGTGTGGTAGAACAATTTTTTCCACAAGTTTGGCCTAATTAAAATATTTAAAATTCACGATTTTTCTAAATTTTACTTGAAACAGATTTATCAGTTTTTTGTCGATATCTTCGAGGCAAATTTTTTTTAGAAAAAACGGCTTTCAGGACCATATTCTATGGACTATTAACTGTGAAAAAAGTGAATAACAAAAAATGGATATTTACAAAATTTTAATACTGTCATAACCCCTCAAGAAACTCCAGAGCTCCTGACCAGAAATGGACGTAGTAGTCTTTGGTTCCTGTCGTGGAATCCGTACCTCAAGCGTGGCCGAGGTTAAATCTTGTCTAGAAATGAAAGGTTCGTCGGACTTCCAGTAGTTAAGTACAACATCATTGGAATCAACGAGGCAGAGGTCCAATCAGGTATCAGAATTAGCAGCATGACGAGTTACACTGTAGGGCACAGAAAACAAAGCTCTTATCTATGAAAGCTCTCATCTATGAAAGCCCGCAGAAAGGACGCGAAGAGAGAGCTGATCCGCATTAAAATCACTCATTAGAATCTTTGTATAATATGTAACAGGCAATTTACCCGCCCGCACAGGAATCCCAGTTAGTGATGTTAGTTATATTGGCGGCTGAATCCTTCTCAGGCTTGTAGAAATCTCGAAAAAGGTAGAAAAGCGGGAAAACGGTAGCAACTAGGTCAATAAATATATAACACTCGGAATTAACATAAATCAGTTCAACGTATATTCTAGACTCCACTCATACAAAGTTTGACCTATTCACCACATAATTGAATTTAAATAATTGCATGGGCCAACGGCCTTATTACTATCTCCGGGAATATCTGGATCTAGAAAACAACAACAATATTTAGGATAATCTCTCACCAAAATGTTCCTCTAAAAATTCCACTAAATAATCTTCCTCCATCCTGTATAAACTCCACCGACAGGAATACCTCCAAGAAACCTCTATCGGTGATTAACTCGAGCGCCCTCTTTTGTAATGCTAATTTTGTCATTGGTCCAAAGTTGAATTAATCAATATCGATCAATCACGTCCGATCGATGTCCATGCAGTGGCTCCACCTAAGGATAAACTATCGAGCGCGCGGCATTAAAAAATCCTCTATCCTAATATACAAATCACTGTAGATGAACCTTTAATGCCAACTAGTTTTCTCTAGTTGGCAGCTGTCATGCCGCTATACCTATAAGAAAGAAACCACTATATCAGTACTGTACAATTCGCCTGTACAGTACTCCCCAATCACTCTCTATCACACTCAGGCGCTCGATCTCTTTCATAATCGCTCGCCTCGCCAATTCCCTCTCTCGCTCACTCATACTCTCTCTCGCTCCCTCTCCAACACGTATCTCATGCATGTGACCGCGTGCGCGCGCTGTTGACTTGCTTTTTGCCGCGCTCTCTCCCGAACGCCGGCAGGTCGCGCAGATGTTACTCGACACGTCACGACCTGCATTCCGGACGCGGTCGGTAAAGGCACCTCCTGTGAGTGCCACAGTGCGCTGGCTCCGCTCCAGAAGCTTTCATCTGGCTGCGAACGCGTCAGCTGCCTTGTTAAACATTCACGACACAGCAATAATTATTGCTACGTCGCAAATAATCATTCATGGATAATGTCAACTGATCAAGAATATTAGTCCCTAGAAAAAACGGTGAATGTGGAGGCCGGTATAGAACCCCTAAAACTATTGAGAAGATGTCAGCCGAGCTCACCTCACAGAACAGGTATTCTGGTTTACTTGGTTTCCAAGTCTATACACCGTCAGATGAGGAAATTGGCGTAACTGTCAATGAGACATGAACAAAGAGGACCACACCTCTACCATAATTATTTCTATATCATCTAATTAAGTTGTAACCGTCAAGATGCACACTATATGTCACCATGGAGTTCATCCAGGTCTCCGTGACAGCTATTACGTGAAAAAAGCGATGAGTGGACAGAAAATGCCTGATCATTCCAATGTGAACCTTAAGAGAGTTCGCATTGAAATGGCAGACCATCATACCCTTGTACAGAGAATCAGAGAGAAGAGAACAGGAGAAAGAGGAACTACTGTGATCCTACGAAACAGGATGAGCAACCGCGACGACACTAACAACATTATTTAACCTTAGACCCTGGCTAAAAAATCACTAATCACTCCTAATAATTACGCGCGCTGATCACCTGCAGCCCTAATGTAAATCATGTCATGACCCATAAAACAAACAAGACACTTGTCCTTATCCTTAGCTGCACGCAGGACAGCTGCTCTAAGCCTATGTCAGTGACCCGGTAGACACTCGTTTAGGCGGTAAGCTTGAGTTAACGACTTAAAAAAGAAATTTTAATTATACGGCTATAAAAAATTTTCTGTTTAAGTAATTTTTTCTGTTAAAATCAAAACTAATTTGTAAAAAATTGTATAAACTTTTATGAAAAGTTTTTGTAGAGGTTTCAATAAGTAAAAGAAGATATTAAAGGTTTATTATGAATTCCGAATCTATTGCTCGAATTTCAGTATGTTTGAAGGAGAAATCAAGATGTGTCTCTTCGAGCCACTAATAACTTTATTTCAATTTAACCCCGAAGTTTTGAACCGTTACGGTTCCTCCTCAGGGCTACAAGCCAATGTACAATTGATGAATAAAAATAAACGTCGGCGTTAGATTGAAATAAAGTTATTAGTGGCTCGAAGAGATGCATCTTGATTTCTCCTTTAAACATATTAAAGGTTTATTTTGTCGAATTAGAAGCTCAGAATCGTGCACAAGAAGCATGTCTCAATAGTAATAGATTTGCGAGGCTAAGAATCAATATTTTTAAGTGTTCAATAGCTTAAATTAAAGGTCTGTGACATTAAAAGTCTCGTAAATAAAAAATTTTTTATAGCTTTACAAATAAAACTTGATTTGCTCTCCGTTAACTCAAGCCTACTTAATGTTAATAAAATCCTGAGTATAGGGAGAGGGAGCTTGAAATGCGTTTAGGACATTCTCATCAATCTCCTTAAAGTGCAACTTTCCCTTCTTAATTTTGGCAGCGATAGTGGACCTATCTAGTGCAGTAGAGGATAACTTAACCAATATACTTAGTTGACGAGCAAAACGACTTCCAGCACCAATAATAGCAGCGGCATCATCAACAACAGCATCATCAACACTATCATCTGCAGATCCTTCACCACCTTCAGTATCAGCAGCAACATTAGGATCAGCATCACCAGCAGTAATAGACCTGGTCAATATTCTGATGGTAGAGACAATCTCTGGAAGCGAAATCCAAAAATAAAATTACAGTGAAACCGAGCCGCCGCAAATCAGTTCTCTCGTCATAATTCAGGCCAGATACGATAATCTTCCTGCGCATAGCTTCCTTCTTCTTTTTCAAACTGTTGACTCTCCTGGTGATTGGCTCTTACATACACACAGACGCGCGCGCGCATGCGTACTTACCTAATTAAATTTTTGTGCACAGTTATTTGTACTTCTGCATGCAGGCTCGCTCTTTATCCTGAAATCTTCTTTTCAGGTCATCAATGTAATTTCGGTGTTTTAAAACCATATCGTATCCTTGTCCTCCTCGGGTATGCATGAAAAATATATCGATTGAACATTGTTCTCCATAGATCCTACGTCGACGTCATTACATTGATCTGAGACGTTACTACACAAAGTAATAATATCAATGTTTGCCATTTTAATTACACAATTTGAACACGGTGTGATTCGGATTAATAATTAAATGCACGGTGATAACTAGGTGATAACCGAGAACATACTGATTGTTCTTTTTATCCCTACAAGGCGATTACGTTAAAGAATCAACATACAATAATACTAATGTAGATTATAATATTAGGTAAATCGCAAAAGTTTAAACAACATATTGCAGTGAGACCATGTTGAAATTTTTTATGGAAAAACTTGCCGTCCCATCCTATTGTATGTAACGATGGATACATCTTCAAATGACGCCTTTGCTTAACCAAAGTAAGTAAACAAATTCTGAATTCAAATATGGAAAATTTCGTAATAGTTGTAAGCTTAATTTTTAAGAGTTCGAACAGATTTAGTTTTCGTTCTATACTTAATTAAAAAAAATTTAATTATCATTTGAGGCCATTATTCTCACAGTTTAACATGTATTTAAAGTTTTGCATTTATATAGGATAATAGAAAGATAAGTTGACTTATATTTTGATATTTTATAGTATATTGTTGATTACAATGTCATTTAGTAATTTATCGATTATCTATCATAGGACAGGGCGGCAAAGCAACACGGTCTCACTGCATCATGTTGTTTATCTTTTACGATTTACCTATCGACGAAGTGGAAGGCAATCCTAACAGAAAGGTCTATTTGATGGTGACTGCATTTAATATTATAAACCACATTAGTATTATTGTATGTAGATTCTACAATGTAGTCGCCTTGTAGAGATTAAAATAACAATTTATTCAAAAGACTACACATCGAAGCCCTTACAACTTCTTCCCGCAAAAAGCTATCGATATAGTATATTAATTATTTTTTATTCTATATATTATTTTTTATATTTAAATGCTTATTTATTTATTTCAACAAGATTGGTTTTTTTTATAAAAGAAGCTTGTCAATTTATTTATTGTATCACAACTTTCTGTTCTGAAAATTAAAATTGGAATTTTCGTAAAATCAGAGGTAGTGAAGTGATCCTAAAAAATTGTTGTAAGCTCAATGGACCCTTAATACGAAACTATTTACGTACATACATATTTTATTGTAGAAAGTTTTAGATTTTCTAAGTTGATGTGAATAAGCATGTAAAGGCTTGTCAAGGGGTTAGAAGGGCTATGAAGAGTTTGATAACCTTTAATTTAGATGATTGAATAAACACTTAGAATTTTGACTATGTATGGGTGGTGGAGAGTTTGAAAATTGTTCTATAATTTAAATAAAGATACAACCTTATACTTGCCTACATTTTACCTTGAAAAGGTTTTTTGGGTGGGTGGCGGGAGATTTTACTACATTTGAAAGGAATGCAATACATTTAGCAACTAAGTTATGTTTAACACCTATTAAATATATTATGAATTTATAGCACTCTTGCGAGGTTTGCAGAGTACTGCCTCTCGCTCGATCGTCGCCCTTACACACATTCCACTCACGATCCGTCACGTGACGGTTCACCTACAGTATATGCCCATCGGCGGCAATTACAATTTTTCTCACACTCAATTTAATATGTCTCGCCTCACGGCTTCAGCGCATACATATAATTCTTTTTACATCCGTTGTTGTGGACGACGCTTGCGCCTCCACTTCGACTCCACGCTTGTACAGTGGGGCTCGAAGGCCTTCACTCGGCGATTCACAATGTCTCTATCTTTCTCTTTCACGCTCTCTCGGCTGTGCACGCACACACGCTCACTCACGCACTCATACATATGCGGCTTTGCCACTCGCCGCGCCGCTCGCTGTGCACCATACGTTTGCTGCGCTCGCCGTCGCCTCATGCTTCTCGGTGGCGTCATGGCGGCGGCTATGGCTCATTGGTGCGCCTGCTGGCTCTGTTCTCCTCGCACGTTTTCTCTCCTTATCTCTCCTTCTTCTACGACGCGGCTCGGTGCCTGTGCGGTAGAGCATGTTCGTTCTGTTCAGTCTCAGATGTCTGTAGGGAAGCTACCCGGCTTTTGCGACGGAATCTCCGTTGCAATTTACATAAAGTTTATATAAAGTTTTATTCAGTTACTTATTGAGTCAGTCATTTCTTATCGGTTATCAATTGTCATTTATTGCTGCCAAACTTGTGCCAAACTTGTTAAACCAAGACCAGCTTCAACAACAAATAAAGAATAACGGCGTCTCCGTTAATTTGGTCTATTTCATTTTTATCCCAAAGGGTCTTGAAATTATTTTGTTTCACGTCCATCTCTACAAAGCCGATCAAGGTAAGCCATTCACTAATACTAAATAATAGAATTCGTAAAAGAAACAAAGCAGTTCAAGCGTATGTTTTCCGAGCGACGCTCGCGGTCGAGTTCATCGCCCACGCATTCGCATACTCGCGCTGATTCAGGTAGCGCTTTAAATAAATTTAAATATTAACGTAGTATGAAATAAAATTACGAAGGGCATAAACCCCTTCCCCTCTCCTCATAATAATTGGTGGTCCCACTGAGATTTATTCGCAAAATCCGCTAGTTGCTTTGCGTCTTTGCGATTTTTTTATGCACTATTTTCAATAGCCTTTTAAGCATAGTGTTAGGAAAAAAAACATTCAGCACCCTCGGAAAGGTAGGGTTAGTCTAGGGATTAGATTAGGAATTATTAGAAATACTAAAAATACTTTCAAAAGCGAAACGCGCGCTGTACTTCGAATCGACGTGACGCGCTAAAAAGAAAATGGCTGCGCGCGCATAAGTTTTCCTCGCCCCGCAACAGAGTTTAAGTACCGGCCGTGATGTCATGCGCCATTGAAGGAAAACATCAAAATTTTGACGCTTTTTCTCTCCCTTTCTCTCCCTTCAAATCAGCTTGATGACTTTCGAAAGACATTTCCCTAATGTTAATATGCTTTGAAGAGCAAACTCACTCGACATTTCAAAATAAATTAAACTATTATATTAAAGTTTTTGGGAAGTTTTGAACATTAGCATTTTCAAGTTAAATAACAATTTTCATTAAATATAATTTTTTATCACCAAACTCGCAGATCCTCACTCGACCGTTTCTTCAAATAATATTACTGTGCTCAGGACCATTTCACAAAATATTCGGAAAACAAAACTGTTTTAATAACTTCACTAACTTTTCACGAAAATTAATCGGGTGTTCCAAAATAAATGTAAATTAAGCTGACACATTGAACATAGCTCAACGCATTGCCCCAGTAGAGAAACTTTGGAAGATTCACAGTTTGTACTTCCAACGAGTTTGATACACCACGTGCTCAACACAAAATAATATAATTTATCGAACCAGCCTTTTGGTCGATTCAAGAATCAACTAATTACTCGTCATAAAATAAAAGTACGCACTATAGAGTAGTCTAGCATAGGGACCAGTTCACGAATGCTCAATGTACCCAATGTGTAAATAGCCTGTTAAATTCACACTGTTTTACCAAACTGTAATTGCACTTGTCACCATAAAATTCCAATAATAAATTAAAAAAACTTGTACCCCCGATGAAAGCTTTCAAAATGACCAAGGCGTAACTGCAAACTCTGGTGCATTAATTAAGTTAACTCGATTCTTCAACACATGCTGCACCTACATGAACTACAAACACGAGTTAGTAGTATAAAGTCAATTTGTTTAAACGCTCCAGGGCACAATTAAATTTGTCATCACAAAACACAAAACTTTAAAACACTCGCCCAGCAGCTTTGGTACTCAACTCCAGGACAAGCGTTGAAGTCCTGTCAAGGCGAAACACAAAATTCAAAGGTAGTATCAACCCAGGGACCTGAACACAAAAAAACACAACTCGTTTAACAAAGCACCAGTGCTCTGAATAAATAAAAGACGATAACGTCAATGGATATATAGCTTATGTCAATGGCATGGCTAATCAACAAAAATACTATACGAACCAACAGACAAACAATCAACAACAACAACGAAATCAATAATCAAATTAGCAAAACCAAAACACAAACAAAAATCCAAATTACCGAAAGAATTATGATGTAAACTACAACAAAAATGGACAAAGCGGATAAAACAACGCACAAGGAAATAATTGGGCTGCATGGAACCGCCAAGGCAATAGAGGTTATCCAAAAGTCTTGTTCAACCCATTGACAGGACAATTCTTTGGACATAATGCAGCAAAGCCCGATCCGAGAAATCAACAAACACAGCAAAATTGGCTTCAGAACAATAACCAACAAAATAGTAACCAACAGCAAGGTAATTTAAACTAACAAATGGCTCGCTAATACCAAACTCTGGCGAGCCAGAACATGCTTCCATACCCATATGGAATGATGGCACCTATGATACCAATGCCAGCCATGCAGGGAATACCGCAAATGCCAATGTACCCAATGCCGCTAATGTATGGACCACCACAACAACAAAAGCTGCAACAAATACAGAATACACACAACCAAAATCAACAATCACAGAATCTAACAAGTATAACGGAACAGCGAAATCATCAGGACTAAACAAACCAACAAACGACCAAAGACACGTCACAACCGAAAGTTAGGACGATATCAATCCAACAACCATTAATATCTACTCCACCTACAATAGGGGAATTGAGATTCTTCAGAAGAAATAGAGTTCTTCAGAAGAGGTAGCATTTCTAGGACACATAATTAGTGCCCAAGGAATAAGACCAAACCCTCAAAAGGTCGACGCAATCTCCAGACTGCCAACACCAAAGAATGGCAAAAACATCAAAGAGATACTGGGTATATTTGGATATTACAGGAAATTCATACAAATTTTTCTGATATCTGGAAACCACTGCAAAAGCTAGTATTGCCAAAAGTGAAATTTGAATGGACTAAAGAATGTGAAAAACGTTTCCAAAATCTCACATCAGCACCAATACTGACTTGCCCAAAGATTTTCAAAAAGAGTTTACAGGAGTTTACATGGATGCCTCAGACTACGCAATGGGAGTAGTCCTTAGCCAGCAAAAAGACGGATTCGACCATCCAGTGCAGTACCTCTCAAAATTCTTCACAGCCGCTGAAAGAAATTATACAACAACGAAAAAAGAATGTATGGCAGTGCTCTACGCCTTACACTAATTCCGAACTTACTTACTCTGCAAAAAGTGTACTCTCGTCTGCGACCATGGACCGCTGAACTGGATGCATAGTCGCAAAGATCCCAGACAACGACTCATGAGGTGGATGTTCCGATTCACAAAATATGAGTACACGTTCAAATATAAACTAGGGAAGCTTAACAAAAATGCCGATGCACTATCAAGATATGCACCGGAACCAACAGAGAATGAAATGAATGAAAATCTTCCAAAGTTAAAAATAATGAAAGTCGAACAATTAAAGCAAAATAGACTCATCACGACCTTCAACGTCAAGAGAACAAGAAGTACAGAGATCAAGAGCAAAATCAGTAGGAGCAACCGATGCCGTACCAAAAGGCAAAGGTAGACCAATAGGCGCAAAAAAGTGCAAAGTTGCTCCACTAGCAGACCACAGTCCAATAGCGCAAAGAACAAGGGCGGGAACCAAACAAGTGCAAAGCAAAGTAGCAGAATACATAAAAGGAATCACACCAACAAACAAAGGCAAAACCAAAGTACCAGCCAACAAAATCAAAACACCATGAGCAGTTCCCAAAATAGTAATAGACATACAGGAATAATGTCATCAACAGCGTTGCACGGTAGTTCCACAGAGTGAACACCAATAGAGGACCCGAGATGCAGTGGCCTAAGAGTAGACAACAATAAGTCAGAAAGCCCAGCACCAGAAGACGAGAATAACTCCTTATTTTCCAACGACAATCAAATTCGCACCATCAGCAACATCGCAATTCACGCGAGTGTAATAATTAAACAAACTACTCAGGATCAACCAGCCCAGAAGAATCGGAAGCAGAATCAACATTCAATACCACTCTCACCAGAGAAGAAATAGAACAAGCATAATGACTCAAATGACGCTGAGCCACAACCACCATTACCAACACATTTTTCAGATGACGACGACGTATCAGATAACATACAATTTCATCTATTTGAACTCAACTCACACTACAGGACAGAACAAGAAGATGAAGCTCTAGGAGAAAGAGTCATCAATGATATACAAAGACGGATGCAAATAAGAATGGAACAATCAGAATGTCAAGAATCAGAAACTGAACCAGACACTGAAGATGCAAGTATAATAGTGCGAATACCGACAAGAATATCTGACACTACTAAGGTAACAAAGAAAGACCCAATAGTAAAAAACACACCACACGTCAACAGAACAAAAGCAAAACAAATGGGTGTACTTACAGAAATAGAAGCAATCAAACTAGCCACGCCAAGGAACTGGAATTTTCTCAACCACTAGAAGCTACAAACCTAATGGTGGTGCCAAACCTTCAAGTACTAATACCTCCAACCAATGCTCAATCAACAAACGCGAACAACAGAACCACACAAGACGAAGAGAATACATCAACAATAGAAAAAGGCATGAAAGTCACAAAAACTGTCATCAAATCAGTAAAACATTGTCTCACCTACAAAAGAGACAATATTGTTCACTTCATATCAAAAGACTGTGAAAATGCATCAGCAATCTCAACTCTGCTCAGCGAAATAGGAGCAATAAACCTAGAGCATATAAAGTAGAAAAAACCACGGGTGTCCCAAACAATAATCACACCTTTCAATATTAATAGCATTATCGAACTATAAATAAAATATATTAACGGACAGATAATAAATTTAAAAGTATTAAAGTAAAACTATAATTTATGAAAAATAAATAATTAATGCTAATAGTTTTTAAAAAGTTTAAAAAATTCTCTTGCCTTGAATAGACTCAAAAAATTAATTTCTTCGTCAAATATTTTATGAAACTAATTTTAAAATATTTAGCATGAACAATACGCAAAATTACCTGATTCAGCAAAATGAAGCTCTTAGACATTAACATTTGAGCTTAACAATAGTGTGATGTGTTCTGGCCAAACACATCGCACCATGGACTTTCTACCATGAAAGTTAAGCAGCACAAGGTGGGGTTGGTACTTGGATGGGTGACCGCTATTGAAGTAAATATTTTTTAAATTTGAAAAATTCTTCTTTTTCACTTTTGACTCAACATTGATAACCAACTTAATACTAATCCACTATCCAATGAATTTTCCACGATGTTTTCTGCGATTTTCATTGCAGTGGTTCAACCGATAATATTATGCACAATTTTATATACACTATTGTGCATACATTTATGCACGTTTCTATATAGGCAAAATCTGTGTAGAAAAACATGCACAAATTTGTGCACATATCTGTGTACAAAAATATGCATAAATGTATGAAAAAATATACATTTTTTATATTCTGTAGTATTTTAAAAATTTGTATATGTTTCTGCACAGGTCTTCGTATTAACCTATGTACGTTTACCTGCAAAAAATTATGTACAGTATCTTATATGTTTCAATACAGGTATAGAAATTTTTCCATACAGAAAAAAATGTCTGTACAGATATGTGCAGAATATTATCTATCGGTATTCATGCATGTCAAACTCTGCACATATACCTACACATATCTTTACACGGAATCTTTATAAGAATATCTGTAGTAGCCATATCTTCAATCCATCATGAAATTATGTACGTTTCTGTATATATGTATTTGTGTAGGCTTATCTGCACGGATGTCTACACAGTTTCTTATATTATTTCCTACAAAATACAACAGAAACGCATATTCACTGTAACAAGATTAGATTCGATTTGACCGTGCTGGTGGGTACCTCGTGCGTTAGGTACACCGTTTGCGAGGCCACCGTTAGTGCCCGAGGTAGTCCATCTCGTCCACGGAGGAGCTCTAGGCTGTGTTCATCTTCAGCATCTGGATTACAGGAGAGGGGACGCCTTCTCTCTGACATTCGATAGCACCCGAGCGAGATACCCGTAGGAGAGTTGGCGACTCGTGATAGTACCTGGAAAGCGACGCACACCTCGTGCTCATTGTAAGTCAAATACGACGGACGAGTATTCTCTGCCACAGAATACTCCTCTATTCCTTGTTTGTGAGCGTGCATGAATCACTCCGCTGTCACACGTGCGACCGTCTATGCGGAATATTATACTACTTATTTTTTCTTTTTTATAATATACGAGTCTCTGACTCATTTGTCGAGCACAAATATCAGAGTGTTTATTTCCCTATATCATCGCTTTGTCCTCTTGATTTCCGAACACGAAAGAATTATTCTTTGCACAGCTCGAGCGCATCACACATTTGTACACGCTACATTTGGCCGCGTAAATATCATTACGCAGATTGCCGAGGAGCGACGCCGGGGTAACGTTAGCAACGTTAAAGGTCAGACTCGGTAACGCGGCGACATACTGTGGTCGCCGTGCCAAAGTCAAATGGCCCCGTTACAAAAGAAAAAATAATTTTGAAATGGGTCCATTTGTAAATTGACAACAAAATACTTTACTGAACAGTCGCTTTTAATTGGATTCCCTGAAGAAGACTCAATGCTCTGTTCATGGGGCTTCCGGAGCAGCAGCCCTTCTCCAGGTGCTTCAGCAAGCAAGGAGATACAGTGCTCTTTCCCGCTCCAGTGCCACTGCACGAATGAACGCTCCTCTACAAAACGCGTGCCCCTTTATTCATGTGAGCGGAGCTGCTCCGACGCGGAAGCAGTTAGTTTCCCCCAACACTGGCCCGAGAGCCAGTATAGCTATAGATGTACAGATGCACAGGAAATGTTAATTTACGTGTTTTATCGCTGTTAATAACCGATATTCGCATATGCACGCATACATGGATGTAGATTAATGCTTAAATTACAGTGTGTTCATAACTTATTAGAAAAAAACAAGTTCAGAACAATTAAATATCTCGCATACAAATATGCTAGTCGCGAGATTTGAACACTTCTTTTACAGTTTTTTCATTAATAATAAATGATTCGATATTTAAATTGCACATGAATCGAAAACTGATAAGCTGACGAATACGTGCATTATAAATTAATACGGTGAAAATGTCTTGGAAAATAGTTTTCGGCTTGAGAAATGTATGTTTCACCAATTATACGCAGAGCTCTAAAATGACTCATTATATCCCCGTCTTCCACTCCTCTTGAGGTTGGGTGCTCCACCGCAGCTGCCGATGCCATTCTCGGGCGCGCGCGCTTCATTTTTCTTCAATTTTATGACAATGTTTTCGATGTTAAAATCAACGTATCATAATCGGGTTTTTTGCGTTTTATGTAGTTTTTGAGCCAAGAAAGAACATTCAAGCATTTATTTTTATGAAATGGTACTTGTAATATGTGATAACTATGTTACAAGTTTGTGCTTTTGACTATATATTTAATAGGGACACGCAGCACGTCAATTTGTGACACCAATAAAAAATATAAATAATTTAATAAATAATAAAGCAATGTTATACACATAAATATATGCATGTTAATTCCATGTATATGGCTTTACTTTATTGAAAAATGTTCAAAATGAAATTTTGTGTTAGGGGATAGGGTTCGTGTACGTTGTAAAATATGATAACTTTGGAAAATATTAAACTTTTTTAAAAACTGATAAATTAACACTAAATTCAGGAGTAGGTTGTAAGTTTTCAAATAAGAATTGTATAGATGTGGAAGGAGAAAATACTTATTAGCATGTTTTACCAGAAGAAAAATGCTTTGAAAATTTACATGAAATTTTTTTTAAAGTAATAGTAATTAAATATTTTATTAGAGATAGTAAAGAAATAGTTTATACAGTAAATGCAAATAAAATAACATTGGCATTAGTTATAAAAAATGTAGAACTTCATTCTGATAGAGATATAATTCATATTTTTTTAATTTAGATACAGTAAACGCAGAAGTGCTTAAGAAAGTTAATTTAGATTTATTGAATTATGTAAATTATGTTTTTTTATGTAGAAAGATACTTACGAAATCTAATTCATTATTTAAAATTAATTTTATTACGGAAAAATCCGAGATTCGGAAAAAAAATAATACAAATTTCCTTATCCACTGCCAATATTGCTGACGAGTTTTCTTATAAAATCATGAAAAAACCAGGCTATATGGCGAAAGTTGAGGGAGAAGTGGTACATTTAATTAAATGTGTGCCAAGATTGGTAGTAATATTACATTTAGAATAATGTTATAATCATTTACCAGTTTAACACCAAAATTCCATATATTCATCAAGAAAAGTACAAAAGTAGATATTGTAATACAGTTGTACCAACATATTACGAAATTGATGGAAATTCGATTAAACTGACACCGTAGCCAATAATGTCTATTGCAGCAAATATTATTAAAGGATAGTCATTTAGGATGGACATTTTAATCTGTAAACAATTTAGCAACGAATGGTATTTTCTCACAAACAGATTTAGATAAATTACAGTTAATGTTTCCTATGGAAATAGCACAACTTTTAATCGTGATTGCAAAAGATATGGCTGGATATGTAAGAGATGGAGTAACATTTTCAGAAAATACTTTAAGAAGAAGTACTGCAGAAAGTACTTGGAGGAAAATATTTGATGGATTGTCTATTAGACTATGTGAAGCTGTCTTCAGTTCTTTAACTCATTTATGCATTTCCTTGGAAAACACAGAAAATATCACAGCTTATACAAAGTGAAGAAACTATCAAGAAGAAAAAGAAGAAGAGTTGGAAGAAGTTAAATTTATTTCACAATTTCTCGACTACTATGGATGCTCAAATATCATGTAGGGAAGAAACTTGTTTACCAACTATTTTTAACATATCACCTTATACTTATGTATCTTAAACCAAATCAGAGTCTTCAAATTTAATTAATGTTTCTCAATGCGTGAATTTGATATTTTTTCATTGAATTTACATTAGTTTTTATTGTTTTGTTGATTATTTCACAAATGTCTTGCATTATCTAGGGCCGCCAGGTAATTACATCTAAAGATATAATGTATTATTTATTCAATTTTATATGTATTTTAAATTAACATTTCTTTTTAAATATTTATTTATAATAATTTAAAGATAAGACGAAAATTTATAAAATTAAAATTTTCATATTTGAAAATTAATTATTTAATTGCAATTTTATTGCAATATCTTGGACCCCGAGATGTAATGTCCTATGACGCTATTTATTTTCAAATCTATTTATTGTAAATTAAAATACTAACTTTTCAAAATTGAAAACATGAAGATAACTAAGACGTAAATTTTGAAAGATTAATTTTGAATGCGTGCTGTGATTTTGTAACACAACTCAACAGTGTTACTTATTCGGCGATCGTTATACTTTTAAATTATATATTAAGTGTTACACTTTGCGAATCGGTCATCATATTCAGTCTTTAAAAGAGTTGAATTGGCCTTATTTCAATTAGTATCGTGTCTAATTCTGTACCACCCGGTCTGTAAACTAGCAAAGATTTGATTATACAACAAAGTATTGTAAATTTAAAAAAATAAAATAGATTATCTATTGAACGCAGAGAAAAGTTAAGAACGAGTTATTTAAGAGGCCTATCTTATCATTCAACAATTCACAGAATTCATCAATCAATGAAAGCATAGTTGTTTTAAATTAAAATTGTGTTTACACCTCGATGTTTTATAAGTAATTGTGGAAGAATTGATCAATCTTTCCGAGGCAAGTAACATTGAATGGGTTAAATAAAAATACCCATTCTTTTTTTGGTCGACGTTTCGACGGTCATTGTTGTCCTCTTCAGAAAACTGTCATAAATTTTGATTGAGTTAAAAAAAAACACGTACAAAAATTTTTCAGAAAAAGACAAAACAGAGAATTTACGACTGCGGAGCGATTTTATAACTTATAGAATATTCAAAACATTTCCCCCGGCTAATTTTAAGCGGGGGAAATAGAAAAACCGAAAACAACTCACTATTGTTTATTTGTCGACTACGATCTCGGAAATGAGGAAGTAGCCGATAGCCCTCGCTCATATACTGCGAAAAGTTCACAGTCTTTTGCGCGCTCTGTTTACAAGTGACGTTACATTATCATATTCTATCTAGATATATATACATTGCATTCGTTCAATGTCTCAGTTGGTACAATAAGTGCGTATTGTGACGTGGTGGATTTACCGTTCGTGGGGAAGGCTCGGCATCACGTAATGACACCTATACAGGTTTATCGCGAGCTCGTATTTTATTAATGATGGACGCCCGAGCTCGCGATCTGGTTACTCTGGTACTGCCGGCTGGAGAACTCCACGTGCTCTAGGTCGCAGGCGAGATGTATAGAGAAGGGAATACGCAAAAATGAATGAACGCTGAACGTAAAATCAACACTTCGTAATTTATTTCAAAACCAAGGAATTATTTGTCTCTACTCGCGGACTCGTGCTCGTCCTCGGGCGATCTCACTGTCACTAACGCGGGCTAACTCTAAAGATAGAAACTTGGGGCGGAGATGTATCGCAAAAAACGCTCCTACCTGTCTCTAACTCTGTAACTCCTCGTCCTCGCGTGCTGACAATGTCTCGTTCCCTGTGGAAGCGCACACGAAAGAAACTTATAATCGGCTTGGAAATGCACACGGGGGGAAATGCTCTCTGGTTGCTCTGTATGCCTTGGTCCAAGTCTCGTGGATGGTCCAAGTCTCACGGTGCTCGGCAATTACGCCGGTTCGCGGCGTCTCTCGCTGTCTCACTCGCACTCACGCTTACTTTCCGATGTATCGCACTCTCGCGCATATCACATTTTATGCAAAAAAAGATAGAGAGGAAAGTTGTTTAGAATTGAATTTTCAATCAGACACATGTTTTTCCAAATGTAAAATTAACTTTATTCATTGCTAAATTGTTGAACAAAAAAAATCTTTTTCCAAATTTGCATATTGACACAGTTTTTTCAAAAAAAAAAAAAGATCTTTATCGTCGGATAGGCTCTCAAAGATGACTTTTAGTATAAATAATCTAAAAATCGTTGTCCGATCTGTATATCTCAAAATGGCGTCTTATTGGAAAATGATTTACCCTAAAATTTCAAATTCATTTCTAATTTTCCCATGTAACGATAAACTGATCCAATTGCGATTAATCGATAGCTTTTGACGTACTCAATAAACGCTAAAAAGGAATTTTCTTAAAATTAATATTTAACAATATTTTTAGCAATAAATAGTTTTTATTTTCGCGAATTTTTAAGTTAGAGAAACGCGACAAAATGCATCTTAAAGTACTTAAAAAGCCATGAATTTTCGTAAAAAATTCATTTAGATTCGACCAATAGGAGCCGAAATTTTTTTCAATCGACGATTCCACCAAAACTATTTCATATTTTTCAATGAATTTTCATACAATGCTTATCTAAATGATGTTCTAGATGATAGCATTTTCCTTGATAGTTGTAATGGACTTAATTCTTCTAAAAGGACCGATGAACGGATGCGAAATCAGCGCGCGCGGCCGCGTGACTGTTTCAGCCGTGCGGCGCGGCGGTGAGGGGGGGGGGGAGAGGGGAGATCGCCGCTGTGGCTTTCGTGAATCTTAGATGTAAATCGATTTTATCGGCAACCAAAGGTCCTACGGTAATGCTTTTTTTATGTGTTTTTTTCTCAGCTTTCACGTCATGGCAAAGGAATTTACATGAGTGCATTGTAAATACCCGAAAATTACGTTTATAGTTGTAAATTAAATTTCTCGGCAACCAAAGGTCCTACGCTAATGCTTTTTTTCAATTTTATGTGTTTATGCCTCAACTTTCACGTCATGTTAATGAAATTTTCATAAAAACCATACAATTACAAGAAAATTTGTTTTCTGTTGAAAATGTTTTCTGTTCTGTTCATGCAATTTTCATTAGTGCCATACAATTACAAGAAAATGTGTTTTCTGTTGAAAATGTTTTCTGTTATATGCAGTACTACATAATGTATTCATATTTTGTATATATGTGTGTATATATTAATTTTAAAAGCTCAGTACAAGGATATTGTTTACTTACGATTTCAGCATTAAACGGAATTAAAGAATTAATGTCCATAAAATATAATTGTATAAAACTTTCTGAAGCTGCATTGCATTTAATCGTGTTACATGAGATTATACTTGTGTATATAAATGTTTGTATATGTATAAAATAACTTTTTATCTGTTTCAACTACAAATATTATTTGTTTGTAAGATCTTACGTGTATATGCATCATTTGAATAAGCATTGTTTGAAAATTCATTGAAAAATATGAAATAGTTTCGGTGGAATTATCGATTGAAAAAAATTTCGTATCTCGGCTCCTATTGGTTGGATCTAAACGAATTTTTTACGAAAATTCATGGCTTTTTAAGTACTTTAAGATGCATTGTCGCGTTTCTCTAACTTAAAAATTCGCGAAAATAAAAACTATTTATTGCTAAAAATATTGTTAAATATTAATTTTAAGAAAATTCCTTTTTAGCGTTTATTAAGTACGTCAAAAGCTATCGATTAATCGTGGTTGGATCAGTTTATCGGTAAATAATTTTCCAATAGGACGCCATTTTGTGATATACAGATCGGACAACGATTTTTAGATTTTTTGTACTAAAAGTCATCTTTGAGAGCCTATCCGACGATAAAGATCTTTTTTTTTTTGAAAGAACTGTGGCAATATGAAAATTTGGAAAAAGATTTTTTTTGTTCAACAATTTAGCAATAAAAAAAGTTAATTTTACATTTAGAAATACATGTGTCTGATTGGAAATTTAATTCTAAACAACTTTCCTCTCTACCTTTTTTTGCATAAAATGCGTTACAAAAACGTTATTCGCGGAAAAATAAAAAAAGTGCTTTTTTTAATTTTATTTTGCAATAATAACAATGTTGCCGATCAGGTCCGAAGTCGAGAATTCAGGGTTACTTTCAGTAGGTTACTACAAACAAATTTTGACTATGAAACAATCTTTAGAAGAAAGTGTCCGATATCCCACTATTGAACTCCCTGACTCCCGGACTAATACAAGAAGCTTATGGTGCTGTCTATTTCCATTTCGTGAATAAATTGTAATCTGTTATTATATGAACTGAATACTTCTAGCGTTTTTTCTACTTTGTTTTTTCGAATACAGGTCATCTCCGTAACGAAAAAAGTATAGTGGTTTATAAGATGATTTCGAAATGCGTTCCGTCTCGAGATCATCCATAACTACATCAGCAAATAATGCCGAGATCAGAGAGTCCATCGACGAGCCAAAAAGTTGTTCATAAAATTTGCCATTGAACTGTAAACATGTTCTCTCCATAAGAAATTCACAAGCATTTAAAATTTCGTCAATCGGGATGTCTAATTTTCTTGCTATCTGCACGTACCTTCTTTCAATGCTTTGCATAACTAATGTTTTGTCCATGTTTGTATATATCGATTTAATGTCTAGGCTAATTATACAGCAGTCTGTTGGAACATTTACATTTTTTATTTTTTCTATGAAATCATAACTAATTTTCATATCTGACTTTGGTTTGTCAAATCTACCTTGAAAAATTTTAAATAAATTTTTGACAAAAATACGTTCGTGAACCTATTTTGGAAATAATTGGTCTGAAAGGTTGGTCTTTTTTATGTATTCTCGGCAGCCCATATGCCCTTGGCAAACATGTATCTGTCCACGTGAGAGTTTGTTTTTTGTATTTTTTACCAAAAACCCCATTCTCGTTCCATACATTTAGTAACCTTTTGCATTGGATTGTAATTTTATCAAGGAATTCTTCTTAATAGTACTGTATGTATTTCTATCACCTAGAAGACCTCTCACTTTATCATTATAATCGCTTCTATACATTGCGACCGTAAAGATAAACATGATGTCTATGTGTGTCTTAATGAATCTTTTTATTTTTGTGAGTTTGTTTTCAAAAGTTTTTTCGTCCATTCTAACATGTCTGGTATTGTTTCTGTGTTATTTAATTTTATTAATTAACGTATTAAGAATATTATTGGCTGTATTTTCAGGAATATCCTGAAGTGATATTAATTTTTTTAAGCTTTTTATACCTTCTATTATAAAACATTCAATCCAGATTAAATTTTCTACCTAGTGTGGTCATAAACTTCACATTAATTTGTGTATCTACGTTTGTCAAGTTCGTGAACCATTTTTTGAAACTCGGATTTGTGCCAGTCGTTAAACTACCGAATTTTCTATTGTGCGTGTTATTTAGATTTGATCCGTAATTTGTATGGTGCATATCATGGTTTGAAGTGAAATATTGTAATGTATAGTATGAAAGTGTGCCTTATAAAACTTTGTGTATGTCCTCTGAGTTTAATTCTAAGTAATTTATATGAATGCAGATGCCTTCTATCTCGAGATTTAAAATTCAATAAAATTATTATAAACTTACAACGCAAAATTTTTAATCTTGAATAATACTGCAAACTTTTCACAGTATATAAGCGAGGACTATCAGCTATTTCCTCACTTCCGAGACAGTAGCCGACAAATAGACAATAGTGACTCATTTTCGGTTTCACTCTGTTTCCCCCGCTTAGAATTAGCCGAGGGAAATGTTTTGAATATTTTGTACATTACAAAACACTCCACAGTCGTTAGTTCTCTGATTTGCTGTTTTTTTTCTGAAAAATTTTTGTAGATTATTTTTTTTAACACAATAAAAATTTTGGACAGTTTCCCGTAGAGGACGAGAATGATCGTCAAAACATCGACCAGAAAAAGAATGGCTGTTTTTATTTAACCCATTCAATGTAACTTGCCTCGGGAAGATCAATCAATTCTTCCAGAATTACTAATAAAATATTCTGAATTACTAATAAATAGTTGTTTTGAGTCGCATTGGAATTTACCACCCCCTCTCGCCTCCTCCAACCCCCTCATCCATCCCCTCATTGCCCCCTCAAAATGACCAATAAACGTTTCAAAAGTTTGGTTATTTTTATGCATTTGTTCGCCCCTTCATTAATTACGCGACTAAACTCCTTTTATCCCCTCCTTATTATTATGGATGACTATATACTGTTTTTAATTGCAGTTATATTTATGGTTAATAAAATATAAAAAGTTGAAGAATTTATATTTTTAAGTTATGTGGTGGATGAAGACAATCGATGGACGGTGGTGCTTATAAATAGATATGATAGGTGGAAGCGATAGGTAGATGCTTTAGATTGTGGTTGGAGGTAATAAGTGATTTATATATAAATGGAGATGATAGGAGGCGGATAGAGCTTATAATTGGAGATGATAGGTATAGGGTTGAGGTCATGATTTGAGGTGATAGGTAGATGCTGGAGGTTATGAATGGAGACGATGAGTGGATGTCATGATTTGAGGAGATAAAGGAGGAAGTTATGTAGCGAGGTCATACGTGGATGTTAAGGGTCATTATTGGAGACGATAGGTGGAGGCTCAAGGCCATATGTGAAGGTGATTGATAGAGGGGGGGGGGGTTAGAACACAGGTGATGGTAATAGTTAGAAGTGAAGAGTCTTGATTGAAGACTATAAGTGGGAGGTAAAGAGATCGTGATTGGAGTAGTTAGGCGATCGGAAAGGGTTGGAAACGATAGAGGATAAAGACGATATGTGGAGGCTGAAGGACATGATTGGAGATCCGACTGCAGGTGGATCATGATTTAATGTAATAGGTGGATGTTGGAGGTCAAGGTTGGAGATGATAGGTGGAAGTCATAGGTGAAGGTGACAGGTAGATGGTTACATTTGGGTTACAAAGTAGATAGAGGGTGAAGGTCATGATTGAAAAACTAGGAGGAAGGTGAAATCCTTATGATTTGAAATGATAAGTTAAAGGTGTTTAGTTAAAGAAACGAGTAGACTCTTGATTAAAAGCCATGATTGGAGGATCGGACTATAGGTGGAGGCTGGAGACCATAGGGAGATCGGAGGGTACAATTAAAAGCAATATGTGGAGGGTGGAAGACATAATTGAAGGCGATAGGTTGAGGCTCAAGGTAATGGGCGGCGGTAATAAGTCGAGGTCGTATGTGGAGGTTGAAGGTCATAGGTATAGGATGAAGGTCGCGAACGGAAGCAATAGGTGGAGGGTAGAAGTGCTAAGTATACCGTCGAGGGACAGGAGAAAGGTCAAATCGTTACGATTGGAAATGATAGTTTAGGCTTTGACTATAGGTACAGGTAATAGGTGGAAGTGAAGGGTTTATGCTGGAAGTCATAGGTGGAGGCACGAGATTATTTGTGACGGTGATAGGCAAAACGTGAAAATCATAGGTTAAGGTTGAAGGTAATAAAGTTGATGTAAGAGATGAAGGGTGGTGGTTATAGGGGCACAGGGGATGGAAGCAGCATAAAAACATTATGGAGGGTGAGGGGATAATTATTGAAGGCGAAAAGTAAAGGGTGAAGGGATCGTGATTGAAGGCGTTAGATTAAGAGTGAAGGGATCATGATTGGAGGCGGTAGGTGGAGAATGTAGGTGATAAGAGAAGGGCGTAAACGATAGGTAAAGGGTACAGACGATAAATGGAGGTTGAGGGATATGTTTGGAGGTGATAGGTTGAGGGTGCAGGTGGATGTTGGAGATGATAGGTAGAAGCTCAAAGTCCTAGGTGAAGGTAATACGTAGAGGGATGCTAGGGATTACGACGTAGCTGGAGGGTGATCAAGGTCTTGATTGAAAATATAAGAGGAGCGTGAAATCATTATCATTTAAAATTACAAGTCGAAGGTCTTGAAAAAATTAGAAGATCAAACGAAGGGGGTTGGCGAGCGGAGCGAGCAGGGGGGTACCCCCCTAGTGTGTGTGTATATATATAATGTGCTGGACCGACGCTTTGGCGAGTGGCAAGAGCGGCACCTCCGGCGATCGAGAGGTTCAGCAGCGTTCGGCGCAGGTCATACTTGGATAGGTGACCGCAGCGAATGCAGGCTCGATCTCTGCGACCGCTTAGTTGTTGCTTCGCAATGTTCAAATTCGATGTCTAAACTTACGAAAGTGACTTAGACACTCTATGGGAATATGTCCAATACACCGACCATCTCAGAACGGGTTTTTCTAATCAGGATTTATCTCACTGGGTTTCCCTATAGGTTTTCCCCGCTCCACAGACATAACCCTGAGTGAATGCGAAATGGATTGTGGAAGTCGTAATTGGGGGAATGAATGTGTTTGAAAAATAATACGTGGCTTAAGAATAAAGGTATTAAAACACTCAGCTAGACCTCTGAGGCGGCGGGTGTATAAACCCTTCACTTTTTATATAATGTAGTGGGTTTATACACCTACGGCCTCAGGGATCTAGCAAGTGTTGCCTACTTTTTTTTAACAAACCACTTTTTATTTCTTATGTTTACCCTCCCCTCCTTTTTCTTGTTTCATATCTCCCGTAGTCCAATAACTAGGAAGGCATTTCCGATGAGGACATCTTTCAGACTTGCGCCTTACCGATTGAGTCGGTACTTTCTGACCCCGCAGGGCCATTTGGTCCGCCTTCCCAGGGTATCCTACTGGAGAAGACCTTTTTTCAAAGACCAGTTTCCCGTCGGTAAGGCCAACTTTCCCTGCCTAGTGCATCGGAATTGGCTACCCCGCAATTTCTACATTACCTTCTGAGTATCCCTAACACTGTCTCGCAATTCCGCCCAGGCTTACGCTTGTGAGATAAAGGAAAAGCGAATGTAGCGACTTAGACTTAAGATTTATGTAAGCGTATCATGTTAGTATGTAAGGGCATTATCTCTGCGCGAACTATGTAGTTTTGTAATTGTAAAAATATTGTATAAAGTAACTGTCATCTCGTAGCGGATAAGTATACAAATTTAAACCATGATTTCGTAAGCCAAAATACATGTACAACATAGCGCATAAATAGCATATAAACCCAATAGGTCCTCAATATCGGCGATGCGTGAATGAGATGTGTATGCAAGCAGAAAGTGCGGATGTAGAAGAGTATGGATGGGGCGATGGCTAGCCACGATGGCATGTAAAGTCGTCGAGTGAGAGATGCGCGCGGAGCCCATAAATATGCTTCTTCGGCGCGATCTCCGCAAGAGGGGGGTGGAGTCTCGGAGAAGCAGCCGAAGCAATGAGAAGGCCCGCCCTTCCGAATTTTCCGGGGCTCAGCGGCTGCACCAGAACGGCCTGAGCCTCCAAGCGGTACACACGCCAATCTTGTATTCTCTGCTACTAGCTGTACGTGCACGCTTGCTCTCCTCACATTTGGGAAATATAGCGATTTCATTCGTCTAAATAAACATATTGTAAAAACCATTTCTCGCCAGCCACTCTAGTTTATTCGCGCACCTCACCCCAACACGTAGGCATTAATAAAAAAATCAAAAAGGCTAAACCATTGCCTCGGAGAAATCGATAAGAACAACAAAAGAATTTTAATAAAAAAATCATTGGCACGAAGAGATGATTAGGTTCTCAATTATTCAAAAGAATAATCGGTTTTTATTCATTCGTTCTGTAGAGCACCTTACCCGTGGAGTCTACGGTATTATGCCCGCTCACTCGACGACTCGGTTGGTCGTCAGCGGGTGGTACCAAGCGCAAAAGTGCGTAAACTGGACATTTTTATAATTATTATTATAACTATTTTTATTTTCCGCCTGACAACTTTCGTCCGTGACACGTATAATGTAATATAAGTGGATGATATAATTCTTTTGTTGTTATTATCGATCTCTCCGAGGCAATGGTTTAGAAAGGGTTTAAAAAATTAAAACTCCTTTCTTTTAAGAAAGTTTCTTAAAAGAAAGGAGTTTTAATTTTTTAAACTCTTTCTAAACCATTGCCTCGGAGAGATCGATAATAACAACAAAAGAATTATAACAAACTACCGAGGGATAAAATCATACTAGATAGTGTATACACACTCATCTAAATACATTAAGTGGATGATGCCCACGGACACATTCTACGGGAGGTGAATAACTATTTCGATTAAAAATATTTCTGCTAATATGGCTCCAACTGAGCCAAATCCACTCTTTTGGCTTTCTTATCGTATATTATATTCAGTCTTTCAATTTAGATCAATTCAAGTTTTTTCCTAATGTTAATTTCAAACATTAATTAGTAGTATTAATTTTACAGGTGTACGAGCTGCTCCACTATGGGATAGCTCTCAGCAGCAATTCGTTGGAATGCTGACTATAACAGACTTTATAAAAATATTACAAATGTATTATACAAGTCCTTCTGTAACAATGGACGAACTCGAAGAACATGAACTTGATACTTGGAGAAGTAAGTTATTCAATAATTTAAGTTGATGCAAATCATACTTTATTAATTGTAACGTCCTACGACGTTGTTGATTTTTAAACCTATTAATTGTAAATTAAAATACTAGCTTTTCAAAAAATGAAGAGAATTAAGATATAGATTTAGAAAGTTTAAATTTTCAATGCGAGCTGTGATTTTGTAACACAACTGAGCAGTGTTACTTATTCAACAATCGTTATACTTTAAACGCTGATTATTAAGCATTACAGTATGCGAATTGGTCATAATATTCAGGCTTTAAAAGAGTCGAATTGGCCTCATTTTAATTAGTTTCGTGTTTAAGTCCGAACTCCGTATCACGCGGTCCGTTAACTGTTGGAGATTTTTACACTGTACTACAAAGTACTATCTTGTGAATTTAAGGAACAAATATATTATCCATTTAACACAAAACCAGTGCATCATTTCAATGCCCATCGTTTCTTCCAAACCACAATTCAGCAGAAAAGAAAAAAACGAGGACAGCGGAGACAGCAAAATAAAGACAGCAGAAGAAGAAAACTAAAGGTAAGTCATATAAAATACTTAATCGAAATACATTACTAGGGGTAACGAGTCTATATCAATCTAGCCACTTGATTCTCACTTTTAAAAACAAATCTCCACATAAATACAGTCCTACCTATGTGGTAAGAGTGTAGGACGAACGTAACAATTTGGTTCCGATACAAGTCTTCTACAAAAGTTCTTTATTCAGTAAAATATTGCAAAAGAAATAGATTTTTTATAGTAAAATTCATTAAATAGATCAAAGAATAGCAATGATAAAAATAGTTAAACTAAAAATATAATCATTTGATTATAGAGCATTTTTCTTCCTTCCTAAGTCTGCTTAGTAGCGACTTTTCTTTATACCTGCTTAGTTGCGATCACTCTATTTAGTCCTTGGGTCTCCTGAGTAGCGGCCTATCCTTCGACCTGCTTATTAACGGTCACTGATTTCATTTATTTTGTATAATTTCATCGAATTAGTCAAATGAGTTTTGAAAATTGTGAAAGTAAAGTGATTAAAAAGAAGAGAAGTGGAAAAATATTATTTTTGCAAAAATTATTAAGCAATAGAAAGCAGTTAATAGAGCAATAAGTGAAAATAAATAGCGAGATAGATTTATTTTTTGAAATACCGAAAATTGAAGATACTGAAGTGGAAGCTGAGCATTTAGATAAATCGGAATTTCAGTTAGAACTAGGAGTTAAATTTGATAATTTATTGAAATTTGCAGAAAAGGAATATTATTAAACAAATTGGGTAAAGGTGAATAAATATAGTTCAATACATGTGGTGAATTTATGTATAGAGATTTAAATTGGTCAGTTTGTAAGTGCATCGATGGTATAAATTTGCAAAACGCGAAAAGTGGGTCGCGCGCTCGTGAGTGACAAGTGCATATGCTTCTTCCACTTTTTCCGGCAGACTATATATTTCCTTAATGCGGACATACTACTTCAACGTGTATACATCTGATTCGCGGACACAAATCGCTAACGCGGGCACATTGTTTTAGCGCGGACATAATAATATTGAAGAAAATATGTTGCTTGACCAGAATGTTTTAGAAAATAGCGGTATAGAGCAAATAAATAGTGAGCAACAAGATTTTATGGATCAAAATTGTTAATGGAATAAGCGTAAATTGATTGAATTTTTAAATAATTTTAAAATTAATATTGAAACTTTGATTGCAAATATAAATAAATGTCTAGGAAAATATGAATTAGTTAATCAAGATTTCACTATTTACTATTTAGAATTTATTGAAACATTAGAAAGTAATAATATACATTTTGAAAATGATAAAAACTTTGTAAATTAAAGACAAAGATAAATTATTTGACTTTTGATATTCAAGATATGCCAGAAAGTATTGTGGCAATACCAGGTTTAAAATTTCCAAATGATGAAGAAACTATGCATTGTGGTTATATTTATTTAAATTTTTCAAATGAAAAAAATTCTGAAGAAATTGAGAATTTCAATAAAATTGAGAGGCAAAGATGATTAATGAATACTAATAATTTGAATCATTTGTCGCAAAGAAAGAGGAAAATTGTAGAAAACTTAATTTTAAAAAATGATATTTGGTGGTTAGAAGGCGAGAAACACCAGTATACCTAGTTAGACCGCCAAGAAGTCCTTTTAATGCTACAGCCTTTGTTGTTCCTTAAAAAGATTTAACAAAGGATGGTATGAAAAAATGGAGATTGGTAATAGACTTTCGAAAATTAAATGCTAAAACTATACCAGATCCATATTTGTTACCAAATATTACGGAAATTTTTGATAATGTGGGTAAGAATAAATATTTAACAACAACTGATATGGTTTCTGGATTTCATCAGGTAAAAATGAAAAAGACAGATATTCATAAAACGGCTTTTAGTGTTTATCCGTTAGATTTGAAATTAAGGTACTACCCTTTGGTTTAGTCAATTCACCTAGTTTTTCAGAGCATTATTACGAAGGTATTAGGAGAATTAATAGAGAAAGGATTTTGTTTTGTGTAAATTGATGATATTATTATCGTTGCTAATTCGATTGAAGATCATAACGGCATATTTAATTTAGTTGCAGAAAAACTTAGGGATGCTGGTCTTGAATTAGAAACAAGTAAATCTAAATTTTTTCGGAAAGAAGTTGAGTTTTTAGGCCATATAATTAGTGAACAGGGTATTACAACGGATCCAAAAAAATTGAAGCTGTAAACAAATTTCCAATTCGAAGAATACGGAAAAATATTAGAGAATTCTTAGGTTTAGCTGCTTATTATAGGAGATTTATAGAAAATTTCGCAGACATAGCAAAGCCATTGTCAATGCTTTTACAAAAGATGGAAAAATTTGTTTGGACTGACGAAAAACTAAAAGCTTTTGAAAAAATTAAGCATGCATTAAGTTCTGCACCAATATTACAATTTTCAGACATGGAAAAACCTTTTCTATTATTACGGCTGATGCGTCAAAATTTGCAGTTGGTTGTGTACTTTCTCAAGGGGAAATTGGAGAAAATAGACCAGTAGCATTTGCTACTAAAAAATTATCATACTTATGAAAGAGAAGCCTTAGCAATAATGTTTACTGTAAAGACATTTACAAATTATGTTTATGGGAATAAATTTTATATTGTTACTGATCATAAGCCATTATTATCATTTAAATTCTTAAATTTAAATTATGACTATGAAATTATTTATTAACCGGGAAAAAATAATGTGAATGTTGATGCTTTATCGAGAAATCTAGTAGATAATATTCAGATTAACGTAGTTACTAGAGCTCAAAAAGCGAAACAGTTAGAATCTAAAGGATTTACTGATATTTTGTCTAATGATCAGAAAATAGAAAAGTTAAATAAAGCTAGGATTAAGCAAAAAGAGAAAATTCATAAAAAAAGAGGAAATAAAAATAAAATAATTCCAGAGAAAAATAATAGATTTGACAAAGGTAGATAAAAGTAATAGTGAGTTATTATATAAGTCTGTGGGAAAAAATATTATATTTACTAAAAAATTGATTCAATATAGAAAAGACAATATTGTACACTTTATAGATAAAAACGGGGAAGGTTTAGATACAAATACTAATAATTTTATTAAGGAAAACAATATTTCCTTTAATATACAACTAAATGAGGTAGAAATTCTAACTATCAAAGTATTTAAAATTTTTATTTTATGTATTAATGTAGCTCAATCAGCTTCTATGATTAAAGAAAAAATATTTCACAATTTTAAAAACTTAAAGAATATTTATTTTTAGAAAAAATTGATCATTTCAGTAATTCAAAAAATCTAAAAATTCTTAATTTAAATTGGTAAGATATTGAGGAAATTTTAGTGCAAGTTTTTGAAGATCCTGGAATAAGAATAGTAATCTGTTTGAATGAAATTGAAAGAGGTACAAATTTTACAAGTAAATTAATGAAAGCTGTAGCTAAATGATTTAAATTTTCAAAAATAGAAACAACAGCTTTTTTACCACAGTCTTTCGAAACAGCGCATCATCCATTGTGTGAATATTTGAAGAATTTCTCTTCTACAAATATTTTATGGGATGGTTTATTAGAATTAGCACAATTTCAGTATAATATCAATGTCCATAGTGCACATAAGTTGATGCCATATGAATTAGTATTTGCTTATCCACCAAATTTGCATGCATCTGAACCTTTTTAAGCTTCAGAACAATTACTTACTTATAATAACTATCTGTCAAATTTAATTTGAAATATGAAAAATATTGCTAATTCAGCACGTGAAAATTTTATAGTTTCAAAAGAAAAGTCTAAGACATACTATGACAGATTTATTAAACCAGTAAATTTTGAAATAGGAGATGAGGTATGGTTAATTAAAGAACCAAAACCTGGAAAATTAGAAAAAACCATAATCTAGGACCATTTGAAATTATGATTGTATCTATAAATGGTAATATTACTATAAATAATGAAAGAAAACAAATAGTAGTTCATGCAAATAAGTTGGTACTGTTTAAAATGAAAAATTAATATGTTCAATTTCATTTCAGAATTCAAGATGGTGTTTATCTATATTATCATTTTACATATATTTTTAAAAGTTAATGAAGCTACCATAGGCTATGATTGCGTTTCATCGACCCCTAATATTACAACATATTCACTATTGGACTCTGGAGACTGCGACTTTCAAGATAATCAAGTAAATTCATCAAATGCTACTATTGAACTTATACAAATAGTAGACTTTCGGTCGATTCCAATTATTCAGTGCAAAATTGAAATTCATAGAACTATATTTTCTTGTGAAATTTTTGGACACTTGCTACCAATTGAAAATGCGAAAGAACAATATATTTGAGAATTAAGTCACGAACAGTGCAAATTTATTCATGAAACGGGTATTTTTAAATATGATAACGTTCATACTATTTTGGATTTAAATATTAACTCAACTATGACAAAAGGCATTGATTTTGCGGGAAGTGCGGCAGATAGATCATGTTCTGGTGCTCCTTATGCAGACAATTTTGGATCATGGAATCATGTCTTTGTTCGTGGATAAGTGAAAATTACACTGATTCAAAATAGTGCAAAAGTAAATTTAAAAAATGATAAATTATTATTAAGTTCAAGCGTAGTTTGTAAGTTTCCCAATAAGAATTGTGTGGATATGCAGGGAGGAAATACGTTTTGGCATGTTTTACCAGAACGACAATGCTTCGAAAATTCATATGAAGTTTTATTTAAATGTATAGCAATGAAATATTTTAGTAAAGATAGTAAAGAAATAGTTTATGCTGTAAATGCAAATGAAATTACATGCATATAAAATATGCTGTAAATGCAAATGTAATTTCATTTGCATTAGCTACAAAAAATATAGAAGTCCATTGTAATAAAAAATTAATACGTACTGAGCATTCAAAATTATTCATTGCAGAAAAAGATAATAGTTTAAATAAATATTCTTTTGATTTGGATAAAGTAAATGGAGAAGTAGTTAAAAGACTTAATTTGGATTATTCCACTTATGTAAATTCTATGTTTATGCGTTTATGTAGAGTGAAACGGGCAGATCACGTGCGACGAGACCGGCGCCTTGTTAATAGGCAACCCGGCAACCAACTTCGCGATAGCAATGATGGGAGCGTACACCGAGAGAGGGACGCTGGAAAAAGAGAGCCCAAGAACGAAAACGCGTAGGCTAACAGACAAGGAGGCCGACGAGCGACCGACCAGGCACTATCTTCCACGGGCTGTATCCTCGTGATAGTACTCTAGGCTTCTTGGTCGAACGCAGTCTATTCTCCTCAGGCCGTAACCCCGGAATGGAAACCGAGAACCCCTAGAGTCACGCACTATGCCCTCTCTCGGCTCTACACTTGTAACCGCTTCACATTAAATAAATCCATTAAATTTAAACGGAATCTGGTCCGGGTCGTATCCCCTAACCACGTAATTACGTAATCATCCTCTTGCCATTGGAAGGTGGGATAGTTCATACCCCCACCCCTCCTTTGAGGCTGCGTGGCTGGATGAATCCCAACACAGCCGGTACTCTGAGTGCCCAAGCGCCCACACAAGCAGTTCTGCCTTGCCAGTGCCTACTCCCAGGCCTAGCAAGAGTCAGAATCCTTGGCAACTCCACCCTTGTTGATAAAGATGGATGCTTGATCAACCAGGGTATCTACCCCTCCCACTCCCTCTAACGACCTCTCCTGAGTCTCGAACCTACGGCTTAAAAACGACGAAGAAGTTGAGCCATTTTAAAAGAGACATTTAAGAAATCAGATTACTGATTTATATATTAATTTAATTACTGAAAAATGCGAGCTTGAGAAGAAGGTAATGTAAAATTCCTTATCCTTGACCAATATTGCTCCTGATGAATTTGCTTATAACATTATGAAAAAACCAGGTTATATAGCAAAAGTTGCGGAAGAAGTTGTATATTTAATTAAATGTGTACCAAGATCGATAGTAATTTTACATACGGAAGAATGTTACAATCATTTACCAGTTTCTATTGGAAATGAAACTTGGTTCTTGATGCCAAAATCCCACATTCTATTCAAGAAAAGTACTAAAGTAGATTGTAATACAGTTGTAATACAATTGTAATACAGTTGTAATACAATTGTAATACAATTGTAATACAGTTGTACCAACATTCTATAAAATTGATGGAAATTGGATTAAACTTACACCGAAGCCAACAGTGTCTATTCCACCAAATGTTATTAAACCTGATACTCATTTGGGATGGACATTTCAAGCTGTATAACATTTAGCAACCAATGGTATTTACTCGCAAGCAGATTTGGATAAATTATAGGAACAGTTAATGTATCCTATGAAAAAACACAACTTTTGAATGTGATTGCAAAAGATATGGCTGGAGGTGCAACGGATGCGGTTATATTTTCAGAAAATACCTTAATGACTATTGCAAAAAGTACTTGGGATCTTTTTCATCAGGAATTTTCATGATTATAGTAATACTTCATATTTGTAAAATGGTGGTTGATACTATAATAAGAGGATATGCTCTGCATGCAGTTTACGGAAGGTCTATTAGACTATCTGGAGCCGTTTGCAGTTCTTTAACCCATTTGTTCATTTCTTTGGGCTATACGAAAAATACAACAATCTATGGAAAATCAAGAAAATATAAACAAGGAAAATAGGAAGAAGAATTGAAGAAAATTAAGATTATTCCGCAAATTTCCCAAAGTTTGTGTAGGTATCCCGGTGGGAAGATCGGGAGTCCGAGTTGCGAAGCAACGCTTCGGACATACACATCGTATAGATGTGTGATAGAGAAGCGTTTGAACTCGCCGCGCGGGATTCCGGCCTTACCGCATGGTAATATAAAGCCACCTCTTAGACGTATGATCGCTGTGTATCACTCGATCCATACACTGAGCTCCGATAGCAACAATGTATTAGTTTATATAATTTACGTTTGTGTTCAATTTTCTAAGATATAAAAGGGCAAGTCGTTTGGATGAAAATTAGTCGAGCGTTGTTCTCCTCCAGTGCCGTATTAACATCCAGCGGCACTGGTAATTGTTTGTAAAAGACGTCTAATTGTCTGGTTAGGCTGTAATATTATTATTGTAAATTTTGACTAGAAGAATTATTGTAAACTTGGACTGGAATTAAATTACATCGCTGACCAAGCATATTATTAGCAGCAAATGAATAATCAAAAGTAGAATTAGGTAATTATATAGTTTATTATTAAGTTTTAATTATTGAAATTCTGTAACTTTATATTTTTGTAAAAATGGGTTTTTAGCCCTGAAGAGGAACCGGAACGGTTTGAAACGTTGGCGATCTAAGAAATAAATTTTAAAATTGGCTCGAAGAGATGCATACATTCATTCACCTACAGAAACATCTTTTACTAATCCCAACTTATCACCATATATTTATTCATCAGATATAAGTTCAAAGTCCCAGGAGTTTGTCAACGTTTCTCAGAGCTCGAACATTGATATTTTTTCATTGACGCTACAGTAGATTGTATTGTTGATTGTTTCTTGATTATGTCTTAAATGTCTTACATTTATCTAGGGCCCCGAGAGAATTGCATCTCAAGATGTAATGTCTTATTTAATTGTGATGTATTATTTATTTTATTTCATATGTTTTGTAAATAATTATCTGAAAATTTCTGTTTAATTTTATACAAATTTTTACATTTTATATGCATATGGTTACTTAAAAATAAGTGTTTATAATTATTTAGTTACAATAATTTAGGAATAGGTTGAAAATGTATTACGTGCATAGATTTTTTGTACTTGGAAATATTATAAATTTTGAGTTTTGAAAAAAAATAACAATTGTATTGCAATTTTATTGCAATATCTTGGGCCTCGAGGTGTAACGTCCTATGACGTTATTGATTTTTAAACCTACTAATTGTAAATTAAAATACTATCTTTTCAAAATTCAAAACATAAAGAAAATTAAGATAAAGATTTCGAAAGATTAAATTTTCAATGCGAGCTGAGATTTTGTAACACTTCAGGCTCTAAAAGATTCGAATTGGCCTCATTTTAATTAGTCTCGTGTTTAAGTCCGAACTCCGTATCACGCGGTCCGTTAATTGGTGGAGATTTTTACACTGTACTACAAAGTACTATCTTGTGAATTTAAGGAACAAATATATTATCCATTAAACGTAAAACGAGTGCATCATTTCAAACCTATCGTTTCTTCCAAACCACAATCCAGCAGAAAAGAAAAAGACGGAGACAGCGGAAACAGCAAAATAAAGACAGCAGAAGAAGAAAAGCAAAGGTAAGTTTTATAAAATACTTAATCGAAATACGAGTCTATATGAATCTGGCCACTTTGTTCTCACTTTTAAAAATAAATCTCCACACAAATACAGTCCTAAACCTATGTGGTGAGAATGTACTTAGGACGTAACATAAGAAACTGCAACTGCTTTATTAATCCAGACTTATATTGACAAATGGTTATCAGAGATCTATTTTACACATTGCTATTGATAATATAACGTTAGGAATAATAATTGTCTTGAATTTAAAATATTTTTGCAGAAGGTGCGACACAGAATCCACAATATTACTATTTCTTCCTACTATAATCTTTGTTGAGGATCGGCACAACTCGCAATCTGCGTATAAGGCTAATCTACTTAATCTACTTAACCCATTAACGCCCAGAATTGACGATTTTGACATCAAAGTTTGAATCATCACCACGTAATGAATTTGCGCGTAAAGGATTCGAAATCCACTGTTTCTTATGTAAAAATGGCTGCTCTTTCTATTGGAATGCATTAAAATTTTCTAAAATTCAATTTTATCACCCAAAAATGGAAAAAAATGAAAAAAACGCACTTTTTGAAAAATTTTGTTTTTTTAAATCGATTTGTCGACTACTTTACATTTTTCTATGCATATAAGAGTCATATGCAGGCTGGCATAGAGACCAACATTTAAGGACTCTCCGGCGGGTTTAGCTCCTAACTTTTTTTCTCGACAAAATGGCGTCCTATATGCAATTTTTTTTGTTTTATATTCACGAATTTTTTTCTGGAAAACTGTCTACTTTTATAAAAATTTGATAAGAATAAAAATATCTTCGAATACTTTCAAATTTTTTCTGATGATCCGGGAAAATATTTTATTTTTTGAAAATTCGGAAAATTGTAATTTTGAAAAACATGCGGACAAATTTGAAACAATCTGAACAATAATAAAAGAACCGTGAATATTTTACAGAAGAAATCTATACCTAGCTTTTATAAGTGCTATGCGCATTCGTGCGCATATTTTTAAAAAAATTAAATGAATTTTTTTTTTAAATCTATAAAGTTTAAGCAAATTGTGTAAAGAATAAAAATATCTTAGAATTCATCAAGAAATTCTCTCAATTTTTTTTTAAATTTTTTCCGCACGTTTTTCAAAATTTCAATTTTCCAAATTTTCAAAAAATCCAAAATTTTATTGGATTATTCTGAAAAAATTTGAGAGTATTTATTGACTAATTCTAAGATATTTTTGTTTTTAGGAAATTTTTATAAAAGTTGACTGTTTTCAATAAAAAAACTAGTGAATATAAAACTTTACATAAAAAATTTTGCATATAGGACGCCATTTTATTGAGAAAAAAAATTGTACGAGCTACGCCCGCCACGGAGTTATATATATAGGTCTCTATGCCAGTCTACATATGACTTTTATATGCATAGAAAAATGTAAAGTGGTTGAAAAATCGATTTAAAAAAATTTGTTTCAATAAGTGCGTTGTTTTCATCATTTTTCATTTTCATGGATGATGAAATCGAATTTCAAAAAATTTTTATTCCCATACCATTGGATAGAGCAGCCTTTTTTACATAAAAATCAGTGGGTCTCGAACTTTTTACAAGCGAATTCATTACGTGGTAAAGATTCAAACTTTGATGTCAAAATCGTCCATTCTGGGCGTTGATAGGTTAAAAGGAATCCGCATATAATAAGGGACCCATGTATTTGCCTTCAATTTCCATAATAATAATTGCAACCTGCATTTACTAACCACGGCAGTAGAAGCTACATTAGTCCGAAAGGAGAGGAAGTGAGAGAGATTTTGTTGCATAGTTACTTCCTCTAAATAGGATGTAAATGGATCGATGTGAAAATCCACGAAAAAGTCCAGTTAATTAAGTCCAAAATGTTTTTATTTTTGAGGGCACATCTATCGGATCATGCTGGTTTCGTTTCATAGATCATTTCAAACCATAATGTACCTAGTCAAAGCCCTATGCCAACAAACAGCTACAAGTTAAAAACTGAAAGCAAATAACGCAACAAATAATAAATTTCTATATTTTACGTGTTCTTAAGTGAGAAAAATTTGTTTTTAAATAATGCATGTATGTATATACGTTCGTATGTACATGCGCAAAAATTCTTCGGACCATACCTCTGGAGCAAACCCATATAGCAAAATCAATTTTTGTGCGCACTCTCATTGAGTTTTAATTTACAAGGAGGGGGCCCAGCCTCCGGAGAACCAAATCAGCTGAATATTTTTGTTAGGCAATTTACTAAACTTTTTAAAAAAATATCTTCAATATCGTATATATGTGGAAATCCACCAAAAAGTATCACATAACTCGGTCCAATAGTTGCATTTTTTTATTTTTGAGGGTACACCTCTTGGACCCTACTAGTTTTATTTTGTAGCTCATTTCAAACACAAAACCGGTATGTGTCTAGTCAAAACCTTATGCTAATAAAGAGCTACACGCAACGAAACGAAAAAAAACGACCACGATTTTTGCTCTAAAAATTAAAAAAAGGGCATTCTCTACAGTATTATAAATTTTTCATATACCTAGACTTAAAGTACACTAAAAGATCTTTAATTTGCATATAAATTTATCTGGATCGGATGCACTGGTCAAAAGATATGCACATTTGAAGACAACGAATTCTGTTTCAGGCGCTTACGAAAATAGCCAATTTAACGCTTTTTTAAAAAATACTTTTAACTTTTGATCCAGGCATTCGGTTCAATGCTTAATAGCTCAAATTAAAGCTATTTTCTTCTACTTTTTTGCTAATAATATAGAATGAGCTATACATATGCTTCTTAAGTAGATCATATTTTGAAAGCATATATGTAGCACAATATAAGTTACAAAAAAAATTGGACTAACTAGCAAACAAGTAGTAAAAAGAGCCTTAATTTGAGCTATCAAATATTGAAAATGCACTAAAGAAATTAAAAGTTTCAAGCATTTGAAGGCCGACAAAAATCTCTGAATTTGCCAAAATCGAGTTATTTCATGGAAAAAGAGAAATTTGCCTTTTTTCAAATCTTCGTACCTTCCGATTACACCGACCGATTTGAAATTTTGATAGCTCAAATTAAAGCTCTTATCTTTTACGTTTCTTCTAGTACATTTTCAGTCCATATTTTTCATGTGATAAGCTATATATATGATTCTCAAAATCAGTGAAAAACGATCAACTTGAGATTCATATATATATAGATCATGGCACAAAAAATTTGAACTCTGATAAATTAATCTGAAAGTAGAGGAAACGAGCTTTAATTTGAGGTATCAAATATTGAAAACGCAGGACTCGATCGAAATTGAGAAGAATTTCAATAAACAGAAAAATCTATGGATTTTGTCGAGTACTTACATAAAAAACACGTTAAAACAATCGTTTTTCTTTTTTTATTTAAAAGTTTATGTCTAGCGATTTCGAGAAGCGTATATATAACGAATTGCATGAGAAACTATAACTCTAAATGTAATTGTTATGTAGGTGGGTTGTTGCTTGGAGTAAGCGGCCAAGTTATCTGTGTATATGTCCTTTATTGGAGAGGAGAGCTCTGCTCTGCTTCACGGTCGCCGGTGTTCTGCCTGCAAAGCCTCCAATGCGACAAGTCGGAGGCTTGCACTTTATGCGTGAGAACGCTCCGGCTCTCGCGCTCCCGCGTGAGGTGCTACGTTAGCTTCACCAGCGGTCACCTGAGCTCGGAAGCTCGTACGTGACACCCCAAGAAAACGAGAGAAGCGGGGAGTCGCGTGGCCGAGGCGCGCAGGTGTGTGAGTGTGTCTGTGTGTGTGGGATGCCAGCGAGCTTTGCTGGTCGCGCGCATACTTCGCGCAATTGGATTTTTTATTTTCTTCCTTGTATTGTTCTATTATTCTTGAATGTGTGCATGTGTGTGTAAATGTGTGTAAGTACCTAATCAGCAGCCAGTGCTGCTTTACAAGCGGTAGAGCAGAGCTGATACAATTATATCGAAATTATATATAATTAGTAATCAGATTTTCTATTTTTTGATAAAGATAAGATGTACAATGCGACGTAGCAATAATAATTGCCATGGCAGGAAGCGAGCCGGCGGCCACGCGCACGCGGTTACATGCATGCGGCAGCGTGTAGACGGGAGAGCGCGAGTGTGAGTGTGAGCGAGAGAGAGAGTTGGCACGCGCGGGAGAGAGACATTTGGCCAGAGTGGGAATCGAGTGCGTGCGAGATAGAGAGAGAGAGCGCGCGTGCTTGAGAGAGCGAGAGAGATGAATATAGTGGCGTGAAGTTGACGGCGTTTGGAGCGCTCAGAGTTGACTTTATGTTGACTCGCGGACGTCATAAAGACGTATAGAGGAATATTCGGACTAGGAATCTTTGATGATTCGATATATGTATCTCTAGGGTTCACTCGAGGATGATAGAGGCTCTTCAAATATCGCGCGGCTTACAGATTATCTATAGGTGGAGCCACCGGATGGATATCGACATGATTGATTGATTGATCGATATCCATAAAGGGGGCGCGAATTTGCATATTGAGGAAATACATAGAGGACGTTAATTGATTTTCTAACCAATGATAAAATTGGATTTGGAAAAGAGAGCGCTGGGGAAATCACGGATAGAGGAATAAATTAGTGGTGGTCTATTAGTGGCCAATAGAGGATTTATTTCAGATAAAGGACCAATTGGAAAATTCGGTGATCAGATCGACGCTTCCATGAAGGAAGGAGGCCGGGTGGGAAAAACGCGGCATCTTTCCTCGGACGAAGCGTCGACCGCGTCAGTCTGTCGGCGGTCGCCTTGGTGGTAGTCCGCACTCTGATTCCGTCACTGGCAGTCGTTGGACCTAGTAAATTTTCAGCAGCTATTAGTTTTCTCATTTTCCCTTTGGAGGCCATCTTGGTGACGGTTGGGTTTCTTTTGTTGGAGAAGTTTGTTGAAGAACACATTATTTTCTGGAGGTAATCCGGTCAAACGAGCTTGGCGTTGAGGAGGAAAATTTGTAGAGGAATTTTGGTTGAGCAGGAACATAGAGGAAATCGGTAATATTTTATTATAAATATTCTTGGAGGATGATTATTTCTTGGCGGCGGTTATAAGCGTGATAGAGGATTGAGGCCGTCGTGGCACATGGAGGAAATTTCGTGTTTCCAGATCCCGGATGGTGACTTCCCTTTTGATTTATAAATATTAATTAGAATCAGTGTAGAGGAATTTTCGCGGCCCCATTTTAGATGTCCCATTTAGAGATAGTAATATGGCCGCGTGCCCATGTGTTTATTTCGAGTTTCAAATATGTTTGCTTAAATAGTTTATTGTAACAACGAGAATAGAATATATCCGTAATTTATTATCCAATATATATCTGTGTTTAACAATTTTCAACCTAATTGCCACCACACTTCCCGCTTTTCACCATTGCAGGAATACCCGAGAGGGAAAGAAGATTATGCAGCAAGTTTCGAGCCTCGGCGACCTGCTTTCTCCTGTTGCCCGGTTGGACGAACGGCGGAGGAAAAAGACAAAAAAAATTTTCTGTATTCTGAAGCAGTGATGATGATGTTTCACAGCTGCACAATGTCACTGCCGATTGGTGAAGTCCTGCGGCGTCGATTTTGGCGCGGCCGAAGTCGCGCGCGGGGTTCGTCCGAAATTGGAGAAAATAAAAAACGTACCATGTTTTCAGAGCCTCTCGCTTATTTCACTTGGACCGACTTAGCGTCCAAGTCCCCCAAGGGATGCCAGTTGTTATGTAGGTGGGTTGTTGCTTGGAGTAAGCGGCCAAGTTATCTGTGTATATATTCTTTATTGGAGAGGAGAGTTCTGCTTTGCTTCACGGTCGCCGGTGTTCTGCCTGCAAAGCCTCCGATGCGACAAGTCGGAGGCTGCAGTCTCCAGCACAAAGCAAGCTTGCACTTTGTGCGTGAGAAAGCTCCGGCTCTCGCGCTCCCGCGCGAGGTGCTACCTCAGCTTCACCAGCGGTTACCTGAGCCCGAAAGCTCGTACGTGACATAATAAAAAAGTAGGAGATAAGAACTTTAATTTGAGGTACTAAACTTTCAAATCGGTTAGTTGAGAAAAGGAAAATTTAGCTTTTTCTATGAAATACAGAGTTTTTCCTTTCTTCAAGTGCTTGAAATTTATGATCTAGTTATGCGTTTTCACTGTTTAATAGCTTAAAATAAAGCTCTTTTCTTCTAGTGTTTTGTTAGTTAGTCTAAAAATTAAATTTATGGCTCCTGAGGGAAGCGTTTTTCGTAAAAAATGCATCGAATACTTTTATGAGGAAATGTTCTCTAGTTTTTACGAAAAATACTTTGCATGTGATACACACACACACACACATACACACACACACACACACACACACACACACGCACACACACACACGTTTCAAAAACTTTATACGCAATTTCACGCTTCCCGCTTTTCACCATTGCAGGAATACCCCAGAGGGAAAGAAGAAAGCCGCGTATCTTAGAAATATTTTGTAAATAACTGGAATCCCCGTGCGGGCGGGAAAATTCCACGTTACAACAATTAGTTTTTGTTTCTTACAATCTAACTTTTTTTTTAATTATTATTATTATTACATGCACCGTATATATTGTGCAATGCATTATCTTTGTATTTTATTATTCTACTTGTTACTATATTTATTATTCTGTTTAATGTTTAATATAAAATGTAGATATAGTGAGATAAGAGAAAGCCTTATTACTAAATAGTCGCGTGCCCACTCGACTAGACACACAGCTTGGTTTTTGGGGTTTTCTTTTTATTTATTTATTTTTTCTTTAAATCATTTTCCGAGTACCTGTTTGGGAGCATCGGTTTTTTTGTCTTCTTACGCGGTGCGTCTAGCGCCGCGAAAAAAAAAACGGTAAAAAAAACGACGTAAGCTAGGGGATTTCTATGTTATGGCGCTAGATTACTCCTGACCGACGGAAGTTTTCCGCACGTGGCGCTCCTCTTATTGGCAAAGGGCTGCGGCATGTGCGAATCTGGAACATGGAGTTCCAAGTTTTCTGTCGAGGACGGCAGTTTATTTGTCACCGAATTACCAGCGGTTGGAATGAGTCGGCACCGATGGAACGTTATTATTGTACGCGTGAGGCGCACCTCTAGATTGCGGAGGGCTGCGGCACACGCGTATCCCGAACCTAGAGTTCTGACTTTTCCACCGAGGACAGGTGTTGGACGAAGTGCAGTACCCGTGGAGCGTTATTGTACACGCGAGGCGCTCCTCCTAATCGCGGAAAGCTGCGGCATACGTGTATCCCGAACCTGGGGTTTTGACTTTTCCGCCGAGGATGGAATTTAGTTACCGTCGTCAGTAGAGCTGAGCTCGTCGCTCCTGATACTGTTACCATCGCTACAAGTAGCATTGTCTTGACCGCTGAATTCGTCATGGGTTCGGTTCTGCTATTTATCGCCTCTACCCCTACTTCCACGATGAGTTCTTCGCGGCCTTTGTATGTTTTTATTCCTAACGTTGAATTCGAGAGTTCGACACTCGCCTAAAATGTGTCCGGCTGTATTGCAATATATGCAGTATCGATTGTCGACGTTATTTGCTTGCACCTGAGTTTCGTTCACCTTGCTCTCGCTGTTTTCGCAATCTTTTGAGTATGCGGTGCCTACATTTTCTACGGTTGTGAGACGAAGTTGAACTGACTGCTTCAACGGTAGCGCGATACTCGTGAAGCCCGTTCTCGAACTACGTTTTGCCTCATGCTCCATTGCTTTGGTGAACACTTCTTGCCACGTTTTTGGATTTGAACGCCCGGTTAAGTGATCCAGCGGAGCGCGCAGGACGTATATGAATTGGTCCAAAATCTCACTGTTCGCCTGACGGGCGCGTGAGTTTCGGTCGGCTTGGCTCAGATCCGGAGCGGAGTGAATAATTGTTATTAAGCGATTGTATAATTTTTCTACGCGGAAGCCGTATGGTCCCACGTTCTCCGTCGCGCCCTGCTCAATCACGCGTAATTTGGCGCGAATTTGCTCAGCTACACCAATGTTTGCGTAATGAGCTGTCAAGTCGTGCAGTAAGCTATCTACAGACAAGTACGTCGCGGTCCTCGCTCTAAATACATCCGTTGCTGTGCCCTTCAGACGGTTTGCTATGAGCCGTTACAAGCACCTTTCGTATGCCGGCCCGAACATCGCCTGTATGTCCCTTATCGCCGCTACGAATCCCGTCAGCGAGTCTGGGTCACCTTCGAAGGAAGGTATTAGATTGAGCGCCTGCGTGAACTGCGTGAAGTAGTATGGTACTGCGGAGCCGTCGGAGTTCCTAAATCCCCGAAAGTGCGTCAGGGACTGGTCCTGTGACGCGGGTGACGTCACTAGCATTTGGTGGGGTGACGGTGGCTGGTTTTGCTGGGGCAGGGGCGGCGATGGCGGGGGCGATGGCGGTGGGCCCTGTTGGGGTACCTCGCAGCGGCGTATTTGTGGCTGCTCATACCATTCCCAGCTGCAACGATCGCGGCTGCCACTCTGTCGCCGGCCGCACCGCTTATCACGGCTATCACTTCGCTCGCGTTGGCGCCTGCTGCCGCGGACATCGTCGCGCTTTTCACGACGACCATCTGTGTGGCCGCTGCTTCGCCTGCATTGATCATCTCGACCGCCTTCGTATTCTTCACGCTCTGTTCGCCGATTTTTCCGGCTTTCGTCGCGCCCTTCGCGACGGTTTTCCCGATTGCTGTCGCATCTTTCGCGTCGACTTTGTCGGCTGCCGTCGCGTCTCTCGCACCGTTCGCAACGACTCTCTCGGCCACCATCGCGTCTTTCCCGTTCTTCGCGGCGATTCTCTCGGCTGCCGTCGTGTCCTTTCCGGCGGCTTTCCCTGCAGCCGTTGCATCTCTCGCGCTCCTCCGCGCAACGATTTTCTCGACCGCCGTCGCGTCTTCCGCGCTCCTTACGGCAACTCTTTTGGCTGCCGTCGTCGCGCTCTCGGTGGCATCAGCTTCTTCCGCGGCTCTCGTCGCCATTTTCTCGACAGCTATCCCGGCTGATGCCGTGTCTCTCGTCACGCTTTTCTCGACTACCGCCGCGTATCTCACAGCGGCTTTTTCGGCTGTGATCGCGTTCTTCGATGTATTCCCTGCGGCTCTCTAGGCTGTCGCTACGTCCTTTTCGTCGGCCGTCTCGGCTTTCGTCACGTTTGTCGCGATGCTATATATCTCCCGACGAGACTGCCTACGCTTGATTAGCTAGTACTGTGATTTACCAGCGCCCTGGCTATCGCTCGAGTTGTACAGCGAGCTACCAAAATAGCTATTTTCGGAGTAGCTTTCACCCGAATCGCTGCTGGGATCGTTGCCTGGGCTCCCAGCACGCCTTCGTATATTACCTCGATACATTTGTCCGACTTCTGGATTCTGGTTGCCATTGCAGCGTGCGTGCATGTCGACTCGCGGTTGCTCATCATCGGGTGCCGCGTTCGCTTCCCCTCGCTGCCGCTGCAACCCGTTGCAACTGTTCGCGCCCACCTTTCGATTCGAGTGTCCGTCGTTCTGAACGTTTAGGCGCAATATACTGACGATTTCGTCGTGCGTTCGATTCGCTAGTAACCGTGCGATCATGTTTATGGTTTTTAAGGTATCCGCGCTTTCGACGCCCCAAACGTTATTGGATTGCTCCGCCTTGAGGCCCAATTGGTCGCACCAACTGCGTAATTCGGCGCTATCAATCGGATTTTCGATCACTGCATCGCTATTAATTGCCTCGACATTTATCAGCGGTGCTGAAGGAGCTGTGTGATCTGTAGCCCTGCTTGGCTCCTGACTCCCGGCAGCCGAGTATTTTTTATTATTGTTATTTTTATTATTATTGCGCAGCGCATCATCGTGCTTCGGTGATAAATTCTTACACGCATCATTACAGTCGTCAGTCATTCGCGCTTCTCTTTTTCGGCTTTCATTCGAAGAAACTGACCGTTCACTATCTCGACTCAGTGCGCGTCGCGACTGCCATCTCGTTTCCGGTGACATCTGATTATAATTCAGAAATAATTGCTTCGCGTACAGCAGTCTTTTTTTTGCTTGCGGAGCGCTTCCTGTAGCGTCAAATTTTTCACATTTTCTTCCCGTAGTCTGCTCGCCGTCGCTGCTGCGACCGCCCCTTCGAACACGCGTATTTACTGTCGGCGGCGATCTTATGAGCCCTATACGCGTCATTTTGACGAATATTCTCGATTATACCTTCACGTTTGGTTATGCACTACACTGGGAGGAAGGAGGGGTCGCGAATACCAAGCTGCGTGTACTAAAAAGTGGACTTACATTGAGAAGCGAATGATTGAAGTCTTCCCGCTGGACGGGTAGCAGGGCGCGGCGACGGCGGGTGGCTGGGAATACTGCGGTGTCGACTGCATTAGGCTGGGTGTTGCTGTGATGTCTTCCTCGGTGGCTCAGGCGAGCGTAGTTGGCCGAGATCGGCTTAGTTGGCTGAGATCAGCTTTGGTGTTTAACGTACCCGTTTGCCGACATTTGCAGTTTCTTTTCTCTCTGCACTCTGGCACAAAACTGCTTTCGGGCGGGTGCGCGCGTCGTTTAGTGGCGACGTTCGGCTGATGTAGAATCTCGATGTAAACGGTGTGAAGTTTCGCCTCACTGTAGCTTGGCGTCACTTGTATCTTGTCTGTCGGCACTGATTTTGCACCTGCACGAACCGAACACTAAAATGCGAGTATTCGCTGTCCTTCGATGCGAAGGGAAAATGTTTTTGAGCTCGGAAAATTATGCAGCAAGTTCCGAGCCTCGGCGACCTGCTTTCTCCTGTTGCCCGGTTGGACGAACGGCGGAGGAAAAAGACAAAAAAAAATTTTCTGTATTCTGAAGCAGTGATGATGACGTTTCACAGCAGCACAATGTCACTGCCGATTGGTGAAGTCCCGCGGCGTCGATTTTGGCGCGGCCGAAGTCGCGCGCGGGGTTCGTCCGAAATTGGAGAAAATAAAAAGCGTACCATGTTTTCAAAGCCTTTCGCTTATTTCACTTGGAACGACTTAGCGTCCAAGTCCCCCAAGGGATGCCAGTTGTTATGTAGGTGGGTTGTTGCTTGGAGTAAGCGGCCAAGTTATCTGTGTATATATCCTTTATTGGAGAGGAGAGTTCTGCTCTGCTTCACGGTCGCCGGTGTTCTGCCTGCAAAGCCTCCGATGCGACAAGTCGGAGGCTGCAGTCTGCAGCACAAAGCAAGCTTGCACTTTGTGCGTGAGAAGGCTCCGGCTCTCGCGCTCCCGCGCGAGGTGCTACCTCAGCTTCACCAGCGGTTACCTGAGCCTGAAAGCTCGTACGTGACATAATAAAAAAGTAGAAGATAAGAACTTTAATTTGAGGTACTAAACTTTGAAATCGGTTAGTTGAGAAAAGGAAAATTTAGCTTTTTTCCATGAAATCCATAGTTTTTCCTTTCTTCAAGTGCTTGAAATTTATGATCTAGTTATGCGTTTTCACTGTTTAATAGCTTAAAATAAAGCTCTTTTCTTCTAGTGTTTTGTTAGTAGTCTAAAAATTAAATTTATGGCTCCTGAGGGAAGCGTTTTTTGTAAAAAATGCATCGAATACTTTTATAAGGAAATTTTCTCTAGTTTCTACGAAAAATACTTTGCATATGATATATATATATATATATACACACACACACGTTTCAAATACTTTATACGCAATTTCGACGATTAAATTCAAAATTTTAAGGTTTGTCCTAAGGATTGAGATAAGAATGTATACGTCTCAATACGTGAGTAAAAATTGAAGACCATTTAAAAAATCAAAATTTCACTTGTCAAAACCAAAAAATTGGATTTCCTATTTTAATTTTTTCAAATTTTTGCATTGATTATCTCTGAGTTACAGGGGGTCAAAGTTGGTAAAAACAGGCTTTTTTGCATTTTTTGCTAACTTTTAAATTTTCATAGTTCCTCAGGAAAGCATTTTGCAACGTAGGAACATGTAACTCTTTTTTTAAACTTTTCTCTAGTTTTCAAACAAAATACTTTACACGACATATCAAGGGGCGCGGTAGCGCCACGATGGCAAGTATAAGTACTTCAGTACGTACGCCGCCGTCGGGCGCTAGCCAGACCCTATTATACTTTAAACTTGCCCTGTTGGAACCTAGGCGTACGGTTTTCTTCGTATTAACAGCTTTATTTTTTACACACGAGCACTTAGATGAAAGCTTCCGACGAAAGTAATAAAATCACATCAGGGTCATATTTTGTCAAATCGCTTCGATCGAATGATATTGTAAAGTGAAGGTTTGGACTCCTCAATTCTTCTCGCGGGAGAACAATTGTTCGACGGATATCCGGTGACGTACCATCTACGTAATTCTAGGCTACATAGGTATACTTAAGTGTACGTTATGTACTGCAGACTATGTAGTTATACTTTAGTGTACGTTGTTTTTCCGCAGACGACCATGTTTTCATACACAGTGTTATTTATTAAATCAACGTGAATTTTCTTTTGCTGTGTTTGTATATATTAGGGTGACAGGAATCGGCCACACGTTTGAAAACTGAATGTCTCAGAGTCTCAAACGATGGAGGAGGGTCCGTGGAGTCCATTGCACTTTTCATTTTTTCTAAAAAGTTATTTTCCAGCCCTCTCCGTGAATTTAATCATTCAAATGGAAAATAACATGGGGCAAGCAGGTGTATATCTCTGTAAATAATAATATTTCGGTATTCATCTTTTCAAATGTTATTACTGAGTTGTTGACAATTGCTTAGGAAAAATCGGATTTGCAAAAAGTTAATAACTGTAAAAGTTAACAGGTGAATTTTTGGTCAAAAATGCCGGTTTTTGAAGGCTCTTTAAGGCATCTTAGAGAGCTCCTAGAGCACTATAATTTGGACACAACACTGGTATACTCATAAACAAGTGATTGATGGAAAAATTTTTAGCAAGAAGTATTAATAGCAGTGCAAAAACTCAAGTAAAAGTGACGGCTTCACTTAGAAAAAGTAGGTGAAAGCTGTAAATTTTTTTCAAGGGATAAGCTGCTACGATACCTCTTCCTGCTGCACAGAAACGGAACACGTGTTTGACGAAAATCGTCGTCCTCGGTCCGGTCACTTTTTTTCACAGTAGGCACTACGAGTACATGGGATAACCCATGAGCGAACCCTGCCATAAAGTGACCGTCCTGTATTTACGATTGGGAGAGTCTGTCATAATGAGACTTATTGTTCCATTTGACTTCTCGTTATGTTTTTCAGCTATTTCGCTTCTCTAGGTCAAGCATTGCTACGGAACTTTGCAATCGACGGAGAGGGCTAAAAAATAACTTTTTGGAAAAAGTAAAAAGTGCAATGTACTCCACGGACCCTCTTCTATCGCTTGAGACTCTGAGGTATTCAGTTTTCAAACATGTGGCCGATTCCTGTCACCCTAGTATACGTATATATTATTAAATAGTGTTAAATAATAATATAACATAAATACAGATTTTAAAACAGTGCCAAATATAATTAATACTTTTGTCTTTACACGGTAATGAAGAAATTATTACGAGAACTCAATCAGATAAGTATTTTGTTTTATTACATTTAAATATATCATATACATATAGAATTTTATGAACTTATTTTTTGTTTAAATGTTATCTTTTTTTTGTAAGTTTTTGGTAGGGAATACCCTGTTGTCCTTGAGGAGGTTTTTGAGGATGGGTTTATAATACGGTATTTGCTCTTGAGAATTCTCGGCTTTTCCTTCTTCTATAATAGCTTATGCCTGAGTTAAACCTGAAAAAAATAAAACATCAGTTAATAGGTAAAAAAAAATTATATATAAGTAGTATCATAAAAAATCTTTTTCGTAGTTCAAGCATACATATTCATTGTAATTTTGCATATTTTTAAAGCATGATATATCTATACTTACTGCTTAAACAATCCCATGTGTGAAGCATTCAATTTTAGTACTTTTTCTCCTTTGCCGCATGATTTCTCATCATCCGGGTGATGAATCCAAACCAAACTGGATGGAATTTCTTCGAAATGTCTTTCTCCTCAGCTTGAACGGAAGGGATTACTGAAAAATAAAAATTTTAAATATTGAGAAACACATAAGGTCATAATATTCATAATTATAGTGAATTATGCATATGTTCATATGCGTAACATTCTTTAAACTCACCTTAGCCAATTTCCCTCCGTTCAAGCAGTGACGAAGGATTCCCTAAAGCTCTCCAAAAAATTTCAGCTTGATTGGGCTGATGGTTCCTGAGAAATCCTGCGGCAAGTGATCTAAAATCATAAAAATTCAAAACTTGAGAAAAATGTATTTAAAGTTTAAACAAGACACTTATGTATACTTATCGAGTAGTACTTACATGAACTGCTTGGCATATTTTTTTTATATTTTGGCATAAAATACCTAAATATTATGGAATATATGGAGACCCGGGTGCTGTTCGTGTTGATATACCAGTATCAAAAGCTGAAATTGAAATTTAAGTTTTTGATACGCATTCACACTCAGCATATTTTATATGAATATAATTTTTGTCATTGCTTACCGATTACTTGACAGGATTGTTAACAATTACAGTAGACTTTGAGCTGCTTTGAGGCCATCTAATACACATGCATCTTGTCGTGCACATGATATTTATAGCCCGTACACCTAAAAATAAAGAATACACTCACAAAGAACAAAGTCTTCACAAATAATATGTCGTTTATAGTCCAAATACTTATCTAAATTTGAAGACTAGTAGACTCAGAAGTTATCACAAGAGCACAACATCCAGCTTGTACTAGACGAAACAGCTGTCTGAATGCAAACTCGACAAGGTCGGTAAAACAGTGAGTTCCTTTTCCATATGCTGTAGGTGCCGTGTTTAATTTCAAGAATGAAATTCTGAAATATTGTAAACAAGATGTAACTGTTTGTGTGTTTAGAAAGAAATTTTTGAAAAGAAATCAAATTGGTATAATACCACCCCGGGGGTATAGAATGACCGATAATCAATCTGAAATTGCCATTCACTGGATTACCTGGACGGAGCAGGAAGTTTTTCATCGACATATTGAACATGCAGGGCGAGGTCGGGAGAGAAGATTACCAGAGAATATAATAGTCGATGGATACTGCGAACCGCTAGAAGAGGATAATCACAAGGGCACAGTACTTCAGTTTCATGGTTGTTTTTGGCATGGTTGTCTACGCTGTTATAGAATAAACAGAGATATAAAATTAAAAAGCGGTGAATCCATGGATGATAGATACGAAAGGACTTTAGGAATTAGTAATAAATTGAAAGCCGCCAATTATAATCTTGTTGAGAAATGGGAATGTCAGTTTAATGAGGAGATTGCACAAAATGAAAGACTTAGTAATTTTGTACGAGAAAATGTCGTCAATATAAGACAGAAACCACTTGACCCACGAGATGCGTTTTTCGGAGGTCGTACAGGTAATACAGTAAAAATGTTTGAATGTCAAAATCAAGAAAAAATCAGATATGTTGATGTCTGCTCGTTGTACCCGTTTATTTGTAAACGCGGTAAATATCCTGTTGGACATCCAAAAATTTATGTTGGTCCGGTGGGCCAAAGTTTTATGCATACAAATGTAGAAAAGCAAACGGCGAAGAGGGAGAATGTGTATGTAAGATAAAAGGGATTCGTCTAAATTATTCAAACAGTCAATTAATCAATTTTGATTCTATTCGACAAATGATAGTTTCTGATATGGAAATAATGTTAACGAATACCGCTATACGCAGAACGCCATTCCATGATGTAATTACACAAAATGAAAGTAAAACATGTAAACCAGTGTACAGTAAACGACGATTTGAAGGTCTGTACAAAAGTTACCCGTACGGTTACAAAAGTGACTAAACGGTAAATACTACCTTATAATAAAGCACATTTGAATCAGCAAGATAAGCTAATTTTTTGAATCCACCCCTTCCCTGTTAACTGATTCAAAGTTTACGATGACTTTGCGTTATTCTAGCACTACCTGACAATAACAATACTAAACTGCGAAAAAGGATCTGATTGGCCGGATAATATGTTACACCTACCTGATGCACCAACCCCATCTTTCCTTCTTCCCCTTCCAATGATCGAGCTGACCAGGTGTTCCCGGTAATGATGATCTCATCATGACTGACTACTGATGGTGGTGGGTGAAGAACGAATGGTGGGGTACACACTATATAATTACCCGAGAACATTCATTTGAGATATCTCTCTACCTTGCGATTTTTTAAACAGAAAAGCTGTTCCTGTCCAAGAAATTTCGTTCGTGTACAGAAAAGGTATATATTATTTATTATATAAACCTTTTAAAATAATACAAAAAATAAAAAATGATCCATTTCCGGTATATTTAGATGGATCTAGAGGTTCTCAATAAAATTGCGAATGGTGAATTTCTACCGTCAAAGAAGGTGGCTGAATTGGAGATTGGCCGAGCGTACATGGTAACAGTCTTAAGAGTGGTGAATACACGTTTTGGCAAGAAGATCGTGGCTGAGCTTGACAACGAATTTCAGATTTTCCTGCCTTCTCGACTATGCACTGCTATCGTCAACGATGATAAATTATTTGAAAATATGTGCAATGAAGCGAATAAGTTAAAGTTATTTTTACATTATAAAGGAAAAAACGCACTTGAGTTCACTACGGCTTAAAATTAATGTATAAAAATATGGAAAAACAGGTACTTTTTGCAGAAAAATTAACAATTCATTTGTTATGTACGTGGTTGTATGCTCATAAAACCGCTCGTCGTGGAGAGTGGGAGCAAATAGCGCGTGACCGTGAACGTTTTAAATTAAGGATTGCGAGGGCTAGTACCGTAATTACACCGATACTTGTCAAAAAATTAATGAAATTTTCATAAATTAATATTTTGAATAAATATACTTTTAGATACATCATGAATTAAGATTTTTTCAACCTTTTGTCATACCTTTCCACATACTAATTTTTAATATTCTCCATCTATCAATATTTTGTATACATATATAATTGTATATTTTCATTCAATTTCGTTTTTAAAATCATAGATGGCAGTAAAATAAGACTAATTTAATTATCGACACTTTTCAAAGCTGTCAAGGATGTTGCGCATGGCAGTAACAAGTATGGACACACGATGGAAACATCCATTCACATCCATGCTGTGTGGTCCTACGGGATGCGGTAAAACAGTGTTTGTAAAAAAATTCTTGAGAGATATTGAGCGTATGTGCGATACCCCAATCGAGCGTATCATTATCTACTACGCAGAGTGGCAGCCAAGCTACAAGGAACTTCGAGGTACAAAAGTAGAATTTCGAGAAGGTCTACCCCAAACTAGTGATTGGGCTAGTGACTCTAGACCTAAGCTAGTCATTATTGATGACTTAATGCGTGAATCGTCGTCGAGTGGAAGTATAGTTGACATTTTCTCGAAGGCGTCTGATCATCACTCGCTCTCAGTGATATTCATTACACAAAACGTGTTTCATCAGGGTAGAGGTCAACGTGACATATCCTTAAACGCACAGTAAATTGTTGTGTTTCGAAATTTACGCGACAGATCACAGATACAACATTTATCGCGGCAATTGTGTCCAGAGGATCCGAAATTTTTGCAAGATGCTTATTGGGATGCAACTTCAATACCTTATGGCTACCTTCTGTTGGACTTATACACCGGAAAATACACCGGACAACTGCAGATTTCGAACTTGTATTTTCCCGGATGACAAGTTACATTACGTCTATGTGTCTCGAAATAAGAAGATAAAAGGTGGTGACACGTCGAGTCTTGTTCCAGTCGCATCCCTGTGATGGGTAAGCAATCGAAGAGACGTGTTTTCGCCCGCAAGGAAGCTATAATTTTAAAAGCTTTATATCATTTAAATAATAAACAACGAAAAGCACTTATTCAATCTGCTGACTCAAAATTAGTACGGTATATTTGTGAATGTGCATTGAATATTTTGATTGGTAATGTACCCTTAGAAAGCACTCAAAAGTCACGATTACGACACCATGCAGAGATTTTACGAAAACTAACTAAACCATCTGTTAGTTTATCCAAAAAGAAAAAAATTATTCTACAACGTGGTGGATTTTTGCCAGCTTTATTAGCACCTGTCATTGGTACATTGTTGGCTAGCATTATAAGGAAGTAAATATGGATCACGCAAGGAAGATGGTACTTGTACCTCACGAGAATGTTGAACGTCTCCAGAATGTACTTACAAAAGGCGACACTGTTTGTGATGTTTCTATATTAAAGACTGTTCAAACACCAGGGACTGTTATGAGTAGACTAGATGCTGAAATGAGTAATATATTGAATTCAGCTGCTTGTACAAGTGATCAAGAAAAATGGTCAAGATATCGTAACGCACTCCAACGATATCTCCATTTTAAGACTGCTGGTGATAACAGCGAATCGATAAAAAAGGAGAAAGATGATGATGATGAGATGAAAAATGAAAGCAGATCTAACACCGATTACGAATATGACAACGAAATACGCCGTGTGGAGGAAGAAGATCGGATTGATGCGAGTATCGCCGAGAGTGTGCCTACAAAGTTCCGTGCTAAAGCAGGACAAGTACTACGAAAATTACGAGTAAGCGGTAAGATTGGCTGGGATGCAAATGGTGTTGTGACAATAGGAGGAGTTCGCTTAGGTGAAGCCAACATGATTGATTTAATAAATGATGCTATGAGAAAAGACAAGGAACGCCACCTCATGGACACGAGCAGTTTGCACTGGCTCTTCATGAATCATTTATGCCTCGTGAATACATCGGAAATGAACGTGTCTGGAAAAATATGACTGCTAACACAAATAAACGTGTCTGGACCAGTATAGTCGGTAGTACCCCAAAAGGAAGTATAGTTAGCACTGCTGTCTCTCTTCAAAATTCTACACCAGATGGCTCTGGTAAAGGATTTCGAACGCCACGTCATGAGATTCCAGGGTCCAGCGGTGTAAACAATTCTCGAAATAACATCAGTAGTGTTTCGGACACTGGTGATGAGAGCGACGCGAGCATAAAATTAGGTGATCAAGTTACTAGTAAAAAAAAGAAAAGAAAACTAGTTGTAACCAATTCTGAAATCACAGCATGGAGACGTTTAAGTGGGAATCAAAGCAAAACACCCGAGTCTTTGACGCAGAAGAGAAAGAAAAACAAGAAGAAGAAAATGAAGTAAAAAATAGTGCATTAGATGAGTTAATAAACCTACAACGAAGAAGAGCAAGAAAAGTACATAAAACGATGAATCGTACAGATTTAAGATTTGAAAAAATTTATTATACACCATCACATCCGGCATCATACACAGCTGTTGATAAACTTTTCCAAGCTATACGTAAAAAAAAAACAGAATAAAAGTAAAGAATATAGTCTAAAAAGTATTGAAAAGTGGCTCGAGAGTCAAGATGCATACAATCTACATCGACCCGTTAGGCGTCGATTTTCGAGACGAAGTTATAATGTACGAAATTTAGATGATTTATGGGAGGCTGATCTGATGGATTTGAGATCCTTAAAAACTTACAATGATGGATACAGTTACGTTCTCATTATTATTGATGTGATCAGTAAATATTGTTGGGCAGAACCGATCAAGGAAAAAACTTCAAAAAGTGTTGCTGAAGCGTTTTTACATGTGTTATCAAGAAGCAATGATCGTCGGCCGATATGTCTTCAAACGGACAAGGGAAAAGAATTTGTTGGCCGTGAGACTCAGCTCGTGTTACACGATAATGGTATCACACACAGAGTGGCACGAAGTCCTGATAAGAAAGCAGCTATAGCCGAAAGACTGATACGTACCATTAAAGAGCGGGTTTGGCGATATTTTACCCACAAAAATACACGAAGATACATTGATGTATTGCAGAACATAATTAAAGCATACAATCATAGTAAGCACTCTGCAACCAAGATGACGCCGGCATCTGTTACCATATATAATGTTCTTACAGCACGGAAAAATATAGATCGACGATATGGTAAAAACAATAAAACAGGTGCCAAACCTATGTTCAAAGTTGGAGATATGGTACGAGTCAGTCGTGCACGAAACATCTTTGAGAAGGGATACGAGAGCGGTTGGACGTTGGAAATATTTAAAATTATACAATTTTATTTAACGCGTTACCCACCTGTCTACCAATTGCAAGATTTATCTGGTGAGGTTATAGACGGGTGTTTTTATGCTGAGGAGTTGAGCAGAGTACAAAAGGAGCTAAGTACAACATCTTTTGAAATAGAAAAGGTGTTGCATGTCAGAGGCAAGGGACGCCCGAAAGAATATTTTGTCAGTTGGAAAGGTTATCCAGAATAGTTTAATTCTTGGATCAAGGCTAACCAGCTTTCGCAGAAATGAAGGATCAATTCTACATTATTTTACCTAGTAATAGCAGCATGAAATATTTCGCAGAAAATACTACAACACACTATATCACACAATTACCACAACAGATCAGGTTACAGGGATCATGGGTTGTTGCTCTTACAGAGGTTCAAATTCCGCTGACGTTTCAACATGTGAAATTCGAGGAACAGAAAAGAAAAATTTCAGTGAAACGAACACCCCCTTCGATGATCAAGACAAACAAATTAAGAGAAGAAGACGATAGAATTGCAATTACCGAATCGTTGATTCAGTTCTGGTTATTACAAAGACATTTTCACACTCGTCGACGAAATAAATAATTTAGAATGTATGAAGGATCATTTGACGGTGGTGATTGAGCGTGGTGGCTATACAACGATAAAAAAGACCTGTCGAACAACTATTTGCTCTGAATTTATTCATGAGGTCTCCCTGCCAGGTAAAAATACAAAAAATTCTCGGTTTTGAAAGTGATGATGAGAGACAGAAGCCAATTGTTTTTGGTGAAGATCAAAGATTAATAGAAGGTACTAAACCTGCTCGGCTTTCCAGCGCTTTACCAACAATGTTAATGATCTACAGTGACCTCTGTGAACCGTATGTGACAGGTGATGTACGATCTCGACTTTTACGAGCAATACCGCTGAACACTGATAATTATGAATATGGAAATACAAGGATTAAAAGTTTTTCTTCACCTATATATATACCGTTATTATTCAACTCGTTTCAGACGATAGAAATAGATATAAGAGATGATTGTGGACAAGCCGATACCATTCGATCACGGAACGCTAACCGTAACACTTCATTTTAAGAAAGTCGACTAAAAATGGCTCATTACGAAAATTATTTCAGTTATCAAGTTGGTAATGGTTACCGTGGTGATGGAGGAGGGGATAGAAATCCCTACACAGGAGGTGTTGGACATGTTTATATTGGATCACCCTATCAAAGAGGCCATGGTATTGGTTCATTCTTAGCCGGTATATTTCGACGAGTCCTTCCGCTCATCAATCGCGGTGCTAGAGCTGTGGGAAAAGAAGTTGTGCGTACAGGTATTAATATTATATCCGACGCTGCAACACGCAATACACCTGTCAAAGAGTCATTCCGCAACCGTATGAGAGAATCTGGTGAAATTCTAAAGAGAAAAGCTGAAGAAAAGTTGGATAAACTGATGGAGGGATCCGGATATAAAATGTCGCGCTACGGTTATCCTTCTCAGTTGCAGTCACTCGCTGCACCTACAACAGTGCATAGTAGAAAAATAAGAAGGCGTGGTGTGATTGCTCGTACAAAAAATAAAAGTTTAAGAAAGACCATCAATAAGAAGAAGAAGAAGAGTAAGAAGAAGAAGACAAGGAGAAAGAATCAGAAGAGTAGGAGGAAGCTGGTTACAAGAAAAAGACGTAAAAACAGAAGTACAAGAGATATTTTTGACAGTTAAAAAAAATGGCATTTTTACACAATCATTCTTGCGAATGTCTGAAGTCAGAGCTATTACTATTTGAAATCCCACCGACACAAACGACAATAGAGGGTTCGCATTGGATTCAATACAAACCAATATCATCTTTGACTGATGATTCATCGATAGAATTTGTAATCCCTGGTAATAGTGATGAATACATTGATTTGGCTCATACCATGCTCAGCCTTCGTGTGAGTTTAAAATCTACAGTAAGTGAAGAAAATGTGGGTGAACAGGATCGAAATGCTTTTAAAATTTTAATGGCACGGGTAGGACCGGTCAATAATTTTATGCATTCTCTATTCAACCAAGTAGACGTACTATTTAATTCAAAACCTGTATCTCCACCTACCAATGCCTATGCATACAGAGCTTATATTGAAACGCTACTAAATTACGGGCCTGCTGCAAAAGCATCCCATCTTTCTACTGTTCTATGGTGTGACGATAGCGCTGGAAAAATGAACGATACAGAAAATTCCAATCAGGGTCTTGTAGAAAGACGAAAACTATTAGCTCATGATAAACCTATTGATCTAATTGGTCATCTGCATACAGATGTCTTCAATCAAGGGAGGCTTCTAATCAATGGTGTTGAAGTGAGAGTACGCTTAGTGAAAGCTCGAGATAGCTTTTGCCTGATGGATCCTACCGGTAATTTTACCGTACATATCGAAGAGGCAAATCTTCTTGTTAGACGTGTAAAAATCAGCCCGAGTATATTGCTGGCGCACGCTCAATCGCTCTCAAAAACAACTGCTAAATATCCTCTAACAAGGGTGGAGGTTAAAGCAATAACTATGCATAGTGGTGTGCACGGTGAGACTTTGGATAACATTGTACTGGGTCAACTACCGAAAAGAATAATCATTGGCTTTGTCAATAATAAAGCTTTTAATGGTGATCGAATGCTCAATCCATTCAATTTTGAACACTTTAATATAAACTTTTTATGCTTGTACGTTGACGGTGTACAGGTACCTTCAGAACCATTGCAACCCGATTTTACAACAAGAAATCTGTACGTAGATGCATACCATACTCTTTTCTCTGGTACAGGCATACATTTCCTCAACGAAGGCAATCAAATAACCCGTGATTCCTATCCACACGGGTATTGCCTCTTTGCATTTGATTTGACTCCAGATTTATCGGCGAACGATAGCGGCCACTGGAATTTGATCAAACATGGTAGCATTCGATTGGAAGTACGCTTCAGTAATCCGTTAACAGAAACAGTCAATTGCATTCTATACTCAGAGTATGAAAACATTTTAGAAATTGATGCATCTCGTCAAGTCATAGTCGATTTTAGTAGCTAATATTTTAATATATAGATGTCGCTATGCTCTACCACATTACATATAAAGACTCGATCATGATTGTCTCCGAATAGATGTAACGCTATAAACAGCCTTTGCAATGGACAGTCTTCAAATATTGAAAAATCTGACAAAAATCCGCTGCCATACTATCGGTGTATTCCCGGCCGACCAAATACCGAGAGTTTGGACGAAACCGGCTGCATTTATCGCCAATACGGATGATCACTCGAAACCGGGTATGCATTGGGTCGCTATGTATATCGATAAATCTTGTAATGCATTTTATTTTGATAGTTTTGGTCTACCGCCGTTCATACCTGACCATATCAACCGATTGCGAAAAAATTGTAAACAGTTTCGTTGGAATGACATTCGACTACAGAATGATTCCTCCAACGTATGCGGCCAATATTGTATTATGTTTCTGCGTTATATGAGTGATGGTTCAGGTTACAATAAATTTCTCAATAATTTCTCTGACAATCTACAAAAAAATGATGACATAGCCAGACAGTATGTACGACGCGAGAAAAAAGCTGATGAGTCCTTCGTAGGAAATGGTGGCTGCCTTGTCAGATGTTTACAAAGCTGTTGTTCCTCGAAGATGTCATTATTGTAACGTATAAAGTGTCGCGTCAAATGAAAATTTGAATCAGCATTCGGTCTCTTTGTCGACCCCCCTACCCAGGGGCTTGCTCGGGGCCTCCCACTATCGCCACATTTCAAACTGCACATTACGAATTCGCGATTAGTGCTAGTTTGTCAGTCGTCCAGAGAACAGTCAAGACGCGCCTAAAGAATGGCTTCGTATCCACAGCAACAAATGTTACTTTGTGCTTTGTACGGGCTAGATAACAGATGTTCAAAAAAAATTATCGTTGGCATGGAATACGACTCTTTAGAGGACGAAGACTACAAACCAGTAGTAAGATTATTGAGTAGTGAATTCAGCGGCGTAACCTTCTCAAGTGCTAGCTGGGAGATATTCAAGAGTAAATTCTCAGGTATCTTAAAATACTTTGCTGGGGAAGCTGATTTTCTAAAGAGCGTGACAGTTGAGGGTCCTGGCTGGAAACTTAAATACACAAGCGATAACGAGGACAAAATCATCGTAATTAAACAGAGTTTCTCACCCACGGAGCCCAAAACGCCAAAAAGGATTCAAGGATCCATCACGCTGGACGAATCGACATTTGGGTGTTTAAAAAATTATATTCATAAATGTATTGATTTACGTCTCTGGTGTTTCGAAGTAATAGGAGGTAGTGTAAGCGAGAGTGTGAAAAATATTGCAGATTTTATTATAAACAAAAGTAAAGATTATATGGAGGAATCTCATTTATTAAGTTATTCGCCGAGAATTGTGAAAAAATATGTGAATTTAATCGACGATAGAGTGCTTACTACATTTAAGGAAAACGTTGACGGTTATTGTAAAAAATATCATCAATACGCTTCTGAGCTTGAAAAAATTGAAATTGAAAATTTGTTGTATGAACTAGCTTCGTTACATATGTACAACTTAATAAATATGCTCAATAAAAGGTTGGAAAATTAATCAATCTGTGTATTTTATTCACCTGTAAATCCATAATCCACCTCCTTTTCACATTCATAATTATTACGTTATAGTTTATTACGTTATAAGAAAAAAAAAGTTAAGTAAAAACCATCTTTCCCATTCCAAACTCCCCACCCACACATTAAACATCACTCCCACCCTTGAGCCCTCCCTCCCCATGGGTCTCTCCCTTCCTTCCTATGGGTCTACCCTCTCCCCAATTACATGGATGGCCCCCTCCCCCAATTACATGATATGCATACCCCCTCTCCTCCCCGGACTATGGACGCGTCATTGCAAATCTCCCCACCGCTCTGGGTGCGGTGGTGGGGGTTTGTTTTGACGCTCCATAGTCCGGGGTATACTACTCTTATTTGTGCCTTATTGGTCACGTTTCTAAAATATAAACTATGTACAGCTAATTGCTTCATTGCCCTCGAGACGAAAAGGGTCGCGTTCTCGCGCTCGGCGACAATGACAGGCATAACAATATTTTCATCTCGGGAGTCGCACTCTTAAGCCTAAGATTTACTACATGTAAAATACCTACTATGCATTTATACTTTATATAACTACTATATTGTAACGTGGAATTTTCTCGCCCGCACGAGGATTCCAGTTAGTGTACAAAAATATTTCTTTTGCGCGGCTTACTTCTTTTTCTTCGGCTCGTGATGTTCCTGCAATGGTGAAAAGTGGGACAGTGGTGGCGATTCGGGTTAAACAAATATAAAACGCTGATAGCTAGGATTAAAAAACACAAATATATTCTCGTATTAAATTACACGATTAATGAGGCAACAATTGATATTGAGTTTAAATAAAACATGGGCACGCGGCCATATTACTAAATCCAGAACTCCAGTGGTAGCTGAAAACGGGATCGCGAAACTTTCCTCCGCGATTGATTCTATTTATTAGGCCAACAAATAAAAGGACATGGTTCTCCGCTGTAAAACGCGAAAGTTTCCTCTACGTCCGAAATAAAAAATCCGCCATTTAAGTTCAATACTTCTCCGCCATAAATTAATGATCATCAGAAACATTTATGATACAATATTACCAATTTCCTCTATGAATATGATTGATTCAATTCCTCTACTATTATTTCCTCCACAACCGTGAACTCCAGCCGAAAAGAATAACCAAGAAGAGACGATAAACTCTTTCTAAAAACTCCTCCAAAAAAACTCAAACACCGGACCAAAGTGGCGTCCCAAAGAGAAAAGCAATCAACTGCTGAAAAACAACTATCTGCGGTAAGCATCAGTGACGGAATGGCCGAGGCCGACGCTCCGCTTGAAGGATGCCGCGTTTTTCCACCCGGCCTCCTTCTTCACGGAAACGCGGTTTAGGCCTCCAAAATTACGCAATTGGTCCTTCTTCCTAGAAGAATCCCCTATTGGCTTATCAAGAACTACCACCAATCTATTTCTTTATCTATGAGTTTTCCCAGCGCCCTCTTTTTCAAATTCTAATTTAGTCAGTGGCTTAGAACTTACTTGACTTATCATCCTCTATGTATTTCCTCAATATGCAAATTAGCGCCCCCTCTATTGATATCGATCAATCAATCAATCATGTTGATATCCATCCGGTGACTCCACCTATAGATAAACTGTAGGGCGCGCGGTATTCAAAAATCCTCTATCATCAATGATGTAATCATAGGACAACATATATCGAATCACCAACGTTTCCTAGCCCATACATTCCACTATACGTCTCTATAACGTCCGCAAGTCAACATAAAGTCAACTCTATCGCGACACGCTTCACTCATGCGTTCACAAACTCTCTGAGCGCTCCGAACGCCATCAACTTCGCGCCACTATATCCCTCTCTTTCTTGTTCAAACGCACGCTCTCTCTCTCCCTCTCTCCCGCGCGTGCCGACTCTCTCTCTCTCTCTCTCACTCTCTATTGCGCGCGCCAACTCCCTCTCTTTCTCACACACACACTCTCATGCATGTGACCGCGCGCGCTCGCCACTACCTCGCTTCCTGCCGTGCCCCCTCCCGAGCGCCAGCGCGCCGCGCAGGGGCGACTCGGGATCTCACATCCTGCGCTCCGCACACGGTCGATCAGAGGCAACTCCTGCGAGCGCCACCGAGCGCTGGCTCCGCTCCAGGAGCTGTCAACTCGCCGAGAGTGAGTCAGCTGGTCATGCAATAATGTTCACGACGCAGCAATAATTATTGCTACGTTGCAATATATATAAAACTCAAGAAGTTTATAGTCTTACAGATAACGACTAGGTAACCAGGGTGACCGATGATGAGGTGTAGTAAAACCGATCCGTAGTTTTTTATTTATTAATTAATTTTAATTCATAAATTCATTATGATTAAGTAATTTTTATTCATTTATTAATATTTCAATAAACATTTATTGAAAAATTAATTAATGCAATAGTTAATAAATTAACCGCTTTGGTATTATGCACAGAGATTTAATGTATAATTTTATCAAAAGTTGAAAAAAAGTATTTATTTATTATAACTCTTCAAAATAATTAAAAAAAAACTTCTCTGGCCGAGATTCAAACTCGAATCCTCAAGATGTTAATCCGTTGTCGAATCACCTGAGCTAACTACACTTTTAAGTATTGATGAATTTTAATTTAAGCTACCTACAAGAGATGAGATGGAAACTTTGATTTCGTTTTTAATTATCTAATTTTCTTATTTAATAAAATACGTAGGTATAAATACTGAATTCTTCTTAAACGCTAATAAAAAAAATTATTGAGTAAATGATAATTATCTTATGATATTATATCTCCGATCACAATGATTTTTATGCTCAAGAAATTAAAATAGACAGTTAAAAACTGAGAAAAAGGTGGTCGGTTCAAATCCCGTCTGGGTAACCTTTTTTATTTTCCGTATTTTTGGTATATTTTTAGCAAGTTTGGCGAAGTTTCCTTTGAACTTTACCTTAAGTTTAACTCAAGTTGGATTTTTTTACGCGGGATGCTTATGTGATATGAATGTATTATTTTAGCCATGAAGAGGAGCCCTAAAAGCTTATAAAAATGCTTTGTAAAATTATTTTAAAAATTGATAGTATTCTTTGACTAATTGTTAAGTTTTTTCATTCTTAGGACATTTTTATAGAAGCCCAATTTTTTCGACCTTGTAAATTATAATTTCTGATTCAATTTTTATTCACAAACATCTTTATTTAACCCTTCTGAATAAGAAATCACGAAATTTATGCGAATGCGGCCATTATTCAAAGGAGTACTCGCCGTATGTAGGTATAAATATAGAGCTAAAAATTTAAGAAAATGCCACCTTTTTCACTGTTTAAACTTGGATTATCGTCGATTTTTAGTTCAGAAAATAAGCAATATTATGAAAAATGACAAGAACACTTTTTATCTTAGCATTTTTTCTCTATATAATTATAACTTTTTTTCGATGACAAAACTAAAATTTTTTTTCAAAATTCATATTTTGATTTTTTTGGAAGAATTTAACCAATTTTATCAATTACGTAAATTTTTTTATAATAATTTCAGTCATTAAAAAAATGATAAGGTTAGTGAAATGCTTCGATATAGCAATAAAACTAAATTTTTTTCAGATATGAACGGATATAATGATTTTTTACAGAGAAACCAAGGCCTCTGACATTCTGGGTCTTTCCCAGACTTTTTTGAATTGAAATAAGGTATCTTCATGAATTTTTTGGTTATGATCCGGATGATCGAACTTTCCTAAAACTTGATTTTTAGACTTAAATGACTTATAACTTTCTTAAAACATATATATACGACATCAAAAATATTTTTTTTGAATAGTTTAGAAAATATGCAGAAAAAAATGTTATATATCTCTATAGTGAAAAATGCTTCCCTGAGGATCTACAAATTAATGAAAGTAGCCAGAAAAAGCAAAAAAACGTGATTTCATCAACTTTGACCCTCTGTAACTCGAAGATACTTGATGCAAAAAATCTGAAAAAATTCAGGGATACTCATGTGTCTCTTAGGAACATTTTAAAAATTTTTTTCGATAGGGTCAAAAAATCGACCGCTCGATTTGTCAGAGAACCACCCATATATATATATATATATATATATATATATATATATATAACCTAACAAACGGAACTATCCAATATCCCTTCAAATCATACATTAAAATTATAAAATCAAGTTAGAACCTTCAAATCATAGATTAAAATTATAAAATCAAGTTAGAATTCAGTGTTCATATATTGTCATTCGTAACGCTTACACTGCGGACGTTGATATTGACTCGCCGGACAGTGGTGTCGAGAGCTCGAACTTTTGCGACCGTTCGTGCCTTCGGCCGGCTTGCTTTTGATCGACGCTCTCACAGACATCGATTAGGCGTCCGAATATTTGCGATCGCGCAATTGATATGACGCACCAGGACCGTACCTTGTCAGGGATGTGCTTATTGGGAACCGATCCCTTACAAGTTTTCACACTTTTTTTGATAAACTGTCTTTTATTTTTTCCAATAGTAGTACGTACTATCATGGGTGTCTATTTCCGTTATAATCGAGTACCGGTGTCCCCGTTTCTACCCGCAGGACTAGCTCGTGGTAGCTGCGGCAAGGTGTCCGCGGGGGCGCAGTAGCAACGTCGGCACCGAGGGAAAGCTGGGACCTCGTCGTTGATTCTCGGGCCCTGGTGACAGCAACAGCGGATGAGATGGCGCGTTTCCTTGCTGGTTTCCGGGCACAGTGCTCCTGTAACATGCTTGTAAATGTTAATACATGTGCTTTGAGCTGGATGACATGCTGGGCATTATAAAGTATTTTCGTTATAAATATGCATCTTGCACATTCTCATAGCGTGAAACAGCGAAGAACAGAAACCAAGTGTGTTTACATTATTTCAACATATCTTTGCAACGTTGCCGCAGTAACGTACAGAAAATGTGTGCCTTACCGTAACGACAGAAAAAAAATTATTATTGTTCTTTTCTTCACTTTAACTCAACTTTTGTTGATACAACTATTAGAGTTGATAATAGTACAATTTTCTACGTTTATGTATTGCAATCGCATAAACCCTACTAGGTGCCCCACTAGCTTACGATACCCAACGCTGGTGACACCTTAATTAAGTTAATTAATTAAATTATGTAACACAGGTAACAATAAATAAATAAACATTGCATAAAAATTAATTTTATTAATTAAGCTTAATCATAAGTAATTATAAGTAATTCATGAACTGTAAATAAACGAATAGAATAGAAGCACTTGGTCTTAATAGAAGCTGCTGGATAACAAGGCTTTATTACTTTATTAAAAAAAAATTTAAATAAATAATTATACGAATTAAATGAATCAAGGGGCGCGGTACCGCCACGATGGCAAGTATAAGTACTTCAGTACGTACGCCGCCGTCGGGCGCTAGCCAAACCCTATTATACTTTAAACTTGCCCTGTTGGAACCTAAGCGTACGATTTTCTTCGTAGTGACAACTTCGTTTCTTACATATGAGCAGTTAAATGAAAGCTTGGGACGAAAGTAATAAAATCACATCAGGGTCATATTTTGTGAAATTGCTTCTATCGAAAGCTATTGTAAAGTGAAAGTTCGGGCTCCTCAATTCTCCTCAAGGGAGAACAATTGTTCGACGGATATACGGTGACGTAGCATCTACGTAATCTAGGCTATAACATATAGATAACTTTAATATGACGTACATCTACATAATAATTTGTGCTATACAAATAGATAACTTTAGTATAAGTTGTTTTTCCGCAGACGATAGATGGTGTTTTCATACAGTGTTATTTTTTATCAACGTGGATTTTCTTTTGCTGTTTTTTATTGCTAAATAGTGTTAAATAATTACATAAATACAGATTTTAAAACAGCTGTGCCAAATATCAAGGGACGCGGTACTTTTGCCTTTACACGGTTATGGATAAAATGAATTATGAGAACACAATCAGATAAGTATTTCGATTCATATTATATATAAATATATCATATATATATATATATATATATCGAATTTTACGAACTTGTTGTTTGTTTAAATGTTATTTTATTTTTTCAGTTTTTTATAAGTTATTATTTCTCATGTGAGGTTATATACTTGGAGGGAATATTGGAAAACAAAAAAGTTCCTCTGTGTGTCCTGTGTGAATATTTTCTATCGACCTCATTCTCTGTGTTTATGAACAAACTAGAAAATTAGCTGGAATATCTATTAAGTTTAGACCAGCAATTGGAATAGAGCAAGCGTAAGTTTTTTTATTTTTGCAATATTTCTTATCGTAATATAATTAGAGTCATTTAGTAAGATTGCAAAACAAAAAGGTTTCTGTGTGTTTGAAATATTCTATCAGCCTTACTGATTCTATTTATTACCAGACTACTAAATAGCTGGCATATCTATGAATTAAGTTTAGACCAGCAATAGGAATAGAGCAGGAGTAAGTCATTTATTTTGATTTTGTATATTTCTTATCATAATAATTAAAGTTTAATGTCTCATGCAAAACATGAATACGTATATCTTTGCATGTTTTTCTTTATGCATAATATAAATTTAAGTCATTAAGTTACTCTTATTTTATAACTTTACGTATAATTAGAAATTAAATAGTATTAAAATTTTTCATTATGATTTTCTTGATTTGCTACCTCAGCCTCTTCTTCAACTTCGTGCGTTGCCACCCTATTTAGCCATTGAGACTTGCGGGTCATTTCCTTTAGTTTTACTTTTTTATAAATCCTACATAATATAATGAAAGATTTTGTGAACTGATTCTTTGTTAAAATGTTCTCTTTTATTTTTCAAGTTTTATTGGAAGTGTTATGTATGCGCCGATTAGTTGCGTCGTGTACCGCCAGAGTGCATTTTAAAAAGAATATCTCCGGGCGCCACGAGTTCATCAGATTGTAACGAGCTCTCGCCACGCTAACACCTATCTTGTATTTCAACAATAAATGGATATTAATTGCAACGTGTGTACCCTTCTAATTCTTCGGTCATCTCCGACATCACAGGAAGGCATACAACTATCAGGTTATGAAGAATGTTCTTGTAATGTCACAAGCTAGTGAAAGTGTTGCATTTTCATCGTTTAAGTATCGAAGAAAGTTTTTACAGAATTTCTATTGGGAGGTTACGCAACTGTCATGTTATAAAAGGAAGGAATTCCTGTGAGAATCTAGTGATGTGAAAATGTTTTTTCAAGATTTATAATTATTATATTAGTTCAGAAGACAAGTGGTTTATAAGTATTTCCCAATTTTGAGAGAGCAACTACACTCAGTTTCCAGACGTAACGAGACTTTTCCCAAGGGAAAAGCATGTTTTCTTTTATACAAGGTAACGAGAACTTATGAGTTATCAAGCCAGTCACTCAGAGGGACAGGATAAGAATTTTCAAGGGAGGACAACGATCGACTAACCCCGCCACTTTACAATCGTGAGTAAAGCACCCATACAATAGAACCGCCGCATACAATTACAAATCATATAATTAAATAGAGTGCGAAAGCCCCGACACACCGACCGAGCATATCCAGCTCACATAAGAAAAGAAGTGGCAGGAAAACTCACACCATATAATAAGTCGGAGACCCGCACAGCAAGTTCAAAAACTCCTTCCATGACCGCATTGGCAATCAATATAGTATGATTGAAGCGTCGCCTTGTAACTGGGGCCTTCCGTCTTCCCACTGGATTGTGCCGCTTTGCCTCGCCAGCCAATCATAATTGAACACATGTTGGCTATATGCAAGAGGGCGCGCAGCGGTGTGCCATCTCTCCTCACCTGATGCGACCCGTATACCACACAATCATCTCTCGGCCTCCATACTCGCACGAAATAACAATTATTTATTGTATACAACTTTGCGGACTTAACTTAAGATTCGAAATTACATTCTTATGACTAGATTTGGGGTAGTACGTGTTCTCAGTCCTATTAAGGGGTTATGCCTGAGTTGAATCTGAAAATATATTATCAAATTAATAGTCTAAAAAAATTATTTATTAGTAGTAAAACAAATCTTGTTCCAACTTAAATTATAGATGATAAGTGTCATTTTAAATATTTTTACAATTCTGTAGGTACTGCTGTCGTGGCTGTCTCAAAACTGAGATGCAGCTTCGTCGCAAACTGCAGTCTACTGGGGGTGCAATACACTGCAGGTCAACTGCGACCTTTACAGCTTGGATCCCCAGCAGTCGCATTAATATATTTATAGGTACTATATATTTGATTTTCCGTTTTCACTTTTCGCAAGTAAGGATAAAGTCAGGCTTAACATTAACCTTCGTCTTCAGGTAAACCCATAAATAAATACGCAAGAAAAAGAAATTGACATGTTTTCGTGAAAAATTTATATTTTGCAAGCTATTAAATAATATTTCAGTTCTGCGTGTATGTATTATAAATAGTATTATGTGTAGAAAAAATTATTGTTAATTGTAATTTTTTAATTTTAAATATATTTAATAATTACTTATTTATTTATTTATTTTTAAAAACTACCAATTAAATTGAATTTTTAATTCGGAATAAACATTGCAATAATAAAAATAAATTACAAACAATAAAGTACATGTTGTTATCTACTTGAGTGATTATTAACTAATTTATTATTAATAACAAATATTAACTAACAGAAACTTATAATTCTGTTTTTCTTAAATTTTAATGAGTTCAAATGTGTGTCAAGCGGCTGCGTCTTTTCCTGCATGTGAAAAAGAGCCTTACAGTCGAACTTGTGTCGATTGTCCGAGTCTACTGGGGACCTCTCCTAGGAAAGAAAAAAATTTTACGACCGGGTACCAAAACACATAAAAGTGTCAAAAGCAGCTTAAACTTTGAACTGCCATCATTTGATTGTTTATAAATTTTAGCAGTTAAATTGAGGGATTTTAAAATGTTTGAATTTTTTCTGATTTTTAGAGCCTCGTCTGAAGTTGCTACGACTTTTCGTTGCAAAGTTAGCTTTTTTTCAAATAATTATTATTACAGCTTAACAATTAAAGATTTTCGAAAAGCGTTTGCGCCTACTTGTTCTTGAATTCTCATATTACATGCTCAATTTTTTGCGCGTATTTATGTTCATTATTAACGAGCTGGCAAGCTTCTAAAGTTGGGCTTAAAAAAAGTTGGTCGAAAATCTGCATTTTTTTCGCTTCCAACTGCCAGCATTATTGCAATTTTGATTCCTATTAAACGCGAATCACACCCTTTATTACTGAAGAGTTAAGCTTCAAAATGTTGTTTGTTACAACAGTATGCGATTTTTTTTCATCAAGTTATTCGACAAAATAGCCAGAGGACTGACGTTTCCGATCCGATAGTAGATATTTCATTTGTTCACTTTCTTTTAGTATGTTTGTTACTATTTTAGTTAAAGATTTTTCAAAATTTTCGAAGATAACTTGGTGGTTTTTTGTTATTTTATATAGTTCTTCGAACATTGTTGCTACTATGTGCATGTTCTGGTCTACTAAATGTATTATTTTTCTTTGATCTTCGAACAATTGGTCAATGTTCTGGTTGACATTGTGAATGTCATCCTCTGTTGCAAGACCGAACAGTGATTTGCTTATGGATCCTATAAAGCCAAGGGGTACCATTCTTTTCATCCTGATGCTCGGAGGGTATTTCGAGTTAGGATATTCTATGTGACCTAAAGTGGTGATGGTTTCGTTAATTGTCTTTCTTAATTCTGCCAGACTTTGTTGTTTGATTTCTAGCAGATCGGTACCTAGAGCATTTTTGCATTTGTGTTCTTCTATTACTGTGATGCATTTGTTGTAGTCGGTGTAATTGGTCAACGTCAATGACCATGTTGACTTTCCAGTCCGCTCAAATTATTTTTACTGTATTTGTTTTTTCATAATAAATGCCAGGGTTTGGCGATAATGATTCTTGTGAATGTAGTTTTCCTGCAATCAAGCCTGGTAGGCTAAAGATGATGAAGATGAATTGAACTGTGCGGTGTTTCATTTGTAACACAAATGAAAGCTAATGAGAGTTGTTTTCTGATTCTGAATTTTCAGTTTTTGTGTGTACATCTTTGAGTTTGTCAATATGTTTTCTGTTTCTTTTGCCATTGGGGTATTCTAAAATGACAGTCTTTGTATGCATCGAATTTGCTTGTTCTTGGTTCATTGATTAGACGTGCATAACCGCCTATTTTGCATTTGAACTTTCTTATTTTCCTGTCATATCTTTCTTTCGACTTTATTTTGTTTTTTATTTGTCTTTCGCCTGTTAATACTTTCATTTCATCAAGACGAAGTATTAGATCTCTGATGTAATCATTGTATGTGCGAAATTTTTCATCAGATGGTATTTTAATTGGAAAACGTGCAGTTCTTCCGTATACCAATGCAAATGGTGCTAATTTGTCCCAATCATCGTATTTTTCTGAGTACATCCTTATGAACTCTATTAGCGGTGCATGACTTCTCTCTAATGAACCATTTGTTTGTGGTCGGTAACCTGATGTTGTTAATCTGTTTATTTTAAAAATTTGCAACATTGTTTCTACTATGCTTGATCAAAAACTTGTCCCTTTGTCTGAGAGTATTGCTCCTGGTGCTCCAAATTGACAAATTGAATGTTTGACGAGTGCATCTGCAATGGTGGTTGAATTCAGATTTTTTATTGGTATAGCAATTAAGTATTTTGTTAGATTGCATTGCATTGTTAGCAAATCACAATTGCCTGATGGCGTTTGTCTTAATTTGTCAACTGTGTCAATTGAGACTTTGTCGAAAGCTTCTATTGGTGTATCCGTGATAATCATTGGCTCTGTTGTTTTGAATCTTTCAATTTTCTTTTCTTGGCAACTTTCGCATTTTCTGATGTAATTTTGAATGTCATTGCGCATTCCTCGCCAATAATATCGTTCTCTGATTTTGCGATATGTTTGGTTGATGCCTTTATGACCGCCTGTTAGATTGTCGTGTAAGTTGGCTATAATTTGTTCCTCTGCCTGATATTCTGAAACTTTTTGCTTCATTTTTTGTCAATAATGTTTTTAAATTATGCAAAGAATTCTCTAATTCTGTAATGTTTATTTTGTTATAATACGTATCTTTAATTATGACAGAATAAATTTTGTGTTTCTTGAACGCTGTAACAAAAATTTGACCAATGTGCGGTTTTTTCTTTTTGATATTTATTAATTCTATTGCTCCTATGTCAGTGAGTAGTCTGATTATTGAAGTAGAGCATTCGCAGTCTTGTGAAAGGAAATGTACTAAATTGTCTCTTTTGTATGTTAGACATTCTCTTATAGTTACTATTTGCACTCTTTCTGGTAGCAAATTTCGATTTGTATCTGAATCCTTGTCAATTGTCGAATTGATGGATTTTTTGATTGAACCGTATCTTTTGTTTATTGGTTCTAATAGCTGTGGCATTGTCAGTAACCATGGGACCGTTACCGCTGGTGCTTGTGAGTATCTTATTTCATAAGAATTGTCGTCAAAATTTTCATTTATAACACTTATGTCTGTCGTTTTCAGCGTTACTCTTTTGTTTGGATGCGGCGTACTTTTGGCATTCGGAGATTTATTTATAATTCTTGTAGTGTCTGAAATTCTTCCTTTTGTTGGATAGATGACACCGTCCATTAATGTTTCGTCTTCCTCAGGCTGAGAATCTCTTGCCTGTTCGTATCTCATTAATAAATCTCTTTGTGATTTTTCTATTAATTTTTGGAGTCCTTCTTCCATTACGTTGTCCATGTATTTGGTGCCGTAATCTGCATTTAACTCGTCCATACAGAATCTGATTTCTTCTGTTTGTTCTTCTCCGTCAGAAAAGTGAGTTACAGCGATGTCGTAATCTTTGTAGATTTCTGTGTGTTGTGGGTGTATCTCTTCAAATCTTGCTTTCTTCTAATTTTCTGCTAGCTTCTTCAACTTCTTTTCATGATAATGTTGTGACATTCGATGCATTAGCTATTGATTCGTCATCAGACGACTTGTTTGTATCTGTATTACTTTTAGCTGTTATTGCTACTTCTATATTGCTTATTGTTTTATCGATGCTGTCGTTGGATGATAATTCGTCGTTTGTTTATGTATTTCTGACTCATCTATTCTTAATGCACTGCGTCTTGGATCTTCTAGCGGCGGGTTGTCACTTGAACTACCATCTACTGCTGTCGAAGACATCCATGAAGTGTTTGATATGTTCGTCCTTGTAGGAGTATTGGTGTCTGTGTCACTGTTGGTGGTATCATTACTATGTGCTTTTGACGTTGAAGCTTCTTGGCTGTTGCTTGTTGATTTTAATCGCTTTGATTTTGGATACGCTCCTTGTTTAATATATTGTCGTATGTTGCTTTCAGCTTGAGGTGCTTTTGCTCTCGTTCTTTCAGCTTCTTTATTTGTTTTCGCTTCGACTCGTCTTCCTTTACCTTTGGGTGCATCGGCGTTTCCCAAGGTTTGTGCTCTTCGTCTTGAAGTTGGATTTTTTTCTTTCGATATACTTGGTCTTTGTTCGTCTATTATCATTACTTTTAATTTTGAGAGGTTTCTATTTATTTCTTCTTCTGTGAGTGTTGGTGGATTACAAGACAATGCGTCTGCGTTTTTGTTCAGTTTTCCAGGTTTCCCACTAATAAAAAGTCATGACCGGATGTTTTGAAGCCGCTGAAGACGAATTGTGATTGGTTGATGTTGTGCGCATGCGTCAAGACTCAAGAGCCAATATGTTCATGTGCCATGGTTCATGTGTTTCCGATGAATGCGTTAGTTTGAGGTTAGAGTGCGCGAAGCCCGCTGATGTTGATCTAACATTCTCGCCTAATATAATGGCAAAAAAGATCTGCGTGCAAGCAGAGTGCAGGTACAAGAAATCGAGAAAGATTTGTTTTTATTTTATACACAATAGAATCGACAATGGGTTCATGAGTTCTTCATATATAGATATACCTATGCACAGTTCGATAAGTTCTTTTTAAAAACTGTACTTTAAAAAATAACTTTTAAAAGAGAAATAATTCTTCAAAATTTTCAAAATAAAAATCGAATTTGATTATTTTAAGTATTTCTGAGTACTATTAAATTATGAACAAACTGCAAGAAAAATTAGAGCGCGCGTAGCGCGCTGCTCTTGGTCTAGTGTACTTGAAAGTGTATTCATAATCTGTAAAGCGGAACATCCATCTCATCAATCTTTGACCTGGATCTTTTCTACTATGCATCCAATTCAATGGTTCGTGATCACACACTGGAGTGAATTTTCTGCACAATAAGTATGGTCGAAATTGGTGTAGAGCATACAGTACTACTAGACATTCTTTCTCGGTCGTACTATAGTTTGTTTCATTTTTGCTGAGTAGTCTTGATAGGAATTGAACAGGGTGTTCAAAACCGTCTGTTTCTTGACTTAAAACTGCGGCGATTGCGTAATCTGGCGCATCCGTTGTTAATATGAATTCCTTGTCGAAATTCGGGAATGGTAAAATTGGTTCACTCATGAGACATTGTTTTAGTTCGTTGAAAGCGCCTTCACACTCTTGTGTCCATTCGAACTTTTTTTATTTTGTAATAATGCAGTTAATGGTTTTGCCTGTACGAAAATTTTGGTATATATTTTCGGTAATATCCAAACATTCCTAAAACTTCTTGAAGGTTTGTTTTACATTTTGGTCGTGGTAGTTTTGCTATTGCTTCGACTTTCTTTGGATTTGGTTCAATGCCTCGTGCACTGATTGTGTCCTAAAAATGCAACTTCTTTTCTAATTTTTGACATTTGTAAACAAAATTTTTGAAAAAACTTTTAAGTTGAACAACAATAGTCAGGTTGAGAAAAAACATTTTTATTTATAATAATTATTTATTGTTAATGAATTAATAGTAATTGTTAATTAAAATTAATGTTTAAATATTAATTATTGGTTTGTTTCGTAAAGATAATGCTATTACTTAATTTACTTGCAAAAAAAATTAATTATTTAAATGCACTCAGTTGATGCTTATTTTTAGTATTTTTAATATGATTGTCATTTACTAAGTATTTTATTTAATTAGATTAGTAAAATCTTAAAATTTGTAAAAATGATTAAAGTTTTTGAAATTGCGAACTTGAAATTTATTCGGTTATATTAATTTTATTTATTATTAATAATTATTGTTAAATGTTAGATTATTATTTAATTATTTATGTTATTATTATTGTAATGTTTATTTGTATTACGTATTTATTATTTAATAATGTAGTTCTTATGTTTAATTTAAATATTATGCATTACATTCATTATTGAAAAGTTTTTATTTGTTATAGTAGTTAGACTTAAATTTAGTTATGTTTAATTGATTATCAATTAATAGTTGAATTATTGTAGTTTATGTGCAAAAATAATTGAAAAGTGCTCTTAAAGACACATCAGTTAGCGTTAGGCCTTGATGCACAATGTGTATAATTTTTCGGGTTCTTAAAGACGATCGATTTTGTGCTTCGTGTTTGCGTTAGTGTAGAAGCACCTTGTTGTCCACGCTCGAATTCAAGTATCCATCGATAGTATCGAGCGCGGCACTGGCTGCAGTTTGTATACCTGTATGGTGCAGTTTTATGTTTCAATGCTTAACCTCGCGCGCGTTGCAGTCGCGAAGGCACAAGTTTTTCCAGCGCTGGAAAACTGTAGAAAGTGCTTAAAAGTGCGCGAAACCCGCACTCGGTAGCTTCGCGAGAAAATGTTTTATTAAATGGCGTAGATTGTTTTTCACAAGTATGACTTGCAAGAAAATAATCTGTATATGAAGATTCGCAGTAATGATGCCAGAGTCATCAGATGAGTACTCTTTTTTATTATTTGGTTTTTCAAAACAATTACTTTAGAACACTTTGCTTTGTGTTTAATTAGTGTTTAATTTTTTGTTTCAGCTTTATGGAGCTTGCAGACATGGTTTATGCGAGACTTGACTAGTGACGACGACTGTGATTATGGAGCTAGATGTAATTCTTTAATAGGAGAAAAAAAATTTTTCCGGTTGTTTAGTGTGTTGAAAAGTAGAAATAAGTGCAGTGTGTTATTATTGTTGAAGTGATTTTTTTGTGTTTATGCGTTTAATAATTTTGGTGCAGTGTATGCTGAATTTTAAAGTTTCCTTTGCACGCATTCCTTTTGGGAGAAGAATACGAGAAATGTGCAGTGAAAATAATTAATTATGTTTTAAAAGGTACGAGTGTTTTAATTGACTTTACAAGTGATTATTTTGTTTTACTGTGTGTGGTACTTTTTGAAATTTTTATTTATCAGTGAAGATTATGTAATTGAAAAAAATTTTAGTGATTTGATTCTACCTGTGTGTTTCAATGCAAAGCAAGTGTTTGGTTTATTTGGTATTTGAAGAGATGCATGCAGACTTGAGTGCCTTTCGTGATCTTATTCGTGATCTAAACACGAAAAGTGTTGGTGATATTGTGGACCGAAATATGCACAGTTTTAATGCATAAATTATGGCTATGCACTTACAATGTTTAGTGGAATGTATTTATTGGTTTGAGTGTTATGCAGATTTGTTACTTTTCAGTGAATTTTACTGTGTTAGCAGAATTGATTTAGACGAGTGATTGTTTTGTGTGTTTCGTCATTTACAAGAATTGGAATTTACCAGATTCTGTTAATTGTATGTTAATTGATGTTATTTTATTATTTGAATTTGTAGCCGTTATTTAATGTGCGTTTTGAAAGAGACGAGTGATGAGAATAGTTATGAAGTTTCGCGTAGTGTTTGAAAATGTGTATCGATGCTATGACTTTGGTGATTTTAGACGTGTTTGTGTTTGACGAAAGATTGTTTCCTTTCCTCGACAAAGTGATTAATTATTCACGACAAGATTGTTTGATTTGCATTAACAACAGTTGTTTTGAAAAGTATTGTGAGTGAATTTATATGTGTTGAATATGCGATTTATTTAAGTCGTTGTGAGTTTAATTTTTGTGCTAATTTTGAATCTTTAAGTACAAGAACTCTTAGATTGATTTATCTTAGTTGAAATGAAACTTGTTAAACAATTTTTTTAAATTTGAGTGAACAGTGAGTGTGAGTTTAATTATTCATATACATGTCAATTTTGTGAACAGAGAGTGAGTGTTAAATTCAAATAGGTGCGTCTTGGAGGGGACACGGTTCTCGCCACTGCCAAAAAAGCCGCTGCCTCATAAAGTTATAGAATTGCAAGGGGAAAGAATCTGCGTGACGCCACGCCTCATGCCAACTTCTTGGCCTCAAAACGTCGACCGATTCTCACGCGCGTGCAGCTGACTCAGAGGTGTCGTCTGAATACGGTGTGAAAACAAAGTCTCGTTTGAGGTTACAAAGTAACCAGAAGACTGAGTTTGCAGAGAGGCAAAATATCGTGTTTCGTTCCATTTCGCGATAGTAAAATTTTTGTTAACAACCAGAGTCGTTGGAACAACTTAGAGTTTACCGACAGTTGTCAGATGAGTATTTTTTTTTCAGTGTTATATTTTTTGCAAAGCTCGCACCTTATATGAAGGGCGTTATGAATTGCTTTGTGGCTACTTCAATTTCTTTCTTCTATATTTTAGATCCACAGCAGCTGCTTTTACTGACAGGATTGAGGTGACAGTGCTAGGAATTGCAATTTTTGATTTCGCAAGTTCGTCGTGGCAATCTAAGAAATGCTATAAGCTTCGAAGGAGATGATACGACTTAGTCAAATTGTGCAGAAGTGTTACTAAAAATTTTGTTGTTTTCATAAGTACTTGAAAATGCAAAAGTTTTGATCAATTAGTTTAAATTATGACTCTGTGAATTTTAGTGTGTGAAAGTGTGCTGTAAAAGTGTAACTTTAATGTTTATAGCGAGCAAAGTGTGACACATATAGAGAACTATGGAAGCAAAATTTTTGTGAAACGTAAAAGTTAACAAGACTTGGAGTGCTTAATCCAATGCTTGTGCAGGTGAAAAAATAATATTAAAGTGCGTGCAATTATTGCGAATTTTGTGTGTTTTATGCAACTGACGCAGACCAGGCTCTGGTTCTGATGTCACACAGCCTGCTGCAACGAGACTGCACTTAAATCCTCGATCAGGAGGCAGCTCGTGGTGAACAATAAATGCAAAAATTAAATGTTTGAAATCTCGTAGTCCTGGTGCTTATGTCACATGACTAGAGTTGCATTACTTTATCATATTTCTTATAATGTTGAAATGGTAATATTGATTTTGAACAAAATAAAAATGACAATTTGTTTGCGCTCCTATTCTTGCGTTTTCCTATTACTATCTACGACAATTTGCATCGAGGTTGAATATTTGCAACAAAAAAATTAAATGAAGTTGCTAATTTTGCAGCCAAGAATTTTTTACTTGAATTGCATCAACTGGTTGTCACCTTCATTGGGGTATACGTATTCTTTGATGGGGAAAAACTAAGTTTGTAAAAATTATCACAAAAAAATTTTGGACTTGCCCTAATTCAGTCTCCTCGCAGATTCAATGTTTTAATTTTGTGAATACTGTTCAGCGTGAAACGTCAAAGCGCTTTGTAATGGCTCGATTTGCATTGGGTGATTTTAACTATCTGGATAGGAAGATTCTACTCACACAAATTTAATTTTTTATTATTTCCCCACTACTTTGACACTTGAGCTAAACTAAGCTAAATTTCATGCATAAATTTTGTCGTGAGTCTTCAAAACGCTCAAAAATTTGATTTGGTTTTTAATTCATGTTGATGTTGCAATTAAAATTTTCACCTGTTTATGTCTATTTGCTGGATAACTTTTTCGAAACAATTTTTATGTTGGGATAATCACGATAAATGCAAAAATGTGCTGTACTAAAGAATTTTTAAAGCGATTTGAAAATTCACAAAAGTTTGCTTTCACTATTAACAACGAGATAAACGAAAGTTTAAAATGCTCCGCGCGTGTTTAATGACGGACGGGCGAGCGACGCTTTGGTGCCGTGCGCACTGCCCACACCGTTCATGAAAATGGCCGCGTGCGCGCTTCGAAGCGTTTGAACTTTTTCTCTCGGCGCGTCTCAACGCTACACGCGTATCTTCTCCGGCACACAAATTTAGACCTTTTTATTAATTTTAATCGCTTTCCCGACGTTCGCGGCTATCCCTCGGGGGCTTCCATTGGTTTGGCTCTGTTACGTTCTTACGCAGAACCTCGACGCTAAATATTAAAATTGGGGGAGCGCGCAACACGAGAAATAGTTAACATATTTAACTGCGCTTCAGAATTCAGCGCGATCGAGAAATGGTAAAGCGTTCGACATTCACAACGGGGCGGTGATCAAATTAAACCATGCATAAAGATGCATGCATATATGTTTATATAAATTTACGTAAATCGTTACCTTGAATTCAGTTGACCTGGACGGCTGAGCTAGACAGTAGATTTTAATAATAATGTAAAAATGATCGCAGAATGTGGCGGCGCTGTCCAGGGATAATAGCGAGTAGCCAGGCGAAGAAAACAATACTAATGATTCTTAAATAGTACTCTAGGACTTTATTCAAAAACTTCAAGTTATGAAATGCAAAGCCACGCAGGCGTCTATGACAAAATGGATGAAAAAAGCTAAACTTTACTAGACTCTAGAAACGTGCACTCGGCTCGGTGGCTCAAGATGCTCTGCCGGAGGGCGGGCAATTATGCATGGAAGAGAGCGTGTCACTCTCTCTCCCACTAATTGTTCTCACCTCTCCCCCATCCCTCTCCTCGCTTCATTAGCTAGCTTCAGCGCTTGGTTAGCGTTTCGAGGGCTGGAGATGTACCACTATCGCTCATCTTTGTGCGACTTAGCGACGGTTTGGTGCATACTTTGCACTTCTCTAATTGCCTAAGCGTTATGCGACGTTGCCGATTTGGTCGTTCGGCATCGGCACATAATATATTCAATGAAAAATATAATTTTTTGTAAAATCTGTGACAATATCAAATTAAAAAAAAATTTTTTTTCGTTTAACAGTTTAATGACTATCTTTTTTTACGTGAAATGAGTTACAAAAAAGTTATTCGCGAAAAATTAAAAAAAGTGCATTTTCGGAATTCCTTTTGCAATAATAACGATGTTCCCGACCTGGCCCGAAGTCGAGACTTTAGGGTCATTTTGAGTAAGTTACCAATAACATGTTTCAATCATAAAAATAAAGTCAGACTAAACTTAATGATATTCCACTTTTGAACTCCCTGACGCCCGGGCTATATGGGATAAAATGAGTTGAAATATACATTTCACAAGCCGTAAACTTTTTTCTGGGTATTTTCACCATATAAATTTGTAATGTACGTATTCGTCAGCTTGTTAGCTTTCGATTCATGTGCAGTTTATAGGCTAAATCATAAATTAATATCGTAAAAACAGCAAAAAAAAGTATTAGAGTCTCACGATCTGCATATTTGTATGCATGTTATTTTGTTTAAATGTGAATCTATCGCTCGATGTTGGAATATTGTAAATAATTTACTATGCGTCTCTTCGAGCCAAATCGTTTTTATTTATACAAAATTTGCCAAACGTTTCAGGATATATATATCCCCTCTTCAGTGGCTATATAATACAAGGTTATAAAAATATTTGAAAATTCATTACAAAGTATAAATTTAATTACAAAATATTGAAAGAATTTTTACCTAATATGTAAAAAACCTCCATCTTTCACATAGTAAAGAGACAAGGAATATCGCATATGGCGCTATAATTAAAACGTACAAAATTAATTATAAAAATGAAATTTACAAAACTTTTTTTAATAAAAAATTAACTTACAGGATTTTGACTCGAGAATTAAAGAAAACCAGTACGGTTTTTTACCGGTGCCATTAGATGGCAATATGGCATCGGTCGAGGCTGGACAAAAACTAGTGTCTCGACTGAAAATCGGACTATATAAAGCCCGCAATACATACATCAAACGCAGAACACATACTATGAATACAACAAATATATATGTAACAAACTATAATGCAACATACGTTGGCGACGGATATTTCGAGCTTCATCCGTGTATCAAGAACGTATAACAGAACAGAGGTGGCACGTCTACTACTCAAGTGACAGAGCGGGGAGCCCGAGCCGCATCGCAAGAAACGCTCCTACCATGACTGTATGACTATATAGTATACAGTATGGCCGGCGCGTTGCCAAGGCAACCCGGTCTCTCCGACCTCCCACTGGGCTGTTCCGCTCCGGCTCGCCAGCCAATCACTATCGAGCATGTGTTGGCTGAGTTGAAGAGAGCGCGAAGCGGCATGACACCTCTACCTGCATGCTAGGCTCCTGATACAGTCTCCTCGCACACCGAGCCTCCGCAATCCCATTATTTACAAGTTAAAATTTATTTGGATTATCGCTCCCGAAAGCGTATGGCCTGATAAAAATCCATAAACCGGACAATCCCGTAAGAATTATAGTTTCAGCAATTAATAGCCCGACTTATTTTCTTGATAAATGCATATCCGTCTTATTAACAAAACATTTTCCTTTACCAGCTTCACACATAAAAAATAGTATGCAACTGAAAAATAATCTCACCAATATGAATATTTCTGATCAACACTGTTTCGTATCCTTCGATGTTGTTTCGTTGTTTTCGAGCTTGCCAAAGGAGGCGATTATACTGTCGATTGAAAAGAGATGGAAATGGCTCTCATGTTTGAATTGTATGTCTAAGAGTGAATTTATTGATGGTATAAAAATTCTTCTCGATTGTACGTATCTTGTCTTTGATGGCAAATTCTATAAACAAGTTTCAGGCGCTCCGATGGGATTTTGCTCGAGCCCTGTTTTTGCAAATATGGTTCTGGAGGATCTCGAGGAACATTGTCTGGGTATTGCAAAATCTAGCGTTCGACTTTTTTACAGATACGTGGATGACTGTCTTTTGGTTTTGGACAGAGAGAAAATTGATTTTGTGCTATCTATATTTAATAGCTACAACAATTCCCTTCAATTTACGCACGAAATTGAAGTAAACAATAGTATAAATTTTCTGGATATGTCTATTATTCATGATTTAAGTGGCCATGTTTTACTAACTGGTTTCAAAAAAATACTGCGTCCTCTAGATACATAAACTATTTCTCTCACCACCCAAAAAACCAAAAGATAGCAATAATGTACAACTTATTTGATAGGGCGATATTATTGTTTGATCCGCGATTTCACGGTGAATATATCGAAAAATGCAAAAAAATTCTCATAGCTAACGACTATCCTCCAGATTTCATAGATAAATTTAGTAAAAAACGCATTGCTCGCAATTTGTGCCTTTCTAAGGCCACATTGGAAGGTGCGGGTGAAAGTAGTGCGCATTTACATATTATTAAAAACAATAATTCTAATCCTAACTCTGGAAAAAGATACGCGGTGTTTCCCTACTACGAAGGGTTTAATAATAAATTAAAGTCGGTTTTACAAAGAAATGACATGAGTCTCACCAATAGTGTTACTGATAAGTTTAATAAATTTATAAAGCTTGGCAAAGATCCTACTGCTGTGAATGATACAAGAAACGTTGTTTATAAGATCGACTGCTCCGATTGCGATTCTACGTACATTGGGGAAACGTATCGGCCGTTAAAAGCTAGGCAATACGAACACAAGAGATGTATAGAGAAAAAGGATCTAAACTCTCCTCTCGCGGTGCATGCGTTGGAGACGGGACACAGTTTTGATTTTAACAATATTAAAATAATAGATAGAGAGGCGTCTATTTTTCGTAGACGTTTTTCAGAAATGCTCCATATCCAGTTTTTTGATGGCACGCTTAATAGGGCTGAGGATACGTGTCGCCTCAAAGCAAGTTATAAAAATGTTATATCTAATCTAAAAAATAGTCCAAATAAATTTTAACTTGTAAATAATGGGATTGCGGAGGCTCGGTGTGCGAGCAGACTGTATCAGGAGCATAGCATGCAGGTAGAGGTGTCATGCCGCTTCGCGCTCTCTTCAACTCAGCCAACACATGCTCGATAGTGATTGGCTGGCGAGCCGGAGCGGAACAGCCCAGTGGGAGGTCGGAGAGACCGGGTTGCCTTGGCAACGCGCCGGCCATACTGTATACTATATAGTCATACAGTCATGGCTCGGGCTCCCCGCTCTGTCACTTGAGTAGTAGACGTGCCACCTCTGTTCTGTTATACGTTCTTGATACACGGATGAAGCTCGAAATATCCGTCGCCAACGTATGTTGCATTATAGTTTGTTACATATATATCTGCGTTTGATGTATGTATTGCGGGCTTTATATAGTCCGATTTTCAGTCGAGACACTAGTTTTTGTCCAGCCTCGACCGATGCCATATTGCCATCTAATGGCACCGGTAAAAAACCGTACTGGTTTTCTTTAATTCTCGAGTCAAAATCCTGTAAGTTAATTTTTTATTAAAAAAAGTTTTGTAAATTTCATTTTTATAATTAATTTTGTACGTTTTAATTATAGCGCCATATGCGATATTCCTTGTCTCTTTACTATGTGAAAGATGGAGGTTTTTTACATATTAGGTAAAAATTCTTTCAATATTTTGTAATTAAATTTATACTTTGTAATGTATTTTCAAATATTTTTATAACCTTGTATTATATAGCCACTGAAGAGGGGATATATATATCCTGAAACGTTTGGCAAATTTTGTATAAATAAAAACGATTTGGCTCGAAGAGACGCATAGTAAATTATTTACAATGCATGTTATTTTGTTTCCCTGAGCTTGTCATAATAAACAAATCATTATTCATTATTACTAGACCAAGAGCAGCGCGCTTCTCGCGCTCTAATTTTTCTTGCAGTTTCTTTATAATTTAAATAGTACTCAGAAATACTTGAAATAATCAAATTCGATTTTTATTTTGAAAATTTTGAAGAATTATTTCTCTTTTAAAAGTTATTTTTTAAAGTACAGTTTTTAAAAAGAACTTATCGAACTGTGCATAGGTATATCTATATATGAAGAACTCATGAACCCATTGTCGATTCTATTGTGTATAAAATAAAAACAAATCTTTCTCTATTTCTTGTACCTGCACTCTGCTTGCACGCAGATCTTTTTTGCCATTATATTAGGCGAGAATGTTAGATCAAACTCAGCGGGCTTTGCGCGCTCTAACCTCAAACTAACGCATTCACCGGAAACACATGAACCATGACACATGAACATATTGGCTTTGAGTCTTGACGCATGCGCACAGCATCAACCAATCACAATTCGTCTTCAGCGGCTTCAAAACATCCGGTCATGACTTTTTATTAGTGGGATTTAAGCATTGAAAAACATTTGTATGTTATTATTTTTGCGAAAACTAATCATTTATAGCGACATAACATGTAAATTAAGGTTTCACGTATAACTGTATTTCTATAGCGATGCGGGCGTTCGGGCCCGTGGTGGGGGAAGCTCACTGCTTTAGCACCGGAGCAGCTCCGCCAAAACGTAGAAAAGAGCGGTCGATTCTGGGAACAGCGTTCATTCCTCCACCGAAGCTTGAGCTAGAAGGAGCAATACGTCTCCTAGCTAGTGGAAGCACGCGGAAAAGCGCTGGCGCTCCGGAAAGCCCTGTATGCCCTGCTAAAAATTATCAATTTAAAGCAATGAAAAAAATTTCTATTGTTTTTGATACTAAATTTGAATGCCAATACATGCAATAGAATCATATATGAAGCATGATCTGTAGAATTGAATGAAAGGAATACATTTTTTTTTGTTGTCTATCAATTTTAATTGAAATTTAGCCAATTCGATTGTATTGATATTTATTGATTTTTAGTAATAACTAATTCAATTGAATGTAATATTATGAATTAGCATTCAAATTTAATATGAAATTACAATGAATTTGAATTGGGTTATTCCAATTGATTCTTATGCAGATTGAATAAAAAAACATAATTTATATTAATTGCTTTGGAAAGATTATTCATTTCATCAAGATCTTATCTTGTTTTAAATGATGAATTCTATTGACATCTGTAGACTTGAATGAACTTTTTCCAGCAAGGTTTGCTATTACATAGAATTGGAATTTTTGGAATACGAATCGAAGAATTAATAACATCATTCTTAATATATTTAAAACAACCAATAATTGATATTAATTAATAATAACTATCTAAGTGAAATTGAATTGAAAAATAGTATATTTTTATATAAAATGCGATGGAGAATCCGTCGTAAAAGCTGGGTGACTCTCCTGCAGACACCCGGAACCGAGCAGAGGAACATGCTCTAATTGCAACGGGTGTTTACCGCGCGCGCGAGAGTCCGCAGTACGATGCCGAGTCGCCACTGTGACGTCACGGCCGCCGAGCTGCGAGAGAGCGCGCCACCATGACACCACCGAGAAGCACGAAGCGACGGCGCGGCGAGCGGCAGAGCCGCGTATGCATGAGCGGGCGAGCGCGCGTGTGTGCGTGCGAAGCCGAGAGAGTGTGAGAGAGAGATAGAGAGACTACGGATTGCCGAATGGAGGCCTGTGAGCCCCACTATATGAGCGCGGAGAGAACTATTGGGTCAAAGTGGAGGCGCAAGCGTCGTCCACAGCGGCAAATGTATAAAACGAAAATATATGCGCCGAAGCGAGGGAACAAGAAAGATGAAATTGTACAGGAGAAATTCGCAATTGCCGCAACTGGAAAAATCACGCGACCGATCACGTGACCGCCGTAGCCGACGTGTGTGCGTATGTGTGAGAGCGAGAGATAGAGCGATGAAGCGCGACCGGCAGTAGCACGAGAGCACGCCTCACAGCAGCATCGAGCAATCCAAAGCATCAAGCAGTTTCCAGAGTCCTGAGCGAGTTCGCGAGCAACCACCGGTACTTCAACACCAACCACCTCACCACCCGCGCACAACTGCGTCTCACACTAGTTTTCGCGTTCGACGTTACAGAGCACGAGACAGCGGCCGCACGAGGGGAAGGAAGTGAAGGAGTAAAGGAGAGAGTAAGAGTATGTGTGAGTTTTGTCCCGCGAGAACTTGTAACCGCCGAGCCGCTGCCGCGCGAGAGAAAAGACGTGTACGAAATTAATTGTGAATAAAATAGTGCCATTAATTCGCAAATCCGAGTGTCCAATTGCCGCACTTATTTTCCCGGCTCACGCGACCCTGTAGATCTCGAGTCTCGGCCGAGGCCTGATGTCTGCTCAAGGCTGCCACAGCGCGTCAAGGCGCCCTTTACACGAAATTAATAGACGCGAGGCAGAGCCTAGAGAGACACGAGAGGGAGGAGGAGAGCACACAAACCAGCTACCCCAGAGAGAGGAAGGAGGACGACGACGCACGGCACGCCAGCCAGCCGGCGGTCATTACCGTGGCCCCGCGGAACGATCGCTCGCGTCGGTCATCACCGTGGTCGCGCTCTTTCCCTCTTGCCCGCCCGCGTGCACCTCCTTCCGCCGCCGTGTCACAAATATAAATAAAGAACAAAACTTTTTAAGTCATCAGTTACTGATAAGATGTGTAAACAAAGTTAAGTCAATGGATCAACTTTTCCATCTTCTGTATTTTCTGATATAGGTAAAAAGCTGGTATCTAAAGTTTGAATGTCGATTTGCTCTATGGACATATTAGGAGTATCCAAACTCTGAATCACATCCAAATCTTCATGAAAATTGATTTGGCTGCCTTGGAGTTTTACTGAAGATTTCCTATAATTTGCTGTAGATTTTGAACTGTTCCTGTTCTGCGTCTTATCTAAATCATCATCTTTTTAGCCCTGCTTTTTGGTTGTTTCTTTGTTTTCTTAACAGAAGCATCACTATCAGTGTGCTCTTCAGAGTCAGTATTATTCTTATGTTTTTTTTGTGCCGGATTTGGGGTTGTGCACCATGCTTTAGGTATGCAATTTTTTTTAATGCATACTCCCAAAAATTACCTGTCTCTTGAAATAGATCGTACTCTTCACAAATTTTAGAGTGCTCATTTTTGAGCCAATAAGAATACAGTTCTAAAAAAGTTGTATATTAAAGTATAAGTGTATAGATAATTTGAAGAAATTAAATTTATTTAAAAAATGCATCTTACGTTGGCTTGTACTTAATTTACAAGGATCAAGCTTTTCAGGTTTCTCTGCATTCTTTGCTTTAGACTAGTTACTGCATTTTCCTGATACTGTTGAAGTGAGCAGCACTTTTTCTCCAAATATTGTCATCAATACATTTCCAACAAAAATTTGTGGTGTTTTAGAACGTATCATTAAATTATCCCATATTACCGGGTCCATGTATTCATTGTTTCCCACGTGTACCTGAGCAATTGTACACAAATTAGCGCATTTAATGTTAAAGATTCCCTTATCAAAATAATCTGCAGGAAAACCTGTAGGTTTTTGTGCACGGGAACATGGCGGGTACTTTGCAGGCTTTTGTGTAGAAATATGTGCATGATTATTTATATGAAAGCGTTCATGAATTTCCTTCAGGGGATCCGATAGCCACTAATGACCTGTCACTAACGGTATGATCAAGAAGTATTGAGATCGAATAAATATAAGGAATTACGCAAATTCAAGAGATACTTGCCCTTCGTCTCGGTATTACCTATCGGCATACACGGTTTGGAATCAAAATGTTCAGGTATTGGGGAGAAAAATGCGAACGAAAATCAGTTACGTCAGGTTACAGCTACTGATTTTCGTTCGCATTTTTCTCCCCAATACCTGAACATTTTGATTCCAAACCGTGTATGCCGATAGGTAATACCGAGACGAAGGGCAAGTATCTCTTGAATTTGCGTAATTCCTTATATTTATTCGATCTCAGTACTTCTTGATCGTACCGTTAGTGACGGGTCATTAGTGGCTATCGGATCCCCTTAAAACATATACAACATAATGCATGAATTAATAAAGAATCTCTGCATGATAATGAATAAACATTTGTGCAGAGTTTTCGGACACGATATGACAATATATAAAAATATTTATGCTCAAACTTGGATAAATATTTGTACAGGAAAATATGGAATAAATAAATAAATAAATAGTGAAATATGATTTATATAGAATAACATGCATACATTCTAGCTTATGTTACTGTAAGTTGCTGTCTAAAATATAAATTTCTTTTCATTTTCGGGAAACTTCCGTTATGTACCAAAACATGCAGAGAATTACATACTTACATACATAATGTCGTGCATACATTTTTGACCAATGCTGTACAGATAAGCCTACACAAATACATATACAGAAACGTACATAATTTCATGATGGATTCCAGATATGGCTCCTACAGATATTCTTAAAGATTCCGTGACAAGATCTGTGTGTAAATTTCTGTACCTGTATTGAAACATATAAGATACTGTACATAATTTTCTGTAAGTAAACGTTTTTAAATACCTGCACAGAAACGTAGATAGGTTAATACGAAGACCTGTACAGAAACGTATACACATTTTTAAAATACTACAGTATACAAAAAATATATATTTTTTCATACATTTATGCATATTTTTGTACACAGATGTTTGCACAAATTTGTGCATGTTTTTGCACACAGATTTTGCCTATATAGAAACGTGCATAAATGTATGCACAATAGTGTATATAAAATTATGCATACTATTTCCAGTTGAACCACTGTAATGAACATCGCGGAAAACATCGTGGGAAATTCATTGGACAGTGGATTACTATTAAGTTGTTTATCAATATTGAGACAAAAATGAAAAAAAGAATTTTTCAAATTAAAAAAATATTTACTTCATAGTGGTCACCCATCCGAGTAGAAACCTTGCCTAATGCTGCTTAACTTTGATGATAGAATGTTCATGGTGCGATGTGTTTGGCCAGAACACATCACATTATTAGTAAACTCAAATGTTAATGTCTAAGAGCTTCATTTTGCTGAATCAGGTATTTTTGCGTATTCTTCATGCTAAATATTTTAAAATTAGTTTCATAAAATATTAGACGAGGAAATTAATTTTTTGAGTCTATTGAAGGCAAGGGAATTTTTTTTTAATTTTTCAATATTAATAGTATTATCGAACTACAAACTACAATTTATGAAAAATAAATAATGAATGCTAGTAGTTTTAGCTATTAGCATAGTTTTCTTTAGATTAATGCTAGTAATTTTTTAATATTACTAGCGTTATCGAACTAAAAATAAAATATATTAACAGACTGGTAATAAATTTAAAAGTGTTAAAGTAATACTATAACTTGTTAAAAATAAATAATTAGTACTAATAGTTTTAAAAGTTATAGACTCAAAATAGATTCCAAAAATTAATTTCTTCGTGAAATATTTTATAAAACTAATCTTAAAATATTTAACATGAACAATACACAAAAATACCTGATTCAGCAAAATGAAGCTCTTAGACATTAACATTTGAGTTTACTAATAGTGTGATGTGTTTTGGTCAAACACATCGCACCATGGACTTTCTATCATGAAAGTTAAGCAGCATTAGGTAAGGTTCTTACTCGGATGGGTGACCGCTATGAAGCAAATATTTTTTTAATTTGAAATATTCTTTCTTTTCATTTTTGTTTCAATATTGATAACCAACTTAATACTAATCCACTGTTCAATGAATTTTTCACGATGTTTTCCGCGATTTTCATTGTAGTGGCTCAACAGAAAATAGTATGCACAATTTTATGTACACTATTGTGCATACATATATGCATATTTCTATATAGGTAAAATCTGTGTGTAAAAACATGCACAAATTTGTGCACACATCTGTGTACAGAAATATGCATAAATGTATGAAAAAATATATATTTTTTATATACTGTAGTATTTTAAAAATGTGTATGTTTCTGTACAGGCCTTTTATCTATGTACGTTTCTGTGTACGTTTCTGTGTACGTTTCTGTGTAGGTATTTATGTACGTTTACCTGCAGAAAATTATGTACAGTATCTTATATGTTTCAATATAGGTATAGAATTTTTATTGTACAGAAAAAAATTTTTGTACAGATATGTGCAGAATATTATTTATAGGTATTCATGCATGTCAGAAAACTCTGCACATATACCTACACTGAATATCTTTACACGGAATCTTTAAGAATATCTGTAGGAGCCATATCTTGAAAACATTATCAAATTATGTACGTTTCTGTAAATGTATTTGTGTAGGCGTATCTGCACAGATGTCTATACAGTTTTTTACATAATTATCTACAAAATACAATAGAAACGCAGATTCACTATAACAATTTTATGCTTACGGTTCTGTATAGTTTTGCTTTTTTTACGGTGTAAATAAATATTACTTTACTCAGGTATCTATACAGCATTGGTAAAAAATGTATGTACGATATTATGTACGTAAGTACGTAATTCTCTGCATGTTTTGGTACATAACGGAAGTTTTCCGAGAATGCAAAGAACTTTTATATTTTAGGCGGAAACCTACAGTAACATAAGCTAGAATGTATGCATGTTATTCTATGTAAATCATATTTCATTATTTATTTATTTATTTATTTTTTACATATTTTCCTGTACAAATATTTATCCAAGTTTGTGCAGAAATATTTTTATATATTGTCATATTGTGTCCGAAAACTCTGCACAAATGTTTATTCATTATCATGCAGAGATTCTTTATTAATTCATGCATTATGTTGTATATGTTTTGAGGAAATTCATGTACGCTTTCATATAAATAATCATGCACATATTTCTACGCAAAAGCCTGCACAGTACCAGCCATGTTTCCGTGCAAAAAAACCTACAGGTTTTCCTGCAGATTATTTTCATGAGGGTTAAGAATAAAAAATAAAAAATATTTTACCTTCTTGTCTAATGCTCTTTTTCCTATGGGAAGAAAATTTTTGTGCGGTCAACGTAAATACCATCTATTTCCTCTAACTGATCTTTGATTTCTGTAGAAGGAAAATAAACATGAATATATTTACTGCATTTTGTACTTAATTACAGTTCAAAAAAGCATTAATGTCGTTACAAAATTATTGTTAAGAGAATATAATGAAAATAATAGTTAATCAAACACATCAGCCATCTGATTCAGATCACTCGTTCTACAGCACACCTAAAGAACGATATAAAAGAAATCATTACTCACTAAGGCATGCTTTATTATATATTATGCAAAAATTCAGTAAAGACTTAGATTACTAGCACAATAAGCGAAGCGTGGATAAGAATCATCAAAAGGAATAATTAACTTAGGACATGAAGTGGCAAATAGGAGTCGCTTTCAATTACAACCATATTAAAAAATAAAGAAATAAACGACTTCATTCTCATTCATCCAGTGAAATATACGATTAAATGATACAGGTGCCTTAAAGAATTATTTATACCCAATGCTTTGAAGTGGATAATTCTTTGGTCCTTCTGCCTTCAACTTCTTATAGTTTACTGAAATATAACAATAATATTATTTGAGCATAAAACATTACACTTCATAATGTAATCTGCTTCATCTAAATTATGAAAATTGAAAAGTGTTATAATCTGGATTCCGGGAATCTTAATCGCCTGGAAAATTTGAAGAAAAATTATTTTTTAAATATATAATAGTACAATAATCTTGCCTTTTTCTTCTTCTTTTTTTTCTAATAATTGTTTCTGAAGAAATTTATTCAATTCCAAGTATTCGTTTGCTTTTTTTCTTCTTCTTCAAATTTAATTTTTAATTCTAAATATTTATTCTCTAACTTCTCCTTTTCTTTCTTCAATTTTTTACATTTTTCAACATTTACTTTCAGCTCTTTCTTTATACTCCTTATATTTTCTTTACATGCATCTATCGAGTGCACGTTTAAAGTGTTTAACACTTTCACCTGTCAAATGAATAACAGTATATTATTAATAACAATCAATAAATGGATATGAATTAAAAGTGTTCGTTGCATGTGTGTTTCAGGGAGTTGAAAGATGAATTAATCTTTCGAATTACTCTGATATTGCAATCTTTTAATTGAAATCAATTGATTTCAAATTTACCAATATTGTTCAATTTTAGTTTTGTTTTGTTTAGTCTACCAGAAATCAGCATGTTAGAAATATATTTTATAATGAAAATGACAAGATTGGTAATCATGTTAATTTGTGGTATATTAAAATACATTTGTACTAAAAAATGTTTGTAATAAGAGAGAAAAGAAGTATTTAATGTCAAATATATTATATATTGTGGTAGTTGTTCAGAGCAATCAAGCACTCCACCTCTCATTCTCAGTTGTTTTTGCACACAAATGTATTTAACAATTTCTAATTGATTTTAATTGATTTCAATTAATAACATTTCATGTACATTGACAACAGTTGATTGCAATTGGAGATCAAAAAATATCAATTCAAAAAAATTGTGTGTGTGTGTGCGTGCGCGTGCGTGTGTGTGTGCGTGTGCGTGCGTCCGTGCGTCCGTGCGTACGTGCATGCGTCCGTGCGTACGTGCATGCGTCCGTGCATCCGTGCGTGTGTGTGTGCGCGCGTGTGTATGTGTATAGAGTGAGTAGAGATCATTAAAGATAATTCTGTAGTCAATTTATTAATAAAATATAAAAAAATATATATTTATGCAATGGACTTTTATATGGGTTTCATCTATTCGATTGAATTAATATTGTTTGATCTTCATTAATATAACTTGATTTTTAGGTATTTAATTTAATTTTACAATAAATTTTAGGTTATTGGGATATTTACATTAAATTAAATATTATTAAAAAAAATGACATGAAAATATAACCTGAATACTGTTTTTCGTTACAATTACAAATATATTAGTGTAATCTAATAGTCGGTTGCATTTCCTAGAAGTGTTAAGCCATCATCCTTCTTATGCGAAGCTACAGACTAAGAGGAAAAATGAATGAATGTTTGTATTCGAAAGTCAAAATCTACGATTTTTATTCTTGTCACACGCAGACTTGTACTTCAGATTTGTATTTTGAAAGTCGAACTTAGCAATAACTTAATAGCAAATAATCTACTGAATATAATCAAACTTTTTAAATTTATTAAATAAATATTTAAAGCACAATTAAAATAAGTATGTTATTTCAAGAAGTTATCAAAAACTGGAAAAATAAAATAAATTTGAAAAATTTAATAATTAAAATTTTACATTCAAATTATAGATATATACTGTTACTTCAATTAAATATATTTTCAAATCCTCCTACTCGTTTAAAACTATATTTAACAGATAAAATTAAATTGAAGAATCTTTGATATTCAAGATGATCTAAAATACTAAGTCTATCGATATACATTTTGAATATCAATCAATTTAGATCAAATAATAACTTTAGGTGTATAAGTCCCTAGCGTATTGTCATTATTCTTGATCATGGGTTTGTTACCAGAATCAGCTTCATTTTCACTCGATACAGTATCTGTTATATCATTGTCTTCTGTTAAGATTACAGAGTTCAACAAAAAATATTAACTTAAATCTATAAATCTAATTATTTATGTAATTGCCAATGAAATTCATAAACATAATTTTTTTCAAGTAAATAGTTACTTTAGATTTTTAAATTTAAGACCATTCAAGTTTATTAAAAAAACATTTATAGAACTAGAATAATACCAAATTATAGTCTATTGTTCTCATTATTAATTTGACATAAAAATATAAATTAGATTTTTGATATTTTTATAATTTAAGCTATTTTAAGTAATATATCTTACGTTCTCAGTCTGCACCGTAGACATATCTTTTACTGTATCTAGTGGATCATTTTCTGATACCTTATTTTTACTTTGAATTTGTATCACTAGTGTATCATTTTCATATGAAAAAGACTGCGCTTGAGTCAAGTAATTGTTAGTGAAACTATTTTCAGGAACAATTGGCACATTACTAACTGTTGCCGTTTTCTGTTTTGTTAATTTTATTTCATCCAGTTTATTTATCTTTACCGTACAGATACTTGTATATTTTTTGTCAATCTAAAACAATATTTCTATAATATTACACAATCTTTTTTAATTTATTTAAAGTTAATAATATTTTTTGATAGTATATACCTGCAAGTCTAATTTTTCTGTTTCTTTTGAACTTAATTGTTTTTTTGATCGTTGTTTGCTCAATAATTCATCGTCTATTTCACTAGCAGTTTCCAAAAGATGAGACGGTTTTAATCTTTGTTTACGATTTTTAACAGCAGTAATCAGTTTTTCTAATGCAGCTAAAAAGCATTTACGGTTTATTATACACTGTGACTAGATTGCATCCAACACAAAGCATGTATATTTTTAGTATATATACTATATATATACATATAGGATATAGCATATAGATAACACACACACACACACACATACATACATACATGTATCGCTTACACGTTGTAAGCGCATCTATGAGAAGGACATAATAAATGATTCTTATTCTATTTATCAAAAAATTAATAGCTTTTTACCTTCCATAAATATAATTTGTCCTTTATAAGACAGCCTATTAGGGTCTCTTTCGTCCTCTATTAGGTACCTCTTTGTACTATTAAATTGACATTCTTCAAAATGGCCCTTCTAAATATTTTACATAGGCATACCTTTCACCGTCGAAGTATATGGCGAAACAGGACACGTGTGTGCAGATAATTAACCTCTGCCTTTATTGCGCGGCCATATTTATACTGATAGTATGGTCCGTTTTTCGTCCTTTTCGCTTTTATTACTGTTCCTCACGTTCCATTCCATAATCCACATTTCCGTATTCCATATAATATCCCAGATAGCAACATGTCCCAGATAACATTCACACACCACCGTGAAGTCACCACGACGACACGCATGGCTCCATGCGCCACAGCATAAACGCTAATTGCTGACGCAGCATAAACACGGCACGGGGACAGCATGCGCGGAAGCACCAAAATTTTATAAAAATTGCATAGCACGCGTGCTGTCGTGGTGCCGGCGTTGTGCCAATTGAAATGACAGCATCATGACGGCTTGCTGTGCATATCTCGTTGCGATATATATATATATATATATATTATTTTTTAAATAAAATGAAATACAATAAATTATTTAAAATAAATATATATTTATTGAATAGAAAATAAAAAATATATTATAAAATTAATACAATAAAATAGTCTAATAATGACAATAACGATGATGGTGTGTTTCTCCGAAGTCCAGAACCGCAATTATATCTGCAAAGAAAAATTGATTAGTTCACTAAGAAATATAAATTTTAAGAGAACATTAGAACCATGCAGAAAACCCATTTGACAAATCACTTCTTACTCAAGCATTATATCATTCTCTTCAGTCTCTTCGCTGTAATAAGTTGTATTTCCTTAATCGAAACTTTTCAGAGGTCTAGAAGAATGTAATGGCCAAGTTATCGTATACTTCTAGACCTGTACAAAGTTTGGTTAAGGAAATGCATTACTTACCACAGCAAAGAGGCTGAACAGAATAATGCTAGTGTAAAAAGTAATACGGCAAATGTATTTTCCAGTACAGATTCCCAGACAAAAAAGAAAGAAGGCCTAAATAATGAAAAGTGGTTGCGCTAGCTTTTTTAAATGTAATTTTAAATGCATTGAAAAAAAATTGCAGAGCTCTAGGTTGGTTGTGAAAAAAGTGGCATGAAAATATATAAAACCAGTTGATAAGAAATCTGAACAATTGTAGTTTTATATTTTTCCACATAATTTTTTTTACAACCAACCTAGAGTCCTGCAATCTTTTTTCAACGCATTTAAAATTACATTCAAAACAACTAGATTAGCAACTTTTCACTTCTAGCCCTAATTTCTTTTTTGTCTAGAAATTTGCATTGGAAAATCCATTTGCCGCATCACTCTTTACACAAGCTTTATGTTCTATTCAGTCTCTTTGCTGTAGTAAGTTCTATTTCATCCTCAATCGAAACTTTTCACAGGTCTAGAAGAATATAATGGCCAAGTTATCGTATATACTTCTAGACCTGGACAAAGTTTTATTAAGGGAATGCATTACTTACCACAGCAAAGAGGCTGAACAGAATAATGCTAGTGATAAAAAGTGATACGGCAAATGGATTTTCTTGTGCAGATTCCAAGGCAATGGTGGAAATGATTTGCTTACCGCAGTCCACATGGGTCCTTCTTCACGCTGCATTGGATTGCATCCAAACATTTCCTGCAAAGAAACAAAATTTTGTAAGAATTCTGTAAATACACATTTTTTTGTTTTTTTTTGTGGAATAGGCCCCGCCCCGCCTATTCCTGTGAGGCACGTGCCCTCTTAGCCCCTCCAACGTACCCTTACATTTTCAACACCACATCTCTTTATAGATGAACAAATTTGAAATGTTAAATAACAATTAACGGTATTGAAAATATAAAATAAAAAATGTAAGCGTACGTTATTGCACAAAAATACTCATTATTCCAATAAATTAATGTTAATATTGAAGACTAGAACATTAGAAACAATAAAATAATGAATATATTTAATTTAACATTAATTTATTGGAATAATGAGTATTTTTGTGCAAATTAACCACCCAACTCAACTGAAATAGAAATTATTATTAATAAATAAAATTGAAACTAAGTCACCCGATGAATCCTTCATTCGTCGTCAGATAATCCGTTCATATAGCCGTTGATGTAGCGCTGGTATATGTTCTCCTCTTCGTCGCTATTGTCCACTACTAGTTGTGTTTCCTCCAGCTCGTTGGTTTCGTAATCGCCATATTGGTGGTCAGTCTGCTCCTCTTCAGGTGTCTCTTCTTCGTCATCTTAAGGGTCCAGTAAGTTGCTATCATAAAACTGTTTCTGTGATGTTCTATAGATCTTATTCTGTGAACAAAAGCAAACATTAGTATAAATGTATAATTGTATTTAGCATCATCGTGGATAATAACCTGCATCGTGTTGCTGTTTACAACGGGTAGTTCCAACTCGATCGTCTGCTCGCGTTCCGGGATTCCTTGGAAATTGTTGGCAACGTTCTCCTTTAAGTTCTTGTTGATTTTTAATTTTTTCCAATTTTGGTCTTGGTCATCCATGGTTTCGTCTCGAGCCCGCTTCGCCTTTTTACGGCGGCATTCTTCCTTAATGCACTTAAGTGCATTAGTCATACCAATCTTAAATTCTGTGTTGGTGACCTTCTTGATGCTTTGTGCCATTGCCTCTGAAACAAAAATTCAATTTTAATTTAATTAAAGAATAGTAGATTATGCACCTTGAGAGTAAAAGTAAAGAATGTCTCAAATGGCATTGTTTACTTATTCTCATATACAAATTTTTTGCACGATGAGCGTAAAATGTGTGTACTGTATTTCGCCCGCAGGGCGTACAGTACGCACTTTGCGCATCGTGTGGAGAAAAATAATAATAGTTAATATTAAAAAAATAAAAATACCTTCACAGGCTGCAGCGAAACGTGTCTTCTCCAGTGCCGTAATATTATTTTTTTTAGACCCCTGCCAGGTAACGTTGGTTGCAATGTTTTCATTGGCGCAAAGGCTTTTCTTCAAGTACAATAAAGCTGCGTCGCCTGCATTAACGCCTCCTAAATACGCTAAATAATTGACCTGAAAATAAATTATATATTTTTAAAATGCGTAAACAGACAATAACTATTGAAAATAATTTTTTTATACTCACGACTTGTTCGTACTCCTCTTCAGAAACGTCATTGAACTCCACAAGATGTTCTCTACTTTCAAAAGGCAAGCACTTTGGTGTGTCTTGCAGGGTCACTTGCTTATTCTTTTTCAATGAACGTTTTAAAATTTCATTGTTTTCTCTGAAAATTCATAAAAATAATTAGCTCTAGAATAGTAGTGATGTTAAAAAAAAGCAACTTACAGAGCGATAGCTTGTGTACTGCGTATCTCGTCGTGTAACAGTTTTGAAGGACATAATTAATATATATAATAAATATTTGAAAGAAATGCATTTAATAATAAAAATATCTAATACTTTTGATTATCCATTATAATCAGCATCAAAGAGTACAATGTGGTGATGTTGACTTCCCCTGAACTCGTCATTTGTTGAGCTGAAAAAATTGAAAGATTAATAAAAGTTTTATTACATTAAGTAAAATATGTTACTATCGTACCTGCATCTTGTACATCCGTAGGTATTTCTAGCACATTAATCTCCTTCATTTGCTGTTTGCGTGCGTCTACAGATGTTTGTGTCTGTGTAAGTGTCTGTTCTGTCTGTTTTGGTGTGAGAGTTTGTGCCTGTGGAAGTTTCTGCTGTATCTGTTGTGGTGTGAGAGTTTGTGTTTGTGTCAACGTCTGTTTTGGTGTTTGTGTCGGTGTCAACTTCTGTATTAGCATGGATGTTTGTCTCTGTGGAAGTTTCTGCTGTGTCTGTTTTACTGTGGGTGTTTGTGTCTGTATAAGCGATTGTTCTGGTGTGGATGTTTGTCTCTGTATGAATATCTGTTTTTGTGTAGATGTTTGTCTAAGCGTCTGTTTCGGTATAGATGTCTGTACCTGTGCGGGTACCTGTTTTTGTGTGGATGATTGTCTCTGTTTAAGTGTAATTGAAGGTTGTGTAGGTGTAATTGGATTGAATTGTTGTCGTGGTGTTTTCGGTATAAAAGTTGGCTTCTTTTTCTTGACATTCTCGACTGCAATGGAGTTACTCGCTCCACTCATTGGACCTATGGACTCCAACCGATACATCAATTTGGAACCAGCTACAAGAGGAGCAAGAGCTCCATTTTCTCTGGACTGCTCCTTGGACATCATCTCTGTAATATATTTAACAAACGTATATTTTGCATACAGGTCTACAAAATATTATTTAAACACCAATTATATATTTAATAAATAAATAACAACTTGGAGAAAACTAAAACTAATATTTAACCCCTAGATAAATGCGAAGAGAGCATTTCAACAACGATAAAATACTCATTATTCCAATAAATTAATGTTAATATTGAAGACTAGAACATTAGAAACAATAAAATAATGAATATATTTAATTTAACATTAATTTATTGGAATAATGAGTATTTTTGTGCAAATTAACCACCCAACTCAACTGAAATAGAAATTATTATTAATAAATAAAATTGAAACTAAGTCACCCGATGAATCCTTCATTCGTCGTCAGATAATCCGTTCATATAGCCGTTGATGTAGCGCTGGTATATGTTCTCCTCTTCGTCGCTATTGTCCACTACTGGTTGTGTTTCCTCCAGCTCGTTGGTTTCGTAATCGCCATATTGGTGGTCAGTCTGCTCCTCTTCAGGTGTCTCTTCTTCGTCATCTTGAGGGTCCAGTAAGTTGCTATCATAAAACTGTTTCTGTGATGTTCTATAGATCTTATTCTGTGAACAAAAGCAAACATTAGTATAAATGTATAATTGTATTTAGCATCATCGTGGATAATAACCTGCATCGTGTTGCTGTTTACAACGGGTAGTTCCAACTCGATCGTCTGCTCGCGTTCCGGGATTCCTTGGAAATTGTTGGCAACGTTCTCCTTTAAGTTCTTGTTGATTTTTAATTTTTTCCAATTTTGGTCTTGGTCATCCATGGTTTCGTCTCGAGCCCGCTTCGCCTTTTTACGGCGGCATTCTTCCTTAATGCACTTAAGTGCATTAGTCATACCAATCTTAAATTCTGTGTTGGTGACCTTCTTGATGCTTTGTGCCATTGCCTCTGAAACAAAAATTTAATTTTAATTTAATTAAAGAATAGTAGATTATGCACTTTGAGAGTAAAAGTAAAGAATGTCTCAAATGGCATTGTTTACTTATTCTCTGTCAGGATCTAGAAGCGAGCAGCTTCAGCCTGCACCAAGCAAGCTCTTAGAGCCCCCCAGTCTTCAAGGACTGAGCGTTGAAGAGCGCCAGAACAGTTCAGTTGTCCGACGGACTTTGACCGAGAAGAAGCGCCCTTATAATTATCTTTACAACAAAGCTCGATTACTAATAATAAATAAGTATATTAAGTAAATAAATTCTCTGTCTTATTTATTTACTTCTGCGGCACACAAGGAAAACCCCAACAGGTTATGGGCCCAGCACGCTTCCACTGCGCATGGAAGAAGCTTGCCTTGTGTTTACGCGGAAGGTCGAATTCGTGTGTGACTGTGATTTTAGTGTTGTTTTCTTTTAGCTTGAGTAAGTAAAATATTCAGTTCGACTCGGCTCAGCGTGTAGCGGAAGTGTGCAGCGCGACGCGACGCAGCTCGAGATTCCGGAATTCACCTCCTCATCTGCTCGACTACATCTGCTCGACTACATCGATTTTTCGGCTTTATCTGTTGATTTTTATAGCCCCCGACAGCTCGAAAATGGCCAACAAGAAAAGTCTGAGTTTCATGCACGATCTCAAAACGAGAGGTGAGTGTAAAATTCGATCAAGAATAAAGTCCGAAAAGCGACGCGATGCTGATCGAGATTCTGGGAATCGCGCGAGTCTCTCCGACGTTTGAGAAACAAACGAATGACCGCTAGCGCTGACGATCGCGCTGCCGTTGCCGCTGTTGCTGTATAGGCTACGCTGAAAGCTGCCGCTTGCGCTGGCGCTGCCGATGTGGCGCGTATTGCTGCTTGCGCTGGCGCTGATGATCGCGCTGCCGCTGCCAATGCCGATGGCACTGGCGCTGAGCGCGTGCGAGTAAACTGGGCTGCACGCGGAAGCGTTAGAGAGCGAGAGCGGCGATTTGTGGTCGCCTGCACAGGCTGACGTCGCGCCATATTGGATCTCTGGAAAGAGAGAGAGATAGTGCGAGTGCATTGCTTGCGCTGGCGCTGGCGCTAAGGTCGTCGCGAGTAAACTCGGCTCTACGCGGAAGCTCTGGAGAGCGAGAGCGTCGAGTCGTTGCAGCTTGTACAGGCTGACGGTGCGCCATGCTGGATCTCTGTGAGAGAGTGCGATACAGTATGAAATATATACTGTCGGCGCGTGCTACACTCGTAAGAGTGATGAAAGGTTTTTCTTCACTTTCAGCACAATTACACGGGAAATAAGTTTGAAAGCATAAATTAAATTAATTGCTCGATTAAATTAAATGCTGGAGTACATATGTATGTTTTAAAATAAATCTCGACGCGAATGGATCCTTCGAGTCGAGAAAATATTTATTTAAAACAAAATTGCAAACCGGTGAAATTCAATTAATTTGAATTTTAAAGCTGGAATAAAGTTTGATTATATCTAATTAGTTCGATTAATTCAAACAGATCAGAAGAACATAGATCTTTTCTACTGCTTCAAGATCAGGAATTGGGAATAAGATGACGAAGAAGAGACACCTGAAGAGGAGCAGACTGACCACCAATATGGCGATTACGAAACCAACGAGCTGGAGGAAACACAACTAGTAGTGGACAATAGCGACGAAGAGGAGAACATATACCAGCGCTACATCAACGGCTATATGAACGGATTATCTGACGACGAATGAAGGATTCATCGGGTGACTTAGTTTCAATTTTATTTATTAATAATAATTTCTATTTCAGTTGAGTTGGGTGGTTAATTTGCACAAAAATACTCATTATTCCAATAAATTAATGTTAAATTAAATATATTCATTATTTTATTGTTTCTAATGTTCTAGTCTTCAATATTAACATTAATTTATTGGAATAATGAGTATTTTTGTGCAATAACGTACGCTTACATTTTTTATTTTATATTTTCAATACCGTTAATTGTTATTTAACATTTCAAATTTGTTCATCTATAAAGAGATGTGGTGTTGAAAATGTAAGGGTACGTTGGAGGGGCTAAGAGGGCACGTGCCTCACAGGAATAGGCGGGGCGGGGCCTATTCCACAAAAAAAAACAAAAAAATGTGTATTTACAGAATTCTTACAAAATTTTGTTTCTTTGCAGGAAATGTTTGGATGCAATCCAATGCAGCGTGAAGAAGGACCCATGTGGACTGCGGTAAGCAAATCATTTCCACCATTGCCTTGGAATCTGCACAAGAAAATCCATTTGCCGTATCACTTTTTATCACTAGCATTATTCTGTTCAGCCTCTTTGCTGTGGTAAGTAATGCATTCCCTTAATAAAACTTTGTCCAGGTCTAGAAGTATATACGATAACTTGGCCATTATATTCTTCTAGACCTGTGAAAAGTTTCGATTGAGGATGAAATAGAACTTACTACAGCAAAGAGACTGAATAGAACATAAAGCTTGTGTAAAGAGTGATGCGGCAAATGGATTTTCCAATGCAAATTTCTAGACAAAAAAGAAATTAGGGCTAGAAGTGAAAAGTTGCTAATCTAGTTGTTTTGAATGTAATTTTAAATGCGTTGAAAAAAGATTGCAGGACTCTAGGTTGGTTGTAAAAAAAATTATGTGGAAAAATATAAAACTACAATTGTTCAGATTTCTTATCAACTGGTTTTATATATTTTCATGCCACTTTTTTCACAACCAACCTAGAGCTCTGCAATTTTTTTTCAATGCATTTAAAATTACATTTAAAAAAGCTAGCGCAACCACTTTTCATTATTTAGGCCTTCTTTCTTTTTTGTCTGGGAATCTGTACTGGAAAATACATTTGCCGTATTACTTTTTACACTAGCATTATTCTGTTCAGCCTCTTTGCTGTGGTAAGTAATGCATTTCCTTAACCAAACTTTGTACAGGTCTAGAAGTATACGATAACTTGGCCATTACATTCTTCTAGACCTCTGAAAAGTTTCGATTAAGGAAATACAACTTATTACAGCGAAGAGACTGAAGAGAATGATATAATGCTTGAGTAAGAAGTGATTTGTCAAATGGGTTTTCTGCATGGTTCTAATGTTCTCTTAAAATTTATATTTCTTAGTGAACTAATCAATTTTTCTTTGCAGATATAATTGCGGTTCTGGACTTCGGAGAAACACACCATCATCGTTATTGTCATTATTAGACTATTTTATTGTATTAATTTTATAATATATTTTTTATTTTCTATTCAATAAATATATATTTATTTTAAATAATTTATTGTATTTCATTTTATTTAAAAAATAATATATATATATATATATATCGCAACGAGATATGCACAGCAAGCCGTCATGATGCTGTCATTTCAATTGGCACAACGCCGGCACCACGACAGCACGCGTGCTATGCAATTTTTATAAAATTTTGGTGCTTCCGCGCATGCTGTCCCCGTGCCGTGTTTATGCTGCGTCAGCAATTAGCGTTTATGCTGTCGCGCATGGAGTCATGCGTGTCGTCGTGGTGACTTCACGGTGGTGTGTGAATGTTATCTGGGATATACCTATATACACACTTAGTTGTCACGTGTATCTATACTACACTGCGTACAATAATAAATCGTATACATTTATATTATGTTTAAAAAATATAACACCAACATATAATCCTCAATCTTGAAAATTACACATAACTTTAAAAAATTAAATTGTATATTGAATTGTAAATTGTATAAATATATAACCTTAAATAATGAGTATAGAAATGATAAGTGATAATTAAATCTAGAAAATTTTATTTGATATATAAATAGATCATACAAACACTATATCAATTAACGTAGAATTGTATTATGTACCATATATGATATATATGATATATACTAGAATAAATAAAAAATGAATTCATCATCAAATAGAAGTAGCTGCAGCAGTAGCATAAGCATCGATAACAGTAGCTCTACTGATAGCAGTACTTCTACAGTTGATAATAGTTATGAGAATGAAAAAGTTCATCCGAAGAAGCGTAAAAGATACAAGAAAATGTTTGATTTAGATTACAAGCCATATGAAGTGAGCAGTTTAACTCATAGACGGTGGAGTAATCTTTCTTTGCTTAAAAAATTATCTAATACAAAAGTATCATCCAGCGTATCAGTTGGTAAGGATCTATACATTATATTGTTTATTTATATATATATATAAATATATATATATATATATATATATATATATATATATATATATATCTAAAATTTTATATTATGAGTTTCAAATGAAGTTTATATTACACGAATTTGTTTCAAATTTATAAGTGCATTTTAATTGTGTGAATATAAATAATTGCACATGCATTTTAGGAATATCAATAACTGATGAAAGCTGTAATGTAAACAATGTGCATTGTAATTTGAATCAGCAATCAGAAAGTCCACAGATTGACGAATGTACAATAAATATAGATAATAAAATTTTTTTGGAATCGATGCTTGAAAAAGAGAACAAAGATACTACAAATTGTGTTAAGCCAACATCATCCGGTGAGCAATATATATTGATCAGGATCAGTATTAGTATAGTTATGTATGAATGGATTTTGAATAAGCATATGTTTATCGCAAGCATCTTTTTTTATTTGATACGTTATATATGTATGCGATCAAAGGGACATTCAATAAAATATTTTTTGTCTTTTTAACTAAAATATTTTCTAGTTGAAATTAATTAAAGCTACACTTGGATATTATCGTTCATACGTTTACACCATACATTTTCATATGATTGTACGATTGGGGTACACTTTTTCTAAAAAAATTTTTCTAAAGAAAGTTTTTGTAAAAATTTTTTTTTTCTAATCATGTAAATTTTCTAAACATTAATTTTCTAAAAATTCAAATTTTTAATATATTTTATTTCTAAAAAATATTTTTCTTTCAACATACAGAACAACTTCATGTAAACAAGATTATTTAGGTTACATTTTTCATTTGAAAGCTGCGTGTGGTTATCAAAATTTTAAGTAAATAACTCAAAATTATACGTAAAATGGTTGTTGAATTTATCATGGTTTGAAAAAGAGATTTTCTTCACATTGACGGTTACATTTATTATAACGTACGTCAAGCAAAGAGTAAAACATATTGGAAATGTCGAAACCGAGATACGTGTTGTGCGCGAGCGATTACTTCAATTTCGAACGAAGGTATCATCATATTTGAAGGCCCGGAAGATACTGAGTATCATAAAGCTTCCAAGCATGAGTCGCATGCACCTGATTTCGAGGACGTAACCTCTTTAAAAGTCGTGCAAAGTATTAAAAGAGCTGCAAAAGAGCACCTAGAAGCACCACCGGCTCAAATTCTACGAACTTAATTGCATAATGTAGAATCAGGTAAAATTATTTTTATATTATGTGTACTCATGATAATTAACATACATTATATCTGCAATGTAGGTGTATTATCTCAGCTTCCGGATAGACCTCTGAGGAAAGCAATAACTCGAGAAAGATTGAAGGATATACCATCGAATCCACAAAGATTGGAAGATCTTGCACACATACCAAATGATTACCGACAAACTCTGAAGGGAGACAGATTCTTACTTTGGGATTCATTTGAAGACGAAGAGTACGAAGGCGAAGGACGAATTTTGATTTTTGTAACAACGGCTGATTTGAAGAGGTTGTTTAGATGTAGTATGTGGTTTGCAGACGGAACATTTAGTTCAGCTCCAACAATTTTTCACCAATTTTTCGTCATAATGGGCTCTGTTTCTCAAACTGACAAAGATTTTACATTGCCGTTCGTATACTGTCTCCTAGAAAATAAAGTCCAATGTTCTTACGAAAAAGTATTTGAAGTAATAGTTGCAAAAGCACGTGAATTCTATGTACAAATTAATTTTCCAGTTTTAGTGATAACTAATTTCGAGATAGGTTTAATAAATGCTGTAAAATGAACGTTTGGGCAAGATAAAATAAAGGGATGCTTCTTTGACCTCTGTCAATCTATATATAGACATATTCAATCAGATGGGCTGCAAAATAGATACAACGACCCGAATGATCGATCAATTAAAATGTATTCTCACATGTTGACTGCTTTAACATTCGTCCCTATTGACAAGTTAGTAGACGATTTCCAAGCATTGCAAGAAGAGTTACCCGAAGAATTACTACCAATTGCTGATTATATGGAGCTTACACATATCCGCGGAAGTAGTAGAGGCACGGTATACCCCGCCGACGTGGGCGTGGCCTAGTGGCGCCAGACATCCGGTGTAGTGACGTCAGTGAGGCACGGTATACCCGAGCCAATCAGCGAGCGCGAGCGAGCCGGGTGGTGGGGGGAGCCGCGAGCGGGTGGGAGCCGCGAGCGGGTGGGGGGAGGGAGCTCGCGGTCCGCGCGTAGCGACGGTGAGCTGGACCCGCCACCCCCTCCCGCTGGAGCGCTCCGTAGCGGAGGTGAGCTGGACCCGCGCGCCACCCGCTGGTGGAGCTCTCCCCGCGCTGGTGAGCTGGTCCCCGGCGCCGCCGCCGCCGCCGCCCGGGAGAGAGATGCTGTGCGTGGGCGAGAGAGAGAGAGATGCTGTGCGTGGGAGAGAGATGGTGTGCGTGGGCGAGAGAGAGAGAGAGAGATGGTGGAGTGTGCGTGGGAGAGAGAGAGTGAGAGATGCTGTGCGTGAGAGAGTCAAAGTCCCGAAATAGAGAGAGTGGGGGTGTCTGGAACGGGAAAAGCCGAGAGGTACGGTATAAACGACGCATGCGCTCTGCGTCTTCTGCCACGCGCCAAGAGATGCTGAGAGTGTGCGTGGGCGCCAGATGGTGCGAGAGAGAGAGAGAGAGAGAGAGAGAGAGAGAGAGAGAGAGAGTTGAGCGCAACTGAACATTTTCAAAGTCCCGAAATAGAGAGAGTATATCTATACATAGCTGTAGGTCTGTTATACCCGAGTATATCTATATATACAGACATCTACTCTAGTCACGAGCCCCGAAACAGAGAGAGTGGGGGTGTCTGGAGCTGAAATTGTCCGAGAGGTACGGTATAAACGACGCATGCGCTCTGCGTCTTCTGCCACGCACGAAGAGATGCTGAGAGTGTGCGTGGGCGCCAGATGGTGCGAGAGAGAGATGAAAATTTTCAAAGTCCCGAAACAGAGAGAGTATATCTATACATAGCTGCAGGTCTGTTATACCCGTGTATATCTATATATACAGACATCTACTCTAGTCACGAGCCCCGAAACAGAGAGAGTGGGGGTGTCTGGAGCTGAAATCGTCCGAGAGGTACGGTATAAACGACGCATGCGCTCTGCGTCTTCTGCCTCGCGCCAAGAGATGCGTGGGAGAGAGAGTAGAGCGCAACTGAAAATTTTCAAAGTCCCGAAACAGAGAGAGTGGGGGTGTCTGGAGCCGAATCTCAGCCGAGAGGTACGGTATAAACGACGCATGCGCTCTGCGTCTTCTGCCACGCGACAAGTGAGAATTTTCAAAGTCCGGGAAAAGCTTTGGACTATATCTATACAGGGCGGGCGTTCTACCCTAGTATATCTATGTATATATGAGTCCCGTAACTAGGCGAGCGGATCTTGCCGAGGGGAGCTCGTAACCCGACCCCCGCGTACAAAGCTCTCGGATGCGAGTATCTGGTACATTTGTCTAATATGTACGAGAGGAATTTTTGGGTGTTGTGAATATTGAAATAAAATGAATATTTTTTTACAAAATTTCGTTTATTCAAGAAAAAAAGTATTGTTTAGTTTACAATCGTTTTACATATTTTTTTCAGATAATTTTGATATACATTTTTGTAAAATTTTTATGTACACAATATTTTAATCTTTGAAACTAATTAAATCAGTATTGGATTTTGTTGGGCGACTTCTATAACTTGAGAATGAATCTTCAAAGCAAGATTTTTGTGATTTCGAATCTTTGTGATTATTCATCCCAGCCGTTTCTTGGTACGAAACAGAAGTTTTTTCATTCAAGCGTTCCGATTTGATGAGAGATTGATATTCCTCTCCTTTCTTTCCCGAAGAAGAGTAGCTTTTTTTCCACGGATCCATTGTACATGTATCAGCTATTTGTGCGACAAAGACTTTGAAGAAATTTTTGATTTTGTTGCGTTAATCGCTTGATCGCTCGTTGCGGACTGACTGTATTCTACTATACGGAGCTGTTAATATAGTTTTTTTCTTAGCATTAAAAACATTAAACATTTTAATACAAGCGGTGTGTGTGGGTGAAAAAGAGAAAAAAGCATTGGAGTATATCTATATTGCTCTGCCTTGCGGAGGCTGCACAAGTATATCTATGTATAAGAGCCTCCCCGAAAGAGAGAGAGAGTGGGGGGTGTCTGGAACGGGAAAAGCCGAGAGGTACGGTATAAACGACGCCTGCGCAGAGAGAGCCCGAGAGAGCGCAGACGAAAATTTTCAAAGTCCGGGAAAAGCATTGGACTATATCTATACACGGAGGGCGTTACACTCGAGTATATCTATGTATACTATATGAGTCCCGAAACTAGGCGAGCGGAGGTTGGCGAGGGGGAGCCCGGCTCGTCGCTGGTCTTCTCCCCCGCACGACAAGTGCGTGCATCTGCTATACTTTAAGCGACCGGAAAATGTATTTCAAATTAGAAACAGCTGTCACATGAAATATATTTTAAAATAAAAAGATGCCGATTGTGGGGAAATTGACATCTGCATACAGCATCCAAGTTTTTTTTCAAACGAGTTCAAGTGAAATTTGACACCGCTATATATCGGTGTAATATGTCAAGCGGGTTAAACGTCTCCGAGACTCTAAAAAAAAAAAGGTCGGGACAGGATGAGGCTATTAAGGAAAATGAGAAAAAACACTTTTTTAGACACACATGAGTATATTGTACATAAAACCGTTACAATATGGTATACATATATATTTTTTACAACGACGTTTTACATGTTTCGCACATTGTACAATTTTCAAAATCTTTTATAACCATCTTTGTTAGGTATTGTATTTGTATTTGTAGAGTATTTTTCTGTATATTTTTTACACTGTGAATTTGACGAAGAGGAGGAGGATGACGAATTTTTTTTTTCATTTTTCTCCCCTTCATTTATGAGCGGAGCGTAGTTTGGCTTGCTTTGATTAGGCCCCATCTTGGCGGAATGACTGTCGCGAATAGTTGTACACGGTATTTATAGCTATTCCATACACACATGATTTTTCGGTTTACAAATTTGGTCGCTTGTACAAAGCACTCTTTTTTCGCGACATTTGAATCTGACACAATTGTGCTTACGCTTCTTTATACTATTTACATGTTCGACAACTAAGCTATCGTTTAAAATCGTATCAGTTGAAAATTTTGAAAGAAAATGAGAAAGAGTGTAACCATGAGACATATGAAACAAGAAACTAATACAATAATGCCCGCAGACGTCAGAATCGAGGCTCTGCAACTGCTGGATGTTCCAATCGTAGACACGGCAATTTCGTCTAAGTCGATCGATGTGATTTGGGTCGGACGGCGGGAGTCCATAACTGTCAAAGAAAGTTCCCTCGCCGGATAGGTCGATGTAGATTGCAACCCAATGCGAACCTGGTTTGCTGCTGTCATCGGTATTAACCACAAGTGCACAAGGTTTCGTTAACATAAACGGAATCCGATCGGCAGGGAAGACACCCACGGTCGACACTGGTATGTTTTTGAGACTCTGTAGAATCTGTAGCGAGTTCATCGATCACGTGATCGTAGAGCGGGTCCTCTGCACTTCTGTACGCTCCGCTACTAGCGCTAACAGTGGATGGTGTTGCAAGCTGCGACGACTCTGGCGTTTTTATATTTGTTTCTTTTAATTTGTCGCCACACTCGACTACTTCTTTGTCTTTACCTTTTGCCGGTTTTGTGACGTCTGGAGTATCTTTTGAGGGCTTGTCGTTATTTGTAGTTGCTTCGTGTGTTGTATATAGCGAGCGCATAATCCACAAACGTAGCTTGTACACGTACCCCAAAGCACAGGTAAAGTATTCTCTTTTTCTTCCGTGAAAAAAGCAAAAATGTTCGTTGACGCGAGGGAGATTTTTAAAACTTGAGCAGCCAAACTCTTCCACGTTAATTATATGTCTGCCTAAAATACGTTCGAGTAATTTTTGTTTTTGTACACCGCGCACATATATACGCATAGCACTTCGAGCCACGTCGCGAAGCACTTTGTAGACGTCGTCTATATTGGACTCGCCATCGAACCACTCAATGCCGTGATGATAGCAGGTCAGATATGTGTTTGTGGCGAGTATTCCTTTCGCCAGATTGCCGCAATCGTACGGGGGTTTCACTAGCCAATGTGCGAGATAGTTGCAATCCACACCCAAGACGGCAATCTCTTTTGGAAGAAAATCTCCGTTGCAGTCGTGAAAAGCCTGTATGTCTATTATGTAGTCTGTTTTCTCCATACTCGTAGACGAAAGAGGCGGAGCACGTGTCGCTTATAGAGTTCGGGAGCGACTAATGCACAGCATGCGGTCGCACACTCTCTTGCCTCCGCTCCCCCCCACACACATTCTCATCGTATCGTTTTTCGAAGGGTGTAAAACTTACGAGTTATAATCTATTACGACTTGGCGTGCGGCATCTATTTCTAAGACGTTGTCAAACTCTGCATAGAGTATACAATTTATAGTTGTAGTTAGCGGTTTATCGAAGCGAACTTCGACTCGTACGGATCCGCTTTTGACGAGATTCCAATGCCCAGCGTAATGAGCCGATAGATCGGGTGTGAGATCGAATGCAAAGAGACAGTAGCCGTTGGGATAATTGGCCCTTTCAATGTCATTACCTTCATTCATATAATGTATTCCAGTACCCGAGAACAAGGTATGATAGGCCTCGACAAACATTGGATTTTTCTTGACGAATTTCGGCTGTAACGGCTTGTTCGGTATTTGCGTACCGTCAACGTACAGAGATAGAAAATTGATTGAAAAATTTTGAAAGTTGAACGGATTTAACGTTCGCTCACCGTTGAAGGCTTTATTATCGACAAAGCCTAGAATCATTCTTTTAGGTAATTGCCCGAGAATCACATTTTCCAAAGAATCGCCGATTATGCCGCTGTGCATAGTAAAAGTTTTTACTTCTACACGCGTGATGGGGTATTTTGCCGTCACTGACGACAGTGCCTTGGCGTGTGCTATTAAAACAGCGGGTGATACTTTTACACGTCGAACGAGGAGAGTGGCTTCCGAAATGTTTACGCTGTATTCTGTTGCCGATGCGTTCATGAGACAGAACGCGGGTTTCGAGCGCACAAGTCTTAATCGCACTTCGACACCGTTTATGAGAAAACGATCTTGATTCATAATATCGCAGTGGAGATGTCCTAGAAGGTCGTATTGCTTGCCTTCCGACAGACATGCCTGCCTAGCCACGAGCCCTGCATTCTTAGGGTCAGTAGCGCCGGGCTGCTCGTCCATATGGCCTGCAGTGTCAGACGACCACATGGCTGTAGATAGATGAGAATGCTTTGCCGCGGGGCCGTAATTCAAAAGAGTTTCGAGATACGCACGGTACGGGTATGCATTATTGGGTGGTGAGACGAGTTTTTGATTCAAGTAAACGTCAACCTGGTTGAATATCGAGTGTAGAAAGTTGTTGACGGGGGCTACTTGTTTGTCGGTGCTCGCCGTTAAAGGGGTTATCTGGACATTCACTTTTATCATTGTATGGGCGAGATCTAAATAATCCTCGTTTTGAGAATTTATGCAAAACTCTATCGGACTCTCGTCGCTCAACGACGAAACGGGTTTGTAAGATACCCATCTGCTCGATTCTATGGCCGTTTGCGTGGGGGGTAGGGAAAACAGATCGAGCTCGGTCTTGAGGCACGCCTCCGAGTGGCTATGTAAAAACGACATTGTCACAGTTAACACTCAATTATCCAAAAATATCACGCGTTTTAGTTTTTCTTGCCTTCTTCCTCCTCTTTTGACTATTTTTCTTTGCTTTCTTACTCTTGCGTTTTCGAGTCAAGCGCTTCAACGGTTTTATGCGCCGCTTTGTTACACGTTTCTTGATTTTTCTTTTTTGTCCCGATGTATTACGCTTCTTGCGACGCGGTGAAACGATGCGCCGCGGGGTGAGAGCGAATGGAGACTGAGGAAAACGCGTCGCGCGCAAGCGTTTATACCCCGATCCTTGCATCATTTTTGATAATTTTTCGGTAGCTTTCCTCTTTAGGTTATCTCCAGACTCGCTAGCACGTTTTCGAAGCGAATCTTTGAACGATATGTTTTCACCCATATCCTCGAGAACGTTAACGCCGGTGCGTAAAGCCTCCTTACCGATGGCTCGAGCTCCCTTGGCGAGGAATGGTAATGCACTTCGAAATATTCCAGAAAACCACGAGCCTAGGCCATGGCCTCGCATGCGCGGCGAGCCAACGTATACGTGATTGATGCCGCGGCCTCCGTAGCCCGACTGATCGTAAACTGTGTAAAAACTCATTTTTTAAATCACTCAGACCGTTGCTTTTTTAAAATGTAGCGTAATAGTCAACGTCCCAAACTCGAATGCTATCGGTTTGCCGAGGTTGTCCCTTATATCTATGTCGACCGTTTGAAATCTGTTTACGAGTACAGGAACGTAATGTACAGGGTCGAAACTTTTCACCATAGTACTACCGAATTGAAATCTTTTCGCCTCTACATTGACTATGCGCAGAAGCGGTGCAAAAGTGTCGCCAACTATGCAGGGTTCGCATATATTGCTATACACAAACATTTGATCCGGAACTGTTCTGGAAAAACTCGCAGGCTGTGTACCTACGAAACGTATTTGATAATTGTCAATCTGCTCGCTCATATCTGTGGGTTCTATACCAAACTCGAATCCGAGTACGCGCTGTACGGGGAGAGATAGTTCGGGTGTTTTACACATTTTCGTATGCCCATCTTTTGTGAGTAATCCGACAGACACATAGCCACCTCTTTCGTTGTAGAATAATTTCAGCACCTTTCTCGAAAATCTTGGAGCGAAGAAGTGTTTAAAATTACAAAAGTTTTGAGGCGGCAAGGTTTTATTTATCTACAAACTCGTCGATCTACAAGGCGAGGATATAGAGGGTTTTTTCTATCCGGAAGAATTATCTGCTGTACATAAATCGCGTGTCGAGGAGCGCGAGTATAAAATTGACAAAATTTTGCGTTCGAAAGGACGTGGCAAAAATAAACAATATTTCGTAAGTTGGGTTGGATATCCGGATAAATTCAACTCGTGGGTACCAGCTTGCAGACTTGAAAAATATTTAAAAAATGTATCAGACAAATTTCACGATAGTTCTCCCGAGCAACAGCAGTGCAAAGTATTTTCCAAATAATACGACTACGTGCTTCTCGACTCGCCTACCCAAGAGATCGAACTCTACGGGCGGTGGGTCGTAGGCATATCGGAAATACACATTCCATGCACAACGCTACATCTGCGGCACGAAGAGTGCTCTCTCAAGACGAGCGAGAAGGAGGAGCCACGATACTTTCAGCACGGCAACTATCCCAACATACGAAGTCTTGTCGACACAATAAACGAGACTCTCGTATTGACGAGCAAAGATAAACTTTGCATGAAATTATTCTACAACGAAAGAGGTGGCTATGTGTCTGTCGGATTACTCACAAAAGATGGGCATACGAAAATGTGTAAAACACCCGAACTATCTCTCCCCGTACAGCGCGTACTCGGATTCGAGTTTGGTATAGAACCCACAGATATGAGCGAGCAGATTGACAATTATCAATACGTTTCGTAGGTACACAGCCTGCGAGTTTTTCCAGAACAGTTCCGGATCAAATGTTTGGTGTAGGCAATATTATGCGAAACCTGCATAGTTGGCGACACTTTTGCACCGCTTTCTGCG
>JACCIB010000388.1:0-165658 GCA_018906965.1 Philotrypesis tridentata
TTGGACAGTCCCCCAAGTCGTGTGGAATTAATAGGTATGGCGTATGAACGAATACGTTCAGAATATCCGTGATTTTATGGTAAATCTGAAGATCACTTCGTTTGAAGACTAGAGAAATATGGTCGACAGTATGAGCGGCACAAAGAAATTAACGAGTATTGGGAACCTCCACCTGCGAAGGAAAAGATGAAACTTCCAGGGGCAAGCTATATACCGAAGGAGGGGGAAAAGAAATCGACTAAGGTTGTGGCGATGGAGGAAATGATTATGAGGCGGGGAAGAGTAAAAATCAAAAGAAATCGGTCTCTGGTCAAGCTCAAGAGTCGAATGTGGATATTGGTGAATCGATAATAAAGGAACAGACTAAAGTAAAGGGGTTAATAAATCCGAATTTGGAAAATTTTAACCAACAAGTTCAGAATATACAAAGTCAACAGCAGCCACCGCGTCAGATGCAGCAGCAACATCCACAACAGATACAGCAGCAGAAGCAACAACAGCAACCTCGAATATGGAATAATTTCGGTAATCAGAATGCGTTGGGGCAAAATGGTGGTAATCCGCAGCGTGGAAGTAATTTTCAGAGTCAGCAAGGCGATAATAAGCAGCAAGGTTCGAGAAAATGCTACGCTTGTGGGAAAGAAGGTCATTTTGCAAATAAATGTCCGGATACTAAGTGTTATAAGTGTCAACAAATGGGGCATAAAGCGAATGGATGTCCGATGAGAGTTATGTCGGATATTTATTGCCAGTTATGCAATAAACCAGGAGTCACAGTCAGAGAGTGTCCGGACTGCGACATTTTGAACAGATTGGGAAATGGCAGTGCGGGGGCTCAGCGCAGTTCCCTGCCCTCCGCGAAGCCATAGGAACTGCTTTTGGAAATAGTGGAGGATTTATTGGAGATAATGGAGGTAGTGGTTTTATAGAGGATAATGGAGGAAATCATGAATCTGTTACTTCCAATGAATTAGGTGGTTCACGTAGTGGACGAATTGGGAAGGAAATTTCATCTAAAAGAAAGGCAAATCCATCAGGCAATACTTCTCCAGGTATTGCGATTGGTGGAGAGATGAAACTTGGAAGGCCTAGTGTCGATAGGGATAGTGAGAAGCTTCAACGGATGCTGAGAAAGTGTGAAGAATCTACAGCAAGTCGTGGGAGCAATGGAAGTAGTGATGAGAATAGTGTTGATAGAGGAACTGATTCTATTTTGAAAAAGAAGCAGTTTAAGAAGAAGAAAGAAAAGAGTAGTAATAATGTGAATATTAAGACTCGTACAAATGGAATAGATGTAATTTTAAGTGATGCGCCGTCGATTGAGTTGCGTGAGAACTCGAAATTGGTAGGGAAGAAATTGAGGAACTGGTCGGAATATTTGAGGGAAGCACGTTCAAAACAGATTATAGAAGACGAGGCTATGAATCAAAATATTAACCGGCTAGTTAATGGTAAATATTTGTTGGTAGAAAAATCATCTGGAGGCTCAATGAAGGATCCGTCGTTGGAGATAGTAAAGGATGTTTCTAAAGGAGCTATTCCTAAGAACAATACTTCATCGAGGCGATGGTTTCAGAAAAGTGTGGAGGAGCCTAATTTTGATTTGAGGTGGCGGTTGCCGAGTCCTGTAGATAATTCACGGGAGCTGCAGGAGGATGGTAGGAAGAAGATGTGTGGAAATTATGATCATAGTTCTTCCGAGCCGTTGGTAACTTCTTTCCGAGATGTTCAGAAGCAAGTGGACAAATTTATGGAAAATCAGAAGATGAATGAGTTAAAGCAAAAGAAGAATAAATCTCAATTAATTGCTCAAGGTGCGGAGATTACCACTAGGGAAAACAGAAATTTTCTTTCGGTTAATTTTGGAGGAAAAGAGTATGTAGCATTAGTGGATAGTGGAGCTATGGTGTCATTAATTAAGTCACATATAGCTGAGAGATTTCCTTCCAAGATGAGTAAATGCAATAAATTCATACGAGGAGTAACTGGAGACATTATCCCTGTAAAGGGGAGCATGAAAATTACTCTAGAAATAGATGGTGTATCAAAAGTTCTGGAATGTATAGTTATGGATGAGCCAGGCCATGATATGATTCTAGGTATTGATTTTTGTAGAGATTGGGAAATCCAAATGAATTATAAGGAAAATTTATGGAGGATTTCTGGTGGAATTTGGCATTCTTTTGATCAGGATGGTAATTATGGGAAACCTTCTTTGATTGCGGAATGTGCAGGTTTATCGGAATTGAATGTGGAGGAACATGATAGGATTTTGAAGATTGTGAAGAAATATTTACCAGAGGATACGCCTACACGGTTGAATGCGACTACTCTAACGGAGCATAAAATTGTGTATTTAGGGGATGCTCCTATTAAACATAAATTTAGGAGGTGGTCTCCGAGGCGATGGAATGCTGGGATCAAAGAAATTGAGGAAATGTTAAAAGCTGGAGTTATTGAGAAATCGGATAGTGATTTCAGTAGTGCTCCGGTAATTGTGTTTAAAGAAAATGGTGAGGTGCGTTTTTGTATAGATTATCGGGATGTCAATAAATTGACCAAGAAAGATGCTTATCCACTACCTTCAATTGATGGAATATTAGATAAATTGAGGCATGCGAGGTATATTTCAAAGATTGATCTGAAGAAGGCCTATTTTCAAGTACCTATGGAGGAAAGTAGCAAGAGATATACAGCATTTGCAATGCCGGGTAGTGGATTATGGCAATTTACTCGCCTCCCATTTGGGCTTTCCAATGCTCCGGCCACTTTTCAGCGTCTGGTTGACTCTTTGTTTGGTCCGGAATTTGAACCACACATCTTTGGATATTTGGATGATGTGATAGTGGTAGCGGACAACTTTGAGGAACATTTGAAATGGTTGGAGTTAGTATTGGAAAAGATTACGGAAGCTGGATTGACGGTGAACAGAAAGAAATGTGAATTCGGCTGTTCTAGAGTCCGTTATTTGGGATATTTGTTGGACAGAAATGGTCTCAGGCCAGATCCTGAGAGGATTGCTCCGATTATGAATTATCCGGCGCCAAAAGACAAGACTCAGCTTAAGAGATTCTTGGGTATGATTGGCTGGTATAGTCGTTTTCTGGAGCATGATGCGGAGATGAAGGTGCCTTTATTGAAGAATGTTAAAAACTTGAAGGAATGGAATTGGAGCGATGAGCAGCAGCAAGCTTTTGAGGACTTAAAGTTGGCGTTAACTAATGCTCCGGTGTTAGCTCGTCCAGATTTCTCCAAACCATTTACGATCCAGTGTGATGCCTCAAATTTTGCAATTGGGGCCGTTTTGACCCAAGAATTGGAGGATGGAGAGCACCCAATAGTGTATCTCAGTAGAGTACTGTCATCTGCGGAGAGGAACTACACTACCACTGAGAAAGAATGTTTATCCATGATATGGGCAATAAAGAAATTGAGGCCATATGTGGAAGGTTATCCATTTAAGGTGGTGACAGACCACAGTGCTCTAAGGTGGTTGCAAAATTTAAAGGATCCAACTGGTAGATTGGCCAGATGGGCTTTGGAACTACAGCAGTGGGATTTTGAGATAATTCACAAAAAGGGAGCTCTTCATCATGTTCCCGATGCACTTTCTAGAGGTTTTAACATAGAGGAAATGAAATTGGTTTTGGAGGATATCAAAGATGAATGGTACATTCAGAGGATGAAAGAGGTGGAAGAGACTCCAATGAAATTTTCGTCCTGGAAAGTGGATAATGGACTGCTATACAAATTCAGGAATGATCCATTGTTAGATCCTATTAGTTTTCCAGAAGAAAGTTGGAGGTTAGTAGTACCCTGTGATTTTAAACAGGATGTATTGGTGGAAGCACATTGTAATTTTACTGCTGGCCATTTGGGATTTGAGAAGACCTATGATAGAGTGGCTAGAGAATATTACTGGCCAGGTATGTGGTATGAGATCCGGAAATTTGTGCAGGGTTGTGAGGTCTGTCAAAAATACAAGTCTGTGCAATCCGGACCTATGGGTCTTATGGGTAATCGTATAGTGGAACGCCCATGGGCGGTGGTGGCGGCAGATCTTATGGAATTTCCATTAAGCAAGAGTCAAAATAAATATCTTATAGTGTTCCAGGATTTGTTTACCAGGTGGATTGAAGTTAAACCTGTGCGTAAAGCTACTGGTCAAGCGGTGGCTAAGGCATTTGAGGAGTTAATTTTATTGCGGTGGGAAACACCAGACTACCTGCTGACAGATAATGGGAAGGAATTTATTAATAAGACTTTGATGGATACTCTCGAGGAATATGGAGTGAAGCATGTCACCACGCCACCGTACCATCCTCAGGCGAATCCAGTAGAAAGGAGTAATCGAACGTTGAAGACCATGATTTCTTCATATGTTGGAAAAGATCACAGATTATGGGATCAACATATAATGGAATTGAGGCATGCCTTTAATACGGCGGTTCAAGCAACGACGAAAGTGTCTCCGGCGTTTTTAAATTATGGAAGGCAGCCTCAATTAATGAAGTCATGGCGGAAGAGTGTGGAGGATAGAGGAAATGTAGTGGGTATAGATCCGGATTTATGGAAGGATAGGATGAAGAGGTTGGATGCGTTGCGAGATTTAGTGGGAAAACATATTGAAGAAGCCCGTGTTAAACAAGCGGGTCATTACAATCGTGGTAGGAAACCGGCAGAATTTAATGTAGGGGATTTAGTGTGGAGGAAGTTACATACGCTGTCAAAAGGTGTTGATGGAATTTCTTCCAAACTTAGTGGTAAATATGATGGTCCATATCACATTATAGAAAAGATATCGCCCCTAGTGTATATTTTGGAAACTAAAGATAAGCGGAAGAATGCTAAAGTTTTCGTTAATGAGTTAAAAAAGTATATTGCTCCCAGGGGTAGGAATTTTTCTTTTTCAGATGGCGGTATGGGGGTTGGCGGAAAGTAGCGGATTTCACCTGGATAGCGGTTGTGTTGTCCACATGTTGGTGGTATCTTTTGTTTTGTCTAGTAAGTTGTGTCGTCTGTGACGTTTTGTTTAGAGGGGGGGAAGGTAGGAATTAGTTGTACTAATTCCTATTGTTGGTATGTTTTTTTGTAGAAATGGCTGGTTATACTCCGTCCTATTCCGATGAAATAGAGAGGGAGATCCTCCGGGAGATGGAAGTGGAGAGGATTAGGGAGGAGCGTCGCCGCGGTCGGCCGGTCAATGATATGACCCGGACGGCCGATTTGTGGGCGCAACGTATGGAGGAGCTGCGGGTGTCGGAAGAGGCCGATAGGAAGTGGTCGCTGGGCCCGGCCTCCAATGTACCCAAGATCCTGCGGCGTCCGCGCTCTCTTAACCCTCAGCCGGAAACGGTTGAGGTGGCCCCGGTTCGGATGTTGCATCTCCCTGGGGAGACCGGGAGCGAGCCTAGTGAGAGTGCGGAAGCCGAGGCTTCAAGGGAGGCTGTGGCGGAACTGGAGGCTCTAGTGGGCCAATCCGACCCGCAGCTGGTGGAGGAAAGCGCCGCTTCGGCGGCTGCTGTGGAGGTAACCTGGATTGAGTTTAGTGGGATTTTCTTTTCTTGTTTTTTTAGATGTTTATAGTATGGATTTTTTATGTGTAGGTAGAGGAAATCTCATTGGAGATAACGATCTCAAATGAGAGGGCGGTGGAGGAGGCCTACCCGATGTTCCGGGGGGCGAATGGAAAGAGGAGGCGGTACAACCCGCGGCGGCAGCTCGTGCTTGATGACTATGAGTCATCGATTGAGCTGCCGACCCGGGTTCGCTCTCCTTCGCCTCCCGGACCTCCTACCGGACCTCCTACCGGAAGGATTGCGGCTAGGGGTGTCCAGCCAAGCCCCCTCATCCCATTTTATGATCCGGTAGAGGCTCAGGCTAGATGGCGGGCGGAAAGGAACCGGCCGAGGAAGTCTCCGGCGTGGACCGGTAAATAAGTTAATTTTTGTGGAGTGAATTTGGTGGTATTATTTTTATTGTTTGTTTCAGTGGGACAGTCGCGCCGTGAGGAACAGAGGGAGGAATCTCCGAGGGTGCGTGAGTCTACGGGGGTGGTACCGCGGACTCCCCGTGAGGGGAGGCGCACCCGGTGGGGATCACCGGTTAGATCAGAGGTGGCAATGGGTCGTGATCGACCTATTCTCTCTGGGGCCTTGTTTGGGGAATTGAGGCCAATTCCCACCGACCCGGAGGTCGACCCTCCCTTCGGGTCGTGTTTTAACTGTCGTGGCCGAGGGCATCGTTGGGAGCGATGCCCCAGAGAGAGAAGGCGATTTTGCTTCAACTGCGGCCGGTTGAACACCGATCTAGTGGATTGTGCGCGGTGTGGGGAAGCCCACAGAGTGTACCTGGAGGCGCGAGCCAACCCAGGTCGCTCGGGGGTAGCTCCCAGAGCTCCCGTGTACCCTCGGAGGGCCTCGATGGAGGTAGAGGAGCTGGGGGCACCACCCTCTTATGAAGAGGCAGCCCGGCAAGCCCGGAGGGAGGGGCGACCGAGGCGGGAGGTTTCTGCTGCTGCTACTGCTACCACTGCTACCACTGCTACTACCACTGGTGACATTGGAGGAATCTCTGATAATTATTTATTGGCGATAAGGCAGTTGGCCAATGCCCCAGCCGACGTTAAGGCTATTTTGTTGGCGGCCCTGGCCCCTGGAGGCCACTAGTTTGTTTTTTTTAAATAAATTTTTTCTTTTTAATGATGGTAGTTAGTTTATTTAGTGGATCCTCATTTGGTACTGAAAGTTGTTGTTTTTTGTATTGCCTGGTTAGGTTGTAGAGGTTATGGAGGTTTATGGAGGAAAACTTGGATATTCAGGTATATCCAAGGTTTTGTGGGGGGTATTGCGACGTAGCAATAAATATTGCTGCGTCGTGATTATTTATCGCGGCCAGCTGACTCACTCTCGGCAGACTGACAGGTACTGGAGCGGAGCCAGCGCTCGGTGGCACTCGCAGGAGTCGACTCTGGTCGGCCGCTCGCGGAGCGCAGGATGTGAGCTCCCGAGTCACACCTGCGCAGCACGTTGGCGCTCGGGAGGGGGCAGCAGGAAGCGAGACGACGGCCGCACGCACGCGGTCACATGCACGCCGTGGTGTATGGAGGGGAGCGCGTGTGTATGTGTGAGAGAGAGAGACTGGGCGGGAGTGCGAGCGCGTGTGGGAGAGAGAGGGAAGGCGACGCACATGTGAGGCGATATAGATAGAGTATGCGGCGCGCGCGGTAGCGGAGAGAGGGAAGGCGCTCTCCGTTATCGGCCTCTATAGATCGATCGAGAGGGCGCCTGCTCCCGGCCGATCAATATATGATGTATATAGAGGTTTTCCATTTTCAGGATTATAGGGAGATAGAGGGATAGTGGAATAATGTTTGGTTTCCACTATCTGCTCGGATGGGATATTAAGGTTATTTTCCCAAACAGTCTTTTATGATTTTCTGTGGATTTTGGAATTGGCGCGGTCGTCTGGTACTATATTGGGGGAGCCACCTTACGGTTATCGACATTGATTGATTGATCGAGATTAATAAAGGGGGCGCGGAATTTGCATATTGATAAATGATATAGAGGGCGGTAATCGATTTTATGGCCAATGGGAAAATTAGAAATAGAAAAAGAGGGCGCTGGGAAATTTCATAGATAAGAGTTGATTTAGTAGTGGTATTTAAATAGGCCAATTGCGGATTTTGGAGGTTTCTAGGACCAATGGAAATTTGCCAGCTAGGACGATGCTCCGGGGAGGAAGGAGGCGAGGTGGGAAAATCGCGGCTTCTTCCTCGAGCGGAGCGTCGTCCTCGGTCACTCTGTTCCTGGATCTCCAAAGTATTAGTTCTGTGGTTTTTCTTGGATTTTACTGATTCCGGACTTTGATTTTGGGAGACTTTTCGGCGGCCATCTTGGTGGACATCGCTGAAATTCTGGATCTGGGATTTTTGGTTTGGAGGATTTTTGGAAGAGCGGTTCGAGAGTTAAATAAGGAATATCGGTGAGATTGTTAAATATAAATTTGAAATCTAGGTTGTGGTAGAAATTGGAAAAGAAGGAAAAAGGGGCAGATAGAGGAAACTTTCTCCCATTTCAGCTCCGCGGATTTCTTACGTTTTCAGCAGGAAGCGGTTTTTCCCTTTCATTGTCCTTTTGTGAATTAAATATTCAGAGTCATCGTAGAGGATTTTCGCGGCCCTTTTCTGTATTTAGCAACCTCCATTCAAGCTGCAGGGACATAGTTATTTGGCCGTTGGCCCATGCGATATTTAACTTCACGATTTTTTCTGTTTGCCAATTTCAGTTGTAAGAGGGGAATTACAATATACTTGTTATGTGTTAATATTTATTTCTTACTGAGCCTATTGCTACCGAAAATTCCCTGCGTGTACCCGTTTTCTCCGTTTTCAGAACCCTGGACTCCGAGAGTGAAGAGCAGTCGCGTAATAAAAATATCTTTGTACAATAACTGGAATCCTCGAGCGGGCGAGGCAAATTCCACGTTACAGTAATTGTAATCAAATCGACTTGTAAATTTTTTTTTTGTATATTGTTGTGTGTGATAGCGCTGCTAATAGCTATAGCATAGGTGCGCAGCTGACTGTATGTGTGAGTTTATCAGTGTATCACCGAGGTAGGGATAGATACAGGTATACTGTACATAGCGATAGTCGCAACGGCGAAGCGTTAATTTATTGAAGATGAACTTTGGTGTACATTTAGTTGATTTAAATTGAAAATTATTGGCGAAATATTTTATTTTATTTTATTTTCGTTATACAATTTAAGCGAAATTTTTTTCGGTTTAAATTTTGATAGAGTCTCTAGAGTCTAGTGATAAAATCTTAACTCGAGTACAGATCAGTAGTTTTTGAAAATTTCATTTTCGAATTTTCCTTCAGGTTGAAGAATTTTCTTTAGGAATTGTTTTCTGTTTCTGGTTGTAATTTTTTTATGTGAGTATAATTTTCAGTTGCGCAGAGTTTGAAGTGGAGGAGGCTGTAACACAATTAAGAGCGACACGCGAGATGAAGTTTTGTTTCTTCAATTATTGAAGTTTTTGACGTTAGTAGTTTGTTCGCAATTTGTTCGATTAAATATTTCATTGGATTTCTGTGGAAAATTCGTTTAAATTAGCGGGATTGCGATTAAAATTTATAATGGCCATGCGCGTAATTGTTTTTGCGGAGGCAGATCAAGAAATTAAGAGATAGGCAATGTCATTGTCAGAGGATAGACTAAATGATATGTTGCAGAAATTTGAATTAATAACGGACGCGAGTAAATACAGCAATATTGGTAGGTTAATTAAGCGTTTGCGTGGCTATAGAATGGCTATAGAATCAGAAGCATAGAATTTAGATGAAACTATGGAGCAAGGAGAAAAAACCATAGATGATATCTTCCATATACAGCGAGATAGCGATTTAGAGTCGACCAAAGTTTCCATTGATGATAATGCTGACATTTCTGGAGTGCAACCCATATTTGCAATAGCGGAGGTCCAGAATGAGGTTGAAGGAATTGTGAAGTTTCAACAGCGAAACGCTTGTGATAATAGCATTGACGCAGGGAACAATAACGGCGACTTAGAAGATAAAGACAGAAATCAAGATAATCATGAAGAAGTGATTGTATTTTTGCGAGAAGAGTTAGCTGCACAACGTGAATCGGCTAGAGAGTCTAAAGCCAAATGTAATACATATGCTGCTGGCATGGAGAAGTCTATGGTAGAGCTTACTAGTTATTATTGCAAATTGACAGAAGAGGTGGAGTGGATTCAAGTTCAATTCCGAGATACGTTTATTATTGTAACGTCCTACGACGTTATTCATTTTTAAATCAAAACACACGAAGAGAATTAGGATGTAAATTTCGAAACATTAAATTTTTAACGCGAGCTGAAATTTTGTAACGCAAGTCAGCAGTATTACTTATTCGGCAATCGATATACTGTTTAAAATGATTATTAAGCTTTATACTTTAATAATTGGTCATCATTTTCAGGCTTTAAAAGAGTCGAATTAGCCTCATTTTAATTAGTCTCATGTTTAAGTCTGAACTCCGTACTACGCTGTTCGTCAATGTACGTAGATGATTAAAACTAAGCAAATATTTACAAGTCTTTAAAAGATTATATCAAACTGCTAAGTTATTAATAATCATATCAATAATTAATCTTTTGAAGCAAAGGTAGGAAAACTATCAATGAAAGGAGAAGATCAACAAAAAATAAATAAACAGCGGATCCACTATAAAAGAAATTAAACTGAAGAAAAAAATAAGTTGTATTCAAAAAGGAAATCAGCGCATAAATCAAGGAAAAAAAGCAAGATGTTAAGAGTGTACATGAATCAAATCAAATTTCACAGTAACGGTGAGTGACCTACGGAAAGCAGTGTATCAGCAAAACATAGGAACTGGATTTGAAACATATTCTATTGATGTAAGTAGATCACTGTATTACAGAGAAAGTATTCGCTCATAAATGAATTAAATTAAAAAAAAAATTATAAATAGAAGAAATGAAGGTTTGTCAATTATGTAAATGTTATGGGCATGAAGCGTTATTTTGTCCCGAGACGGCATGTATGTACTGCAATGAAACTAATCATGTGTCATATAATTGCACAAATATATTAGAAAAAATTAAGATTGTTTGTAGAATTTGTAGAATTTGTTCCACAAACCATTCAACAAGTGAATGTCAAGTTCTTAGTTTGTATTGCCAATACTGTCAAGAAAGTTGGCATAAGGCTAAGTTTTGTAAGTTTGAACTTTTACGTAAACTTCATCTTAAATATACATTAAATTATGACTTAGAAGATAAAACAAAAATAGAAGAAATCAGGAAAAATTCGATTCAAGATACAAATAATAAAAATAACGTCTTTTTAATATTAGACGATTATACACAATGTTTAAAGTATGAAGAAACAGAATCTAAAGGCAATAAAATAAATAAATTGGAGCAAATATATCAATTACAAAGTAATGTTTCTTCTAGTAACGCAGAAATAAATGTTATCGTAGATGTAAGTTTTTCACAAATAACAATAAATTATGCGATAGTACATGCAAATGATTTAATAGAATATGAAACAACTGACGAAGTTTGGATCAAAAAGACAGGTGTTTATCGGGCAAAGCTTACTTTTGAAGATGATCTAAATTCATGTATTGTAAATATAAATAAAGTATATCTATAGCACATTGAATGTTATAATAATTTAAATGAATTTTAACTAACTCATGAACTTTCAACCAATATTAAATATAGTAATATTTCTCAGGTTATTCTAGTTACACAAAATATTGCCTGTTCAAATATTGTGAATGGAAGTAATATACAAATTAATTATTCTGAAATTTTTAAAATTAATGAATCTAAAAAGTTCATAGACGTTGAAAATAATAAATATTCAAATTCATTAATTGGTGAAAGTGTACAAAAGAATATTATTAAATTTATATGAATATCTAGAAATATTTGTAATTCAAGAATTGTAAAATCACAAAACTTACATAATTGTAAAAATAATTTTAAACTAATTAACAGCAAGAATTATTCGCGTAAGAATCGGAGAAAAAATGTACTACTACAATACATATATTGTAAAAAAATCAAAAGTAAGAAAATTCCAATTGTAGTTGGTTTAAGCAGTAGAGTGACTGAACTGAATGCATTAGAAATTAAAAATCATAGTATTACTTTAGATAGAGCTAATATATTTATATATTTTAACTATTACATATTTATAATTACAATAATATTTTTTTGTAGAAAATTGTCAAATTTATTTTATTATGGTGATTTATCGAGAAGATAATTACTTAAATGTTTTTAGCAAAGGTGATTTTTATAATATACACTGTGATATTATAATTTAATTACGACATTTCAATAGGATAAAACAAAATAACCATAAACTTATTTATAAGGAATCATTAAGTTATGAACTTATTAAATTGTAAAGAATTTGTAGAAATCTGAGATTTTAATATTTATTTATCCATCTTCATGTCAACTATTTAAAGCAAATTATACTTAGTTATTTTCTGTAATGTAATTGTAATTTTATTGCATTATCTAGGGACCCAAGGGAATTACATGTAAGGATGTAATATATTATTTATTTAATTTTATAACTGTTTTAACATTTTTTTTAAGCATTTAATTTATAATAATTTGAATATAAGATAACAAAATGTATTAAAATTTAGATTTTTTTGTAGTTAGAAAACAATTGTAAATTTTGAATTTTAAAAATTAATAATTTTATTGCAATTTCATTGCAATATCTTGGGCCAGAAGTGTAATGTCCTACGACGTTATTTATTTTTAAATCTATTTGTTATCAATTAAAATTATTTCAAAATTCAAAACACACGAAGAGAATTAGGATGTAAATTTCGAAACATTAAATTTTCAACGCTTGCTGAAATTTTGTAACACAAGTCAGCAGTGTTACTTACTCGACAATCGATATACTCTTTAAAATGATTATTGAGAGTTATACTTTAAGAATTGGTCATCATATTCAGGCTTTAAAAGAGTCGAATTGGCTTCATTTTAATTAGTCTCGTGTTTAAGTCCGAACTCCGTACTACGCAGTCCGTAAACTGGCGGAGATTTTTACACAGTACTATACAGTAGTCATCTTGTGAATTTAAGAAAACAAATACATTATTTATTAAACGCAAAACGAGTGTATCATTTCGAAAGCCTACCATTCCTTCCAATCCACAATTAAGCATAAAGAAGAAGACGAGGACAGCAGAGTCAGCGATATAAAGACAACAGAAGAAGACAAACTAAGGTAAGTCTTATAAAATACTTAATCGTAACATATTGCTACGGGAAACGAGTCTAATAGTCTAGCCACTGGACCCTCATAATTTAAACAAAATCCTCACAAATACTGTCCTACCTATGAGGTGAGAGTGTAGGTAGGACGTAACATTGTATATCAAGAACCAGACGCTCATAGCACGAAGTTAAATCCAAATGCGACGAAGTTTGTATCCAGTTAAGCGGTAAAGAAGACTGGCATGAACAGTTTACCACCACAAGTACAACCCCAAGGTGTGTCTCGGGGGGGGGGGGGGGAAGAGAACCAGCTGCTTCGACGAGTAAGGGAGTTGGAGAAGAGCGGAATAGCTGTTGCAATGACCATATACCACCAGAAACCGATAAAGGAAGAAGATAATCACTTAACCGCATTTACCGTCTCTGGATTAGGTTTGTTTCAATTCACCCATCTATCTTATAGTGTAATAGGCGGGCCTGCAACTTTTCAGATGCTGAGTGACCGGCTCATTGGATCTGAATTAGAGCCGTACGCCTTTTCCTATTTGGATGACGTTATTATCACAACCGAGACTTTCGACGAATATCTGCATTGGTTAGATGTAGTTTTGAAGAGAATCGCGGAAGCTGGGTTGACAATTAACTTAGATAAGAGAAAATTTTGCTGTGAGGAAGTTAAATATCTAGGCGTTATGGTGAATCGTGATGGTGGTGATGATGGTGCGCCGATTTTTGATTATCCTGTGCCAAATATTTTAACCAAATTGAAGAGATTCATGGGAATGGTTTCCAGGTATTGGAAATTTCTAGATCGGATGAGCGATGTCGCCGAGTTGTTGAACCTGGTGTTACGTGGCAAAGCAAGACTTACTTAGAGTGCAGCAGAACAGAATGTTTTTGAGCAAGTTAAAAATTATACTGGTGACAGCGTCTGTGCTGCACCAACCATCGTTTGAAGAAGATGATTTAGATGAATAGCAAATCACATCTTCGAAATACATTCAAGAATTGATTGAAGATCAGTGGTATTTACAGAGTTATCAGCGATCATTAGCAAAGCCTCACGAATTTCCAACTTGGAAGATAATTTCTGGTAAACTGTATCATTACAAGCTTGAGCCAATTTTAGAAGACGTTCTAGAAGATATGGATGCTTGAAAGCTGGTCGTGTCCAGAGAGAAAGTATTGCAAGTTCTTCGTGAATCATATTGCGAACCCACGTCTGGCCATCAGGGTCGTCGCAAGACGTATGAGCAAGTCACAAGACGTATGAGCAAGTCACGAGATATCTTTTTACTGGAAAAGAATGTACAACGATGTATAGAAACTTATTAAGTCATGCACTGTTTGTCAACAGTGTAATGTTGAACATCTGGTACCTGCTGGTGCCATGAGAGCGAGAAAGCCAGTTGTACCATAGAAGGTTGTAGTAGACGATATAATGGGTCCATTTTCGAGATCTAAGAATGGATATATTTACTTGCCAATCCTGCTAGATGTGAATACAGCTTTCCTGAACATGTGAAGAAACCCTGCGCCATCGCTTAGTACCAGGAGAAAAGAAGAAACGGATGCTAGAGAAGAAGCTCAGAAAATTGCAGTGAAGAACCGGGAAGAGTGGATGTTAAACTATTTGATTTGCAATTAGAGGTTGAAAAGATACTTGTTGTCGATGTCAAACTATACGTTCGTGGAAAAGATCCTATGTTTGCTGAAGATCCAGGTGAAGATAAGGACTCTGTTGATGTTGAACATAACCGTGGTCCTGTAGAAAAAGACGTTTTGACCACCAAGGAAGCGACTATTAGCGAGAAGAATGAATGTGAGAGGCGAAATATTGCGCTGAGTAAAACCGTGGATGTTCCACGTTAGCAAGGTAGGCCGCATAAAACCCAAATCGTCGTTTCTCGTGATACGCGGACATCTGAGGGGGGGGGGGGGAAAGCAACTCTCGCAGAGTCTGACGTGTCGGAAACTGGAAATGGAAACTCACCGGTAATCAAAACAAAACGAATGCGAATGTTTAAGATTGCATAGGCTATTTGATAGGTATGTGAAGTATTTGTATTCAAATGTATTTTGTATAAGAGAGCCAGAGGTGTTTTTATTATTTACCTGACTCCTTTATCAAAATTTTCTTTATTTTATCATGCAAAGAAATGTTTTATTGTGTTTTTCATTATTTTTATTATTTTGGTCATTTTTGCATGTTGGTGAGAGCATTTGAGAGGTGATACGCTGCAAGAGCTACTCAGCGTCTGGAAGGGGGGCATGTGACGAGTATCGTCACTGTGCTTGCTTACTCCATTTGTTAATTTGCTTTTATTTATGTATTTGCATGTAAGACTTTCAGAATGTTCAAGCTGTAGGAGAGCTATACGAGAGTTGATGGCTTAGCAAACGCGCCGTATCGTGAGAGAGCGCGCATGAGAGAGTGAAGCTGGTCGCGGAAGGTTATAGCGCGCGAGTCATGATTTTGGAGTATGTGAGCGTTTTCTCAGCAAACGTGAATCGTTACTAATTGTTGAGCGGAGATGGATCAGTAGGCAGAGTGTCGGACTAGTGATCCAGAAGTTCTGGGTTTGATCGCGGCTCTCGGCTTTTCTGTCATTGGAACACCTCCATGTTTACACGTACCTGTATGTATATACTTAAGTGACTTATAACGTCGAAGCTCCAGTGGTTCGGATCCCACTGTAGGCAATCTATGGATGCATAGTGTAGCTAAACTGTAGATCCAGTCGAGATGCATGCGGATTACATTCCGATGTGATGCACATGCATCCCAATTATAGGGAACCTCACTGGCCAGTACCATTGTATAGTATCGGGTAGTGGAAGAGCCGTATAAGACTCATGAGGAGGACTTTGATAGGCCATAATAATAATAAAAAAAAGTTACTACTTGTTAATCGAGAGACAACAATCGTCAAGTGCGAATACAGTATTCGTATTGCTATACTGATTAGAGTTCGACTTGGCGTGAATTGCGGAGTTTGTCTATCAACGGGTGGCGAATACCTACAACGCGAGACCGTTGCGCTGCCAACAGTAGCTGCGAATTTGTAAGTACCAGCTTCTCTCTCTCTGCAGTACTCGGAACCATTCTTCCGTCGCTTCAGAGGGAGAATATTGTGCGTGCTTGCATTATTCGCCCTCGGGAAACGCCTAAGGGAAAGGGAGGGCGAGAGACGGAGTCGCGTAAGCGCTCAATTAGAACAATAATTGTTAGGCTGACAAATGCAAAACTGGTCTATAATGTTATGCGAGCCAAGAGATCACATGCTAACAATTATTTCTCAACAAGTGATATCAATGTCGGGCCATGAGCGTGCCTACGTGTTTTCCTCGGCTACAGATTTGCAAGCCATTCGAACGGCGTGTCAGGATACCCGTAAAAGACGGCCAGACGATGACGTGACCGTTACTGACAGTACTGATAAGTGTGACAAGGACAACAATAACGACACGGGACTGGACGGACACGGGGCTGGCCTGGCAAGCATTTCTAAGTCGAGTTCCTGCGCATGACTGCGTCAGGATCGTAGTGAGTCGAGGGTGAGGCTATCCTTAAGGGCAGGCTTCCTCAACGTGAACTCATTACGAGCTCGTATTGAGGAGCTTCGCCTTTTCCTTCACCACAATCCCTCCTATGACATCTTTGGAGTGGCCGAGTCATGGCTGGGACCCATTGTAGACGACAGTCTCATTCGGATCAGGGGCTTGACCATCATACGGCAGGATCGCAACATTAATGGTGGTGGAGTGCTTTTGTACGTACGTAGTAACTTCAAAATTCGAAAAGTTGCTTTTTCCAATACGCAGGGCCGAGGGAAACCTGGTATACCAGAATATCTGTTTTGTGACGTACAACAGGGTAGCTCCCCACCTGTACTAATAGGCGTAATCTATAGACCCCCGAAGATCCCCATGCAAAAGGACTCTGACTTATTCAGTGTCCAACGCGATCTCGGTAGTGACTATAGTCACAAAATCATAATGGGCGATCTGAATGCTGATCTTTATAAGTTATCTCTTCAGGTGTTCCCCATGGCCCGACACACTTCACCCTGACGTCTCGCACGTGGATTGACTTGATCATTAGTCCGGGAGTCCTAGGATTTTACCAGGAAGTTCGTGCAAGAGTTTATTTTATAGCTGAAATATGTTGGTAGCCACTTACTGAAAATAGCCCAAAAGTCTCGACTTCGGACCCGATCGGAAACATTGTTATTATTGCAAATTAAGTTACCAAAATGCATTTTTTTCCGTTTTTCTTGATTAACTTTTTTGTTACTCAATTTATGCAAAAACAGGTAGGGGCAAAAGTTGATCAGCATTGAATTTTCTATAAGATACATATATTCCGAAATGCAAAATTAATGTTTTTCCCGGCTAAATTGTTAAATAAAAAAAATTTTTTTTTCAATTTTCACATTGCCATGGTTTTTGTGAAATATGATCTTTATTTATCGGATTAGCCCTCAAAGATGACTTTTAGTACAGACAACGTAAAAATTGAAGCCCGATCTCGATATCTTAAAATGGCGTCTTGTTGCAAAATTATTTAGCCGAAAAGTTCAAATTGATGTCCAATTCGATCCAGGAACGATAATTGAATCAAACTATGTTTAATCGACAGTTTACGACGTAATTAACAAACGGTAAAAATAAATTTTCTTAATATTAATATTTAGCAACATTTCGAATAAAAATTTTTTTTTTATTTCGGTCAATTTTGGAGTGAGAGAATCGCGGCAAAATGCATCTTGAAGTACATAAAAAACCATGAATTTTGATATAAATTTTGTTAAGATCAGACCAATAGGAGCCGAGATACAAAAATTTTTTCAACCGACGATTACGCCGAAACTACTTGATATTTCAAGTTGAAATTTGGCACAGTGCTTGCTGAAATCATACTCTAAATGATTACATTTTACCCAATAGCTCTACATGCTTTAGTTCGTCTAAAACGACCGACGAAACATATGAATTCAGCGCGCGCGGCCGCGCCGTTGCTCCGGCCGAGCGGCGCGGTGGTGGGGGGGGGGGGGAAGCCGCGCGGCGGCGAACAGAATTCAGACACCTTAGTTGCAATTTGATTATCTCGGTAACCAAAGCTACTATTGCAATAAATTTTTTTTTCATTTAACGTGTTTTTTTCTCAGCTTTAACGTCATACTAATTAAGTTATCATAGGCACAACGCAAACATCGCAAATTACCAATTCTTTTGAAAAAGAATCTTTTTTGGCTACATACACAACCTTTGTACGCATGCATTGTACTGCTATAATCATAAAAATATTTAAATTTATCATATAAAGGTTGGGTAGCGTAATATATGCCATTAAAGGCTGTGTATGTAGCCAAAAAAGATTCTTTTTTAGAAGAATTGGTAATTTGCGGTGTTTGCGTTGTGCCTATGATAACTTAATTAGTATGACGTTAAAGCTGAGAAAAAAACACGTTAAATGAAAACAAATTTTATTGCAATAGTAGCTTTGGTTACCGAGATAATCAAATCGCAACTAAGGCGTATGAATTCTGTTCGCCGCCGCGCGGCTTCCCCCCCACCACCGCGCCGCTCGGCCGGAGCAACGGCGCGGCCGCGCGCGCTGAATTCATATGTTTCGTCGGTCGTTTTAGACGAACTAAAGCATGTAGAGCTATTGGGTAAAATGTAATCATTTAGAGTATGATTTCAGCAAGCACTGTGCCAAATTTCAACTTGAAATATCAAGTAGTTTCGGCGTAATCGTCGGTTGAAAAAATTTTTGTATCTCGGCTCCTATTGGTCCGATCTTAACAAAATTTATATCAAAATTCATGGTTTTTTATGTACTTCAAGATGCATTTTGCCGCGATTCTCTCACTCCAAAATTGACCGAAATAAAAAAAAATTTTTATTAGAAATGTTGCTAAATATTAATATGAAGAAAATTTATTTTTACCGTTTGTTAATTACGTCGTAAGCTGTCGATTAAACATAGTTTTATTCAATTATCGTTCCTGGATCGAATTGGACATCAATTTTAACTTTTTGGCTAAATAATTTTGCAACAAGACGCCATTTTAAGATATCGAGATCGGGCTTCAATTTTTACGTTGTCTGTACTAAAAGTCATCTTTGAGGGCTAATCCGATAAATAAAGATCATATTTCACAAAAACCATGGCAATGTGAAAATTGAAAAAAAAATTTTTTATTTAACAGTTTAGCCGGGAAAAACATTAATTTTGCATTTCGGAATATATGTATCTTATAGAAAATTCAATGCTGATCAACTTTTGCCCCTACCTGTTTTTGCATAAATTGAGTAACAAAAAAGTTAATCAAGAAAAACGAAAAAAAAATGCATTTTGGTAACTTAATTTGCAATAATAACAATGTTCCCGATCGGGTCCGAAGTCGAGACTTTAGGGCTATTTTCAGTAAGTGGCTACCAACATATTTCAGCGATAAAATAAACTCTTGCACGAACTTCCTGTTAATAAGGTTTTGAACTCCCTGACTCCCGGACTACATGACTGACGAGAACGAATCGATCTTGGACCATAAGAATGAGAGGTTGCCAAGCTTTGGAAAGCACTGTTTGATAGATGTCACCTTGGATATCTTTACAGCATCTCAGACTGGGGAGACTTTTGTTTACCGTGATTTTAAGGGTATTACACCCTCCGCTCTCGCTGATATGCTGGCTAGGTGTTGCTGGACGACCTCTCAGTCTACTGAACCAGATTTGGAGGACACTTTAAAAATTTTAAACGATAATTTAAGTTCTGCAATTGATGTTTTGGCACCGGAAAAAACGGTTTGTCCGAAGAAAAAATATGCTCCTTGGTTTGGTCCTGAGTTGAAAGAACTTGTCGATCGGCGAAATGCCACACACAGGCGCTATAAGCGCACTGGAAGATCTGACCTGTATGATGAGTTCTTTCGACTCTGCAATGAGGTCGATTTGCGCATAGCTCAAGAGCGGAATTCCTTCGTTTTGAGTCACCTGTCAGACGCTCTTGATGATAACAAGGATATATGGAAGGAAATGCGGAATCTCGGCCTCTTGCCAAGGCGAAAGGAGGAGGAACTTCATGGTTTTACGCCGGGAGAGTTAAACGAGCACTTTGCTGGTATATCCACTTCTTCCCTTGAAGTTCTGGATGATGTAAATGACCTTATATGGACTGCGAGTGATGAGGGTTTTTCCTTCAAATCTATTGGATTGGCGGATGTTGTTTTGGCAATATCGCACTTTTCCTCGCAGGCAAGGGGAGTCGATGGAATTTCTCAGAGTGTTATCGTGAAGGCACTCCCAGTTATTGGCGACTTAATTGTAAAAATATTTAACTCCTCCTTCGCATTGGGGACCTTTCCGAGTATCTGGAAGCAGGCGCAGCTTATTGCCTTGAAAAAGGTGAGTGCACCTTCCACCGTTAAGGACTTTCATCCCATCGCACTGCTCTGCTTCCTGTCCAAGGTACTCGAGAAGATTGCCCACACTCAAATCACGGAGTATCTTAATAAAAATAGTATCCTGGATCCTTTCCAGGCCGGGTTCAGAAAAAAACATAGTACGCAGACGGCTCTAATTAAACTGACTGACGACGTACGTATGGCCATTGACGACAGAAAAGTAACGCTCATGCTGTTGTTTGACTTCAGTAAGGCGTTCCATACAGTTTCACCATCTAAGCTGTTGTGCAAGCTGAAAGGACTGGGTTTCTCAAGGATGGCTCTTCAATGGGTCAAAGTCTATTTACAAGGCCGCACCCAGATGGTGATCTCGGGTAATAGCGGAAATTCAGACTGGTTGGAGACTAACCTAGGAGTGCCACAGGGTTCTGTCCTGGGGCCTCTACTTTTCAGCTTGTACGTTAATGACCTACAAAACGTACTGGACAGAAAACAGATTAAACATCCTTTTTACGCCGACGATCTGCAGATCTACCTTCATACCACGAAGGATAGATTTCTGGAGGGTCTGGCTCGGCTGTCTGAGGTGGCACGACTGGTCTCTGATTGGGCGGAGAGCTCCGATCTGCACCTCAACTCCAGCAAGACCAAGGCCTTTTTCTTCGGATCGACGAAGAATGTGAATGACATCAAGTCCTGGAACATGCCTGGGGTTGAGCTGCCGGACGGAGTGATTGTCCCCTTCGAAGATTCGGTCGTCAGTCTCGGTATTACTCTTGACAATAAACTTTCGTGGAAACCGCAAGATGATTCCGCAACTAAAAAAGTAAACAAAGCCCTGTATAGCTTGCGGTTTATCAGGGATAGTACCACCGAGACCCTCCGCAGACGGCTGGTCGAGTCACTAGTCCAACCACATCTGGACTACTGTACTGTGGTGTACCTAGACGCGTCGGACGAACTTAGACGACGATTATAAAGATTGAGCAACTCATGTGTGAGATACGTCTTTGGGGTCAGGAGGGATGTTCACATTTCCCCCTACAGGAGAAGACTGGGATGGTTGCTTACAGATTCGCGCCGCCTCTATTTTGACGGCATCTTACTTTACAAGGTTACCAGGTTGCGCGAGCCTGAGTACCTTTTTTCCATGTTTAAAAAGCACGTGCCCAGACCCTGTTGTAGGTTAGATCCACCCGAACTTCACATTCCAGGAGTGAGTACTGTGACTGGGGCAAATGCCTTTCAGGTTCATGGTGCTCGTTTCTGGAATTCCCTTCCACCTTCCCTTCGTAATCTACCCTCTCTTGCTTCATTCAAAGTAGCCTTGAGACGCTACCTAGTAGACCTCGACCACTAAGGTAGCGTTTTGACGAGTGCACTTTTTGTATTAAATGAAATAGTGTCTATATAAATTAATCTAGTCTGACAGAACTTCGCAGTTCATAAATTGTGATTCTTTCAACGCGGTCTGTGATACAATTATTTACAATTAATCTTGTATTATTTTCTTCCTGTGATATATATTGATAAGTAGCCTTGACCAAAGTATTATTGTACAACTATAATTATATTATTGCAGTTTAGTTTTATCCGTATTTTTAATGTCACAGACTAAGTGTTATTGATTGTTTTTATAAGTATTATCTACGTGTTTATGTGCTATAATTTATAAAAATGTATTTGTATTTGCTAAATTTTTATTTTTGGAACTTTAAGCAAATAAAGGCCATTCTATCTCTCTCTCTCTCTCTCTCTCTCTCTCTCTCTCTCTCTCTCTCTTTCTCTCTCTCTCTCTCTCACTCTCACCAGTGCGTCGTACCATTGGCTCTCGTTTATTTGCGAGTACGCGTGCCAGGGAAGTACGTTTGCATATTTCGTTGGTTACTGTAGATTCAATTACTTGGTAGAGTCAAAATATATGCAATAGCATTTTACCTATTATTCTGCTTGGTTTATTTGACTTTAGCTATAGATTTCCCTGTCTCCTTTATTCAAAACTCACGGGGATTGAAGGTAGAGTATTTCATATTTAACGTGGATATTCCCGGTTACAATAAATAAATATATATATATATATATATATATATATATATATATAAAACTTTTAAAGTATTTGTTTTAAACTAAACAAAATTTGCTAAAAAATCCCCATGCATGTTTCAGTGAAAAATGCTTCCCTGAGGAGTTATGAATTTTTGAAAATCGGCAAAAATGCAAAATAACTGTTTTTACCTACTTAACTCAGAGATAATTTATGCAAAAAATCTGAAAAAATTCAGCGAGGTATATTTCTTCAAGTAAAAGTGATGCAATATGCTTAGAAAAAAAATTAAATTTCGACCTCTCGATTTCACAGAGAATCACCCATACATTTTTTAAAAACACATTTTTCTGAGTTGGAAATACGTAAAATGTGGAAATTAATCGGAATTTTCAGTTTAAAAATTTGCAACGTTTTAAATCTTTTTCATTAAGTAAGCAAAAAGCGTGCATATGGTAATAAAAGTATATGTGGTAAACAATTATTCATAATTCAGTACAACATTGTGAAATTGAATTCAAACTTAAAATGGTGAATTGACATAGTTATGTTTAATATTTGTTTGCACATATTTACTTACCTATTTCATCTAAATTCAATCCATAAACGTCAAAAGAGTCAGCGAAATAAACATTACCATAACCCTTGCGACCAATCGTAAAGTGAGGTACAATACATGTTTTATTAATTACATATTTATGTAAAGAATCGAGTGATGGAATAGTGTAATAACCATGACGTTGAAGCTGTATATTAGCAGGATTAGTTATTTCATTTGTTGGTTGATTGCTTGAACGTCCAAATTCTTGCTCACACGAACTTTTATTATCACTTGTATTTAGTTCAATATTTCCATAATCTTTTGTGTTATCTAATACTTTATTTTCGATTGAAAAAGTACTGGAAGGACTTTTCGTCATTTCAAAAAATACAGCCGATCTTAATTCTGTCACTGTATTATCTAATTCAACTTCTTTTGTCACTTCCGTTGGTCTCGTAACAGGAGGCAAATGTTCGGTAATTTGCTGGTCATGTATATTTGCCTTCCTAGGAAGACTCGATTTTAACCATGAGTTTGATGCTCGACTATCATTGATGCATTTATTATTCTCTTGCATATCATTTTCCTTATTGGTAATTTTAGGAGATGTCTCATCTCTGGAATTGTTATTGTGACCTTCAACTTCGTGTTCCTTCTCATTATCTTGATTAAAGGTATTCGACTTTGGTCTTAAAACCAGACGTTTTGCATTTGGTTTAGGTTGGAATGCTTCTAATAAGGGATCCTCTTCATCAAGTCCATCAAAAAGAGATTTCTGCAAATAAATTATAATCAAATTAAAAACTTTTCGTAATAGTTAAATTTTTAGGAGGGGTTTAGACCTGCACTTATCAACCATGGAATCGCCGGAGACTTAAATTTAATTTAGTGTGTATGAAAAATTGGCAAAGGTGTAAAAGAAATTAAAAATTTTCGTTTCATTGAGGTTTATATTTTATAATATTAAATTTGATTTGTTTTGGTTTATACCAAAACAAATCAAAACGTAGCTGCACTATCGCATGCATTTTTCTTTTATTTTGTGAAAGTGCAAACTGCCCGTGGATTAAATAATAAATAAATAAAAAAATAAATAAATAAACAAATAGTTGATTATACAACGATGGATCGAATTTGATGATGATGTAAGTACGTGTACTCATCCATTATACTAACATCAATTTGAAAAAGAAATATTATAGACATTTAAAAGAAATATTATAATTACATATATGTTGCAATTTACAAAGTGCCCCCTTTATTAAAATTTTGTCTGATGCCTAAGTAATGAGCGCAAGATACGGCTTTGCTGCGGTGCCGCAGAACTCTGTGCCGCGTGCTACGCTCCTACCGCTGTGGCCGCAGTTTCAACTCGCACGCACGGGTCAACACAACTTTCGCTTGTTGACCATTGACGTTTAGAAAACAAATACATGCATGATTGCGTGTACTTATACGTTTGGGCGGCACTTAACAAATCACGCGACGTCTCGAATGACGCGTACTTATAACTGAGATTTATGGAATATAGTTTCACGCGTATAGAGCCGCAGAAAAAGCCACGAAAACTGTACAGCCGCGAAGTTCAATTCTCGTGCTCGCGGAGTCAATCGAAATCAACTCCCCGCAAGAAGTAAACGTTTAGAAGCAAAGAAGGAGCCACGAGTCATGAAGAGACTCAGCAAAGGACACGAAGGAATTATTCGTATTACTTGATTTTGAAAAGTTAGATGAGGATATATTGAGCGTACGAGAGATTATTCCTGGAGCAAATAGCTCTGCTCCGCAAGAATCACAAGACTTTGGTGGGTACCAGCAAGCAGAAGCAGAAAAAGAAAAATGTCGAGACTGATTCCTTCGTTATAGCGTTTAAGTCGCAACCAATCGTTACGCATATACTCTAAATGAAGTGCAAGCTCGGTGAATTGAAATATTTAGATTTAGACCTGGAAGGAACTGATAGCAGTATTACTCTTTATGAAATGCTTTCGCCCGCAATCTTTAAGTTGCGTCAGCAAGCTGAAGACCTGGCCGATGCTCATAGATATAAGCACGTCTGGGTGTCAAATTCACTGGTGCTAGGCCAAAAAACTAATAACTTCGACATCGCCATGCCTTCTGATAACAAGAAAATTAAATGAGATCAACCATACCCCACCTTAGCATGCTCAAAAAAATCGCGTGATTTCTTACGCCTTACGCATGCAAATGTAAAATCAGTACGTGACCACTTATTTCGAATTTGAGATATCATAACTAGAAAATCTGTGGATATACTAGCGATTTCAGAAACGTGGCTCACCAATACTCCAGATGACCCCGATGATATTGTAGCTATTCCAGGTTATAATTTCGTTCGGAACGATCGAGGATTAAAATCCAGGAAGCTTAACGCAATTGATCGTAACCTGTCACAAAAAAAATCCCGATCCCCTAGCTCAAAGCATAGCTCAAAATTTGTTTTACAACCAGCATTTCCCGCAAATATTTTAAAAATATGCTGGAGGGACAATCTGACATACACCGTTGGTGTCGCTGCGTTGCATGGTAGGTCTAAAAAATATATGCAGAGTGGTGGGGTTGGCGTTTACATAAGACTAGAAATTAAGTTTAAAATATAATGTACTTCAAATAATACTTCAATAAATCAAACTGAATTTATTATATTGGATATTGAGCTTGAGAGTAATGAGTCATCTTAACTGCAGTCATATATCGAATTTTTTGCCAAAATACAAAATTATTCTCATTCTTACAAGAATATTGTCTTGTTTAATAATGACTCTATCGCTCGATGATGGAATAGTGTGGAATAAAATTGATGCGTCTCTTCGAGCCAAGATGATTATTAAAAAAAATTGCCAAACGTTTCGGGATATTTTTATCCCCTCTTCAGTGGCTATATAATCGTTCGAATACAAGGTTTTATTACAATTATAATATTAAAAAATAAGTGAAATTGAAATTAGAATTATTGAAATAATTACCTAATTTGCAAAACAACTTTCGAATTTACATTATTAGGACGGACCAGAAAAAGGATAAATCGCATATGGCGCTATAAATTTAAAATTAGAAAATTAAACCAATGTTTACAAGAGAACTATTACAAAAGTTTTTTTAACTATAACTTACGGCCTAGGACTCGAGAATTTTATTAAAAACAGAATGGTCTCACCGGTGCCATTCGGTGGTAATGCGGCACCGGTCGAGGCAGGACATCAACTAATGTCTCGACGAAAATCGGGCAATATATATTGCGCAATACATACATTAGACGCTGTACCAATACTTAGAATTGTTATATAAAATATAATGCAAAACACATCGGCGACGGATACCTCGAGCTTCATCCGTATACCAAGAACGAATAATACAGTAGAGGTGGCACGCTAATACTCAAGTAACAGAGCGGGGGGCCCGCGCCGCATCACAAGAAACGCTCCTGCCATGACTATATGACTATATAGTATACAGTATGGACGGCGCCTTGCCACGGCAACCGGGTCTCCCCGACCTCCCACTGGGCTGTTCCGCTCCGGCTCGCCAGCCAATCACTATCGAACATGTGTTGGCTGAGTTGAAGAGAGTGCGAGGCGGTATGCCACCTCTTACTGCATGCTAAGATCCTGATACAGTCTGCTCGCCACCGAGCCTCCGCAATCACATTATTTACAATTAAAATTTATTCGGACTATTTTTTAGATTTGATATAACATTTTTATAACTCGCTTTGAGGCGGCACGTATCCTCAGCCCTATTAAGTGTGCCATCGAAAAACTGAATATGTAGCATTTCTGAGAACCGTCTACGGAAAATAGACGGTTCTCTATCTATTATTTTAATATTATTAAAATCAAAATTGTGTCCTGTCTCCAATGCATGTACCACGAGAGGGGAGTTAAGATCCCTTTTCTCTATATATCTTTTATGTTCGTATCGCCTAGTTTTTAACGGCCGATACGTTTCTCCGATGTACGTAGATTCGCAATCGGAGCAATCGATTTTATATACAACATTTCTTGTGTCTCCCACAGCAGTAGGATCTTTGCCAAGTTTTATAAATTTATTGAACTTATCAGTAACACTATTAATCAAACTCATGTCATTTCTTTTCAAAACCGATTTTAATTTATCGTTAAACCCTTCATAATAGGGGAACACCGCGTATCCTTTTCTGGAGTTAGAATTATTGTTATTAATACTATGTGAGTGTGCATTGCTTGCAACTGCACCTTCTAACGTGGCCCTTGAAAGGCTCAGGTTGCGAGCAATCCGTTTTTTACTAAATTTTTCTATGAAATCTGGAGGATAGTCATTAGCTATGAGGATTTTTTTCGCTTTTTCGATATTTTCACAGTGAAACCGCGGATCGGACAACAATATCGCCCTATCAAATAAATTATACATTATTGCTATCTTCTGGTTTTTTGGGTGGTGAGAGAAATAATTTATGTATCTGGATGTCGCTGTATTTTTTTGAAACCAATTAGTAAAAATGTGTCCACTAAAATCATGAATAATAGAGATATCGAGAAAATTTATACTATTATTGACTTCAATTTCGTGAGTAAATTGAAGGGAATTATTATAGCTATTAAATATAGATAACACAAATTCAATCTTTTCTCTATCCAAAACCAAAAGACAGTCATCCACGTATCTGTAAAAAAGTCGAACGCTAGATTTTGCAATACCCAGACAATGTTCCTCGAGATCCTCCAGAACCATATTAGCAAAAACAGGGCTCGAGCAGAATCCCATCGGAGCGCCTGAAACTTGTTTATAAAATTTGCCATCGAAAACAAGATACGTACAGTCGAGAAGAATTTTTATACCATCAATAAATTCACTCTTCGACATACAAAAAATAAGTACATACATAAAATAAGTGGGGCTATTAATTGCTGAAACTATAATTCTTACGGGATTGTCCGGTTTATGAATTTTTATCAGGCCATAAGCTTTCGGTAGCGATGTGTGCTCGATGCCCTTGGAAGAGAGACCTCTAAAGGCCTCGTCGCACTCTAGAACGCCCTCATGTATGAATTGTATGTCGAAGAGTGAATTTATTGATGGTATAAAAATTCTTCTCGACTGTCCGTATCTTGTTTTCGATGACAAATTTTATAAACAAGTCTCAGGCGCTCCGATGGGATTCTGCTCGAGCCCTGTTTTTGCTAATATGGTTCTGGAGGATCTCGAGGAACATTGTCTGGGTATTGCAAAATCTAGCGTTCGACTTTTTTACAGATACGTGGATGACTGTCTTTTGGTTTTGGATAGAGAAAAGATTGAATTTGTGTTATCTATATTTAATAGCTATAATAATTCCCTTCAATTTACTCACAAAATTGAAGTCAATAATAGTATAAATTTTCTCGATATCTCTATTATTCATGATTTAAGTGGACACATTTTTACTAATTGGTTTCAAAAAAATACAGCGACATCCAGATACATAAATTATTTCTCTCACCACCCAAAAAACCAGAAGATAGCAATAATGTATAATTTATTTGATAGGGCGATATTGTTGTCCGATCCGCGGTTTCACTGTGAAAATATCGAAAAAGCGAAAAAAATCCTCATAGCAAATGACTATCCTCCAGATTTCATAGAAAAATTTAGTAAAAAACGGATTGCTCGCAACCTGAGCCTTTCAAGGGCCACGTTAGAAGGTGCAGTTGCAAACAATGCACACTCACATAGTATTAATAACAATAATTCTAACTCCAGAGAAGGATACGCGGTGTTCCCCTATTATGAAGGGTTTAACGATAAATTAAAGTCGGTTTTGAAAAGAAATGACATGAGTTTGATTAATAGTGTTACTGATAAATTCAATAAATTTATAAAACTTGGCAAAGATCCTACTGCTGTGGGAGACACAAGAAATGTTGTATATAAAATCGATTGCTCCGATTGCGAATCTACGTACATCGGAGAAACGTATCGGCCGTTAAAAACTAGGCGATACGAACATAAAAGATATATAGAGAAAAGGGATCTTAACTCCCCTCTCGCGGTACATGCATTGGAGACAGGACACAATTTTGATTTTAATAATATTAAAATAATAGATAGAGAACCGTCTATTTTCCGTAGACGGTTCTCAGAAATGCTACATATTCAGTTTTTCGATGGCACACTTAATAGGGCTGAGGATACGTGCCGCCTCAAAGCGAGTTATAAAAATGTTATATCAAATCTAAAAAATAGTCCGAATAAATTTTAATTGTAAATAATGTGATTGCGGAGGCTCGGTGGCGAGCAGACTGTATCAGGATCTTAGCATGCAGTAAGAGGTGGCATACCGCCTCGCACTCTCTTCAACTCAGCCAACACATGTTCGATAGTGATTGGCTGGCGAGCCGGAGCGGAACAGCCCAGTGGGAGGTCGGGGAGACCGGGTTGCCGTGGCAAGGCGCCGTCCATACTGTATACTATATAGTCATATAGTCATGGCAGGAGCGTTTCTTGTGATGCGGCGCGGGCCCCCCGCTCTGTTACTTGAGTATCGGCGTGCCACCTCTACTGTATTATTCGTTCTTGGTATACGGATGAAGCTCGAGGTATCCGTCGCCGATGTGTTTTGCATTATATTTTATATAACAATTCTAAGTATTGGTACAGCGTCTAATGTATGTATTGCGCAATATATATTGCCCGATTTTCGTCGAGACATTAGTTGATGTCCTGCCTCGACCGGTGCCGCATTACCACCGAATGGCACCGGTGAGACCATTCTGTTTTTAATAAAATTCTCGAGTCCTAGGCCGTAAGTTATAGTTAAAAAAATTTTGTAATAGTTCTCTTGTAAACATTGGTTTAATTTTCTAATTTTAAATTTATAGCGCCATATGCGATTTATCCTTTTTCTGGTCCGTCCTAATAATGTAAATACGAAAGTTGTTTTGCAAATTAGGTAATTATTTCAATAATTCTAATTTCAATTTCACTTATTTTTTAACATTATAATTGTAATAAAACCTTGTATTCAAACGATTATATAGCCACTGAAGAGGGGATAAAAATATCCCGAAACGTTTGGCAATTTTTTTTAATAAACATCTTGGCTCGAAGAGACGCATCAATTTTATTCCACAGAATATTGTCTTATTTGGAGATTTGAATTCCCACTTATCCAGCTGTGAGGTCCCACGATTGATTTATTGGACTATTTATTGATTGATTGTAAATTGCTGTGTATCCAATTTTGTCATGTATATCGTACGTCGAACCTCGTTGCATATAGTAAAGCAAGCATTTACTGTCACTACCACTTGCCGCAGAAGCTAGCCGACTATTTGGAGTTATTACGGAAGAATATCCAAGAGATCGTAAGAGGGTGTCAAGGTAGTACCTGTACGCTATCAGAGGGTCCAGAAATCGACTGAACTCTGCAGGCAAGCTGTCAGATTTGCTCTGGTTAAAGGTACATTACGACCATAGTATTCTGCGAAGAAAGGACGGCCATGCATATCTGGCGTAAGTGGGTAAAGTCGCAGCTTAGATAATTTTGAATCCTGCCACAACTAGTTCGTGTAGTTATAAGATCTATACATTCGCCACAGAGAGAAGAACGCTTCAATCAATAGCGTGTGTTATAAACGTAAGTTAATTTATAACACTATATTAAGAACTTATAACATTGTTTTACTAACTTAGAATAAGACAAGTGTGATTCAAAGTACGAATGACCCTTTGGAATATTTGGAATCTCTGTCTGGAAGCTCAATAAAACATAAAAAAGAATAAATAATTATTTAGAAGTATATTTTATTCTACTAACTTAGACGCCCTTCCCGTATTAACTGAAACCCATAAATATAGAAGTTTAAGACTAGCATTTAATACAGGGACTAAATAAGTATCCTCATCTACCATCTGCCGCATCCACATTTCCATCAAGAGAGTGTCCGCACTTTCCAGCAGCGCGTCCGCACTTATTCATAAGTGTCCACATTCGTCACCAGCAGCGTTCACACGTCTGATTGTGTCCGCTTTTATGAAGACTAGTTCAGATTTCAGTGTGTCCGCACTTTCAAACGTGTCCGTATATTCAAACAGCGTGACTGCATTTATGTTAAGCGTATCCGCAAAAACGGGAGAGTCCGCATAACTGGACTCTAGGACCAACTATAAAGGTAAGAAGGGACTGGACAACCATTTTAAGAGTCTGCAGTACCTAAAACTTATTAAAATTTATTAATTGTTTATGATTTGGTAATATAAGGTCTCGACCAAAGATAGCCTCCCAAATAAAATAAATTATTTTTATGAACCCTAGTGGCCCGAATAAGTCAAATTCTCACCATGCCGCGTCCTCCGACTCTTGGCTCTACGTAATTATTATTGAAAACATCAAAAAAATATACTCAATCAAAAAATCGGATGCCCTCTTTATAAGTGGCCACAATTATTTTATATTAGATTATATATAAGCGCATAAACATATAAAGTCGAATAAAACATGTACGAGAGATTTCCGTAAGTTTAATTCTACTGAATTCGGGCAAACAATGGAGTCAAATTTTTTTAAATAAATTTATTTTCCACTGCGCATACCGATGTTAATACAAAATTCTCTGTGTTCGTCGATACTGTTATTGAATTGCTTGACTCAGCTGTATTCTTCCGAAGTAGAATTATTAGCCGAAATCCAATCCAATCCAACCGAACTCAGTGCCCTGCTTTTCGAAGGAACTACGAAACCGGTGCAAGAAACGAGATTATCTATCTAAGCGAGGTATCGTTATTTAAGATGCGACGGTGCTCTTGCGTGCCACAAGAGATAGTGTGCCTGAGAGTGATAAAGGGGAGAGAATCTGTGGGATGCCTTCCGCAACGGTAAGTATTCTATGGTAAATTATAAATGTACTGTATTTCCGAGGTACCGAGAACCCGAAGATAGAATCGAGCAGGTCAAGGGATAAGGCGAATTACAGAGAAGATGGAGCAGAACAGAAGAGAGCGCGCATCGATATACATATATACACATACACTGTAGCACTTCTGCGCCAGTGCCCGTATACACATATAGATATAGCAGCAGAAACGAGTGTACGTGCGAGAGAGAAAGAGAGAAGCAAGAGCTAATGAGCGCGCTGGAGTGAGAGACAGAGCGATGCCGGTGCGAAGCGCGTAATCGGAAGTGCTTGAGTTTCGGAGAGAGCGCCGAAAGCGGCGAGAAGCTGAACGCGCCTTAGAGTATTGCCGTGGACATTTGCGATTCAGAGGAGCAGAGGTGCAAGGCTTCGTAGTCGTGAACGCGTAGTTTTAAAGAGGCGTCGATTCGCGAAGCAATTGCATAATTGGTGAAAGAGTGAAGGCGAGAGTGTCGAAGAATCGAGATTGAACTTTTTAATTAAATAAAGAGAAGTCTGTGATTAAGCCGATCTTTGTTATTCCGGCATATGCCGTTTCGCGAACCCGAGCGGGAGAGACAAGACTCCCCAGCCCCTTTCGAGACCACTAGAGATCCTGAAATAAATAATAGTGAGAGGTTTTCGCGCCTTGTGCGCGAGCATAACCACCTCCATACGAGTCACCCAAAGTTTTTAATATTTACCGTCAGTAGCTCTGCTAATACATGGACGACTTGAAAAGAATTAAGAAAATTTTCCACTTTTTCTTTTAAACTAGTGGATCAAAAAAGCTCAGACAACGTTTTACTATCTTACATTCAAAATAACGTAGTTATCTTAGCCCAATTAGATATTTTGTATACTTCCCTTGACACCGGTTCTATGGACATCCGAGTCTATGGAAAAAGTCGCTTATAAGAGGAATAAAACACCCGTACCAAAGATTAAATCGGAGACTCGTCCTATCGCTAATCTGTCGGACATGGCAAAAATCTTTGACAAAATTATCACACAACAGTTGTTAGAGTTTCTAAAATCAAATGACATTTTGACGCTCTACCAATCGGGTTTTTGTAAAAATTACAGTACACAAACTGCACTAATAAAAATCTCCGAAGATATTAGAATTGGAATTGATAAAGAGCTCGTTACTAAAATGATATTATTTGATTTTAGAAAAGCATTTGATTCTGTAAAACATTCAGTACTTCTACAAAAAATGCACATGTGGAACTTTTCTGATAACGCAGTTAAATGGTTCTGGTCGTATATATCTCATCGATCACAGCCAATAGTCGATGGTACGGTAAATTGCTCGGAATTTACCTATCTTATATCCGGCATACTGCAAGGATCTAATCCGGGATCAACAACGTATCTCGTGCTAACAACGAGCTGTGATTCGTCACAGAACCTGATGCGGATCGACTTGGAGAATCTTCCACATTTAAACGTAAAAGGCTCGAGAATTCCGTTTGTCAAAATAATAAAAAATCTAGGTGTCATTTTTAGTGAAGATTTATCTTGAAACGCGCATGCTTCCAATATCTCTTCACGTGTTCATGGCGCTCTAAAATCCCGGCATTTCTTTTCGTGGAAAGTAAAGAAAATTCTTGCGAATGTGTAACGAATGAAAAATTTTCCTCCCGTTATCTCTATTCTTTAGCATGGCAACTCGATTCAGATAGCCTTTTAGTCACCTGCGTATTTTAGACTAGGTATTACGTAAGAAAGCAATCCTTAAGTTCACAGTGTCATGCAGAGTTTCGCGAAGATTGCGCACTATGTTTTGCTAACAGTCACATGACGCTCTATGCAAAGATGTGTCGGGTCAGAAACTTAATCCTACTTTCGTAGAACATAGGACAGATTCGGCATAGGAACCAAATTTGCGCAAACAATATCGCGCGTCATGTGGCTAGCTTGAACCATATATAAGAGAAGGGATGTCGCCTTGCGGCAGGATCGTACCTCTCCGAAAGTATATACGCGTCTCCGTAAGTTTCGCATTAGCCCGAACCGAACCGTATAGCTTGGAGCGTGTCTCTAAATTTCGCATCTAGATCGAACCGAGCACGCGCAACCGATACCTGATTTTCGCTAGGTACCAGCATCAATCAGTATGAAACCAACCGCGCCACGAATTCGGGAGAGTATGTGCAATATACCAACACCTGTAAGGCCAACAACCGACGGCCATCCGAACGCTCCGCAATTTGTAGACTAACGTCCCTTGGACTGCAGTCAAACCAACGGATAATAAACAGAGCTTAAAGGGATTTCATTGAGTTTATTTCAATCTACCAGTCCACAAAGGTAAGAGTTCTTCATTATTATTAAATGATTATACGCGCCTACGATATCTAAACCGGGCAAACACATTCCTCCGCACCACGACTGCCTACCACTCGCCGCTAACGAAGCCTCACTTCGTTTACCAACAGGAATACGCACAACTGCTCGGTACGTTTCCGAACACTGACTACCTCTCAGTTCAGTTCTCTCCCTTTCCTTCCGCCTGTGACACCGACTCAGGTTGTCACAAATGCATTAATACTCCCCTCATTTGACTACGCATGCTTAGACTGTTGCGATATAACTAATTATTTAGTTATTAAGCTCCAAAATTATACAGTTAGGTTTACCCCCATAAGTTTTTTAATAGTCTGTAAATTAATAGAATATAATTTATTAAAAACTAAAACTGCGAAAACGAAAGTTCCATTCAATCATATTAAATATTTTAAATTTCAACTGGGAGAGGTCATAAAATCATTGAACATTGTCAAGCATAACTTCTATGTGTAGTCTTTCGATTAAATTATTATTTTAACACTTCAAGATTTTTTGAAATTTTATACTAGTCAAGAAAGTAAAATAGTCAAGGAAAAGTTAGTTTGATTTCCCATTAAATCATATAAAATATTTAAAATTTCATCTTGGGAAGGTTGAGAAAATCATTGAAGAAATTGTCAAGGCTAACTTCGGTGTGAAATCTTTCGAATCTATGTTATACCCCACACAATGACTCTCGCCACGCGAAAAATATGCGAGTAAGGGCCCCTGCAACACGGCAGCCTGGCCGGCACAACTAGGGTATCCGCGGGGCGACAGCTGCGCAAGTGAGAGTCCCTGCGGTGTGACGGCCCGGCCGGCGCAGCCAGGGAATCCCACGGCGCGGCAGCTCCGCGCGCCGACGCTAGGCGGCCGGCACTTTACTTTTGTGTATCCACCACAGAAGCAGCGCAACAGACTCGATATAAAGCCGAGCCATACCGAGGCTTGATCATTCTTCTGACTGATCAAGTCTATCAAACAGCCCTTCTGAGAAAATAATTGCTCTTCGTAATTATTTTTTTGCGCAACTCTTCCTCTAAACAACAGCCCCTTTCGGAGCTGTCGGCGCAAACTTTTTGTACGGCGTTCTACGCCGCTGATCCTTTTCGCAAGGTCCTCTCATCGGCATTTTTCAGCGCCAACTTTTTGTTCGGCGTTCTACGACACTGGTCCTTCTCACAGGGTCCTCCCATCGGTACTTTTCAGTGTCAACTTTTTGTGCGGCGTTCTAGGCCAGCGGGTCCTTTTACAAGATCCCCTCTATCGGCACTTTTCAGCGCCAACCTTTCGGGAGGCGTTCCGCGTTGACTGGTCTTTTCTACAAAGACGTTCCATCGGTACTTCTTAGAGCCAAAACTTCTTCCATAGCTGATGAATCGGAAGAAGCAGGAGAACCAGAGACTCAGAGCGCAGGTCGAGAACATCCACTGTGTCAACGCAGATCTGCTCCGAAGATTAAACAGCGGACGCCCGAGCACCACATCCGTGGTAACGCAGATGGGCGCTCCGCTCTCCCCGGACTGCGAGACGCAGACGAAGTCGGCGCTCGCTCCGGTTGAAACTCCGCCTGCCATCGGAGACGAGGACCTGCAACTGCTTTGCCACCGCCTCCTCTTCTGTGAGTATACCTTAACAGCTTGATTTTCTGCTCTGTCTTGTTGAATTATTTTTTCTGCTGCTGTCTGCCTCAGCCGTGTTTTCTTGCAGCACTGGCAAGCGCTCTTTTGCCGTCATCTACTGACAAAATAATTTTCATCGGGGGAAGTGCATAAAAGCTGCAATCAAGGATTATCCTGGCATTGAGTATTCTAACCTCATTCTTGGTTCTTCACAATCATCGTCGAATTTTCGCTCGGAGTTCGATTTCCACGACATCTGTTGGATTGGCAAATTTTCGAGCTGCGGCGTGCCTCGCCGATAAGCGATGGCTAGCGCTACGAGAGCAGCCAAGCGGGTTCGGCAAGGGGACAACAACACCTGCGAGGAGTGCGACGGCGACGACGACGCGGAGACCCCCACTGCTCCGACTCTTCTCACTGCAGAGCAAGTATACAAACAAATAGACGACATAGAGAGACATCGCAACCAGCTGATCAAATGCCTAGGTACTGCGAAATCTGACTTGCGCGATGAGTTAAGAGAATCTATAACGGTAGTCACTGATGCTTATTTACGTTTGGCGGCCGCGTATATGTATAAGCTTGGTCGAGAGGACGCGTGCGAGTCTATGAAACATTCTCTTAATGTGATGAATATGAATATTACGGGAGCGCGAGCGACAGGTGCATTTTCTTACGCTTATGCGGTTTCGCGTTCGTCGACTAAGCGAGCTATCTTTTCGGACAAGATTGCAGTAGATCGCGGGAAACCTATCCCTATTAAAACAGGAGCACGGGTAGTCATCGGACCGAGGGACGACGTAGCAAAGGATTTTACTTCTGCAGAAGTTACAAAGGAGAAATTTTTGACGTCGATTGATCCGGTAAAAATGCGCCTGCGAACAAAGCGTATTAATTATATTGGGGATAATTCAATCGCCTTGGTAGCAGACGGAGTCGACGTCAACGCGCTACGGGAGAGTCCGGCCCTGGCAGAGGCAGGCCTTGAGGTTAAGCAGGATACTAAGCTAAATCCGCGAATTATTATACATGATATTCCGGTGGAGTACGAGAGCGAAGAGATTGTTGAAAGCCTTATAGAATTAAATTTGCCAAATTTCACGGAAAACGATATAAAGTGTAACGCTTGATTTTTTCTGATTTTATTTTGCGTTTACTTACCGGCCTCGCTCCGTGAATCTCCCGTAGATTCCCGGTAGGCGCCAGACGCTCCGCGCGAGCGTCAGAGTCTCGCGACTCTTTTACTCAAGATCCGAGGACGCGAGGCGGGTTTGCCGACTAACTCAGCCCCTATACGTTAGGAATATGGAGAGAGGGTGGTTCGGGCAGTGATAAACTCGCGGATTTGGCCAACTGTATACTTTATTACAATCACAATTAAAAACACTATCAGACTTCTTCTCGTGGCATATAATTCTACTCGAGGCAGACAGATAACCCTTAATAGCTAAGCAAGTCGCGTAAGATAGCCAAAGACATCCGGATCACCAAGATAACCACATTCTCGCATTGATTTCCTATAGCAATACCGCACGCGTATTAGAGACAGCCAAACCGCAAGATAACCTTACTCTCGCGCGTCTCAAGATAATACACTCACTCGCAAGGTCCCACAGACCAACATTCATACATAAAACTAAGGATCGCGCTCGTCACACGTAGCCGAGACACGGTCCGCCTAATCTACGTCGGAGTCTCTGGCACGACAGCGTCCGACGGCTTACGACGTCCAGAGCCCTCCTATCCACGACACGATTTTCCCTACGCGCGAGATACCCTTCGACACTTTCTAGTGGTATCCCGATTTAACACTCGCGAAACCTAATCACCTAATTAAGAGAGCCGAAGGTAACTGCTAGACAACCGCACGCACGCGAGGAATTCTCTAGCAAAAGGGGATCGCGCGCGAGAATACGCGTGGAGCTGTACACTTCGCGAGGTAGACCACGAGATAACTGACAAAACAAACCACTGACCTTATCCTCGATGAAGGCAGGCAACCAGGAAACCCCACGTCCTCCAAAGATAGCCAAAGATAATACACTGGTTAAAATATACTCGAAGTACCTCGGGAAAGCGCAGTTGAAGTGGAGTCCAGTCCGGAGCAGCTAGGGCAGGAGAGTGCCGGCTCGCTCGCTCGGCGCTCGCCTCGACGCTCTCCCGCTCCCGTGCCGCCGAGCCACGCGCCTTCTCATTGGCTGCGCGCCGCGGGCCGACGGCCCCGCGATCGCGCGCCGCGACTCGCTAAGACTGCTCGCTTCGACGCACGCCGCGCATGCGTACACGTAATTTCGCAGGCTCCTTCGTTGAGCCAGATAGCCGCGAGATTTGAATGCTCGAAAGACAACAGACAGCCAGCCTAGAGTATACGACATTACCATATCGCCGCTAATTAATTATTAAAACTATATTAACGCCGCTATAGAACGCCGCGGAACCCTCAACTAACTCCCAGAATAATTCTTGTCAGGCCTTTAACTTGAATTATTCCTGTCAGCTGAGAACGCGTTCTCGCTGTAGTTTTTGTCCCAAAACGCCAGCACGAGTGAGCTGTCATCGCGCGGGTCTAGTGCACCTGACCTCACGTAGACAGACCTCGCCCAGCCTAGCACCTGCGAACTCTCGCCTTACGGTCGGACTAGGCCGTCACAGGCATCCTATTCTCGACTGGACTGCTTGTTGTTCCGCCGGCTTTGATCAGCTTCTCTCCTCGGATCCTTCATCTCCGGGGCTCGAAGCTCATCGACGTATTCTTCGCCGCTCGTTGCTACTTCTCCGTCTCTCGCGTAAATCAAAGAAAAACGCCAATTAACACATGCTCTCATCATCAGTCACTCTACCTTGAGACGCTCTGCCCCGCTGCTCCGAACCTCTTGTAACATGGCAAATTTGCCACGTTACAAAAGGTAGTATCACTATACCCAAAGCGTGAGAAGAAACACAGATCTTGTATTGTTGAAATTACACCAGAATGCCCGTAAAACTTTAAAAAATTCCTCAACTGTATACATAAAATGGTTGTCATGTCGATTTGCGGATCATGTTTCGGTACTGCAATGTTTCAAATGTCTGACGTTCGGACATAAAGCTAAAGATTGTAAAAATAACGCTAAGTGCTCGCTTTGCGCCGGGAATCATGCCTCAGACAGTTGTAAAAATAAGGGAAAGAACCGATGTCATAGTTGTATTTTAGCAAAACAGGATAATATCGAACATTCGGCTTTCGACAAAGCGAAATGTCCAATACTGAGAAAACGTATCGAGCGTAAGACTTCCAATATTAATTATGGATAGTACGGCTATCGACCCATCGGAGCGGTTTATGAGCATAGGGCATTCCAACGCACAATCGATAATAGCGCACCTACACGATCTGCAAGCATTAATTACTGACAAGAATCTTCAAGTACTAGGAATAAGCGAAACCTTTCTGAAGCCGGATTCTCCTAACTTGGCTGACATTCCGGGGTACAGATTGCTTCGGGTTGATTGGATTGGGAAGAGGTGTGGAGGCGTAGGCATTTATGTGCACGAGTCTATCTCTGCTAAGGAAATCTGCCGTTCGGAGCAATCCGCCACTTATAAGCTAAGGCCCGAAGTTTTATTCCTCGAGTTAACTATGATCGAAATTAAAATTCTCTGTGGAATTATTTACAGTCCTCCGAAAGCAGGATCGTGGTCAGACGTGGAAGAAGCAATTTTAAGTTGTAATGGTTCTTACGACTTCGCTCTGCTAATGGGAGATTTTAATATTGAGTGGCAGTCTCAGTCTTCGTCGCGTCGGACCTTAGCTGATTCATTGAATATCTGTCGCCTTGAAGTTCTCCCGTTCGCACCTACTCATCATGCAGACGATAGCACTCACTCGACTATTGATTACATCTGCATATCTGACGTGGCAAGGGTGATATCGCGGGAGCAAGTCTCAATCCCATCCATCTCTAAGCATGACATTATTATAGCTACTCTACGATTCCCTCTGCCAAGGCTGGTTGCTGCACCTGTTTGGCGTCGTCCATTTAAGAGCTTTGATCTGCGGTGCTTTCGCAGGAGTCTTGCGGATGTAGATTGGTCCCCACTGTACTTTTCCCTCGATTTGGACGTCAAGGTCAACTACTTCTCCAGCCAGATTACGGCAGCATACGATATACATGCACCTTATCGAGAGTTTACACCGAGGAAGAGGCAAGTGCAGTGGATTACGCCAGACGTGAGGCGGCTGATGGCTGCCCGTGACAGGGCCTGGAAACGATTCAAGTGGAACCCTGACGGCATTAAGCGCGCGCTTTTCAACTCTCTACGTAATCAAGTTAAGCGTGCGGTACGGAATGTGCGCTTTGGTTTCTTCAAGAATAGGCTGGTGCGATCGCCGAAATCGGCTGACAAATGGAAGGTGATGCATGAGTTAGGCATCACGAAGTTGAGAGAAGTGCAGACGATGCCAGGAACATCGGATGAATTTAACGCAGTTTGTTGGAGCTTACAATCCGTTGAGTGCCACTGCGTTACCTGCGGGACGAGTCGTCACGGAAGCCGTATTTGAATTTAAGCGCGTCGATGCGGCTCATGTGTTTGAGGCTTTGGCCTTAGCTACCTCCAATGCGCGGGGAGTAGATGAAATATCACGTAGACAATTGCTGGACTGTGCCTCCGTTATTGTGAATCCGCTTATAAATATTTTCGACGCTTCTCTTCGTGCAGGGTGCTTTCCGTCTCGATGGAAATGTGCTCTAGTACGTCCATTGACAAAGATCAGCCCGGCTTGCACGAATGAAGATTTCCGACCGGTCAGTATTCTGTCGGCAGCATCGAAACTATTTGAGAGAATAGTATTTAAGCAGATTTCGGAATTTGTGCAAGAAAACAATATATTAGACGAATATCAATCCGGATTTCATACGGGGCATAGTACGTGCATGGCGGTGACTAGAATAGTAGATGACTTTAGAGTGTCTATAGATAGAGAGAATATCACACTGGTTGTTGCAATTGATTTTTCGCGCGCTTTTGATTTGGTGGATATTAGACTTTTGACTCGTAAACTACGGAATATGGGATTCTCGGAACATGCTTGCTCTTGGATCTCTTCATACCTTACTAACAGATCGCAAATAGTGGTTTTCTCCGATGGCAGCACGTCATCTCCGCTTGAACGCAATGTTGGAGTTCCACAAGGGAGTATACTGGAACCTCCGTTTTTTTCATTATTTATCAACGATTTGCCTGGCGTGCTCCAGCAGTGCAAATATCATTTGTATGCTGATGATTTCATTATTTATACGGAGGGGAAATTATCGGAAGCGGAAGATATCGTGGACGTTGTGAATCGGAATCTTATTTCTATTTCTGATTGGGCCTCTAGGAATGGACTGAAAATAAACGCAAGTAAGACACAAGCGATGTGGGTGGGCTGTAGAGGGTTCATCAGTAGACTTACACCGGATTCGTTACCAAATATAGTCCTGAACGACATTGCAATTGCGCTGAGCCCTGCTTTAAAAATTCTAGGGGTACTGATAGACAGTACACTTTCTTGGAGAAATCAATGTTGTATTACAGCGAAAAAATGCTTTGCAGCTCTAGGTCGTCTTAGGAAATGTAGCGCGTATCTGACATACGATACAAGGCTCCTATTAGTTAAGGCACTGATTTTTCCATACCTCGATTACTGCTGCAATGTTTTTCTTGATTTCTCCGATGAACTCTCTCTAAAGTTACGTAGATGCCAGAACGCGATCCTGCGATTCGTGATAGGCACTCGAATTTTTGAGCATATATCACCGGTATACCGTCAACTTGAGATTCTGCAATATACTCCGAGAAGGGAGTTTAGGACTCTCTGTTTTTTAGCAAAATTTTTTAAAACCAAGACACCGACATATTTATATAAAGAATTTCGATTTATCGACGTCAGTAAATCAGGCAATAGTAGAAAGTCAGAATTAGATCTAATAATTACGGGATTTCGAACCGAATGTCTCCGCAACTCGTTCTTCATAGAGGCGGCCTATATGTGGACTGCGACACCGATAGAGATCAGAGCTCTTTATGCGCGACCGTGTTTTAAGAGTGCCCTGTATAAGCATCTCTTAAATAAAGACTAACAGGCGATATTAGATCACGAGATCATTTTATTATTGTAATTATAGTTTGGCGGTTTGCATAGCTTTGAAGGCTTAAATATATGCGGCGTTATACTATGGATATTGGATTATACGGTGCTTTGATATTTGTATTTTTCTTTGGTTTGTATATATAATTATTTGTTTTATTTATTTATTTTATTTATGTTATACTTTTATATTTTCATGAGGCATTTTTTTTGTAAAGGGCTATCGGCCCTCCAAACATTTTATTAACGCTGATTGTAGACGTCGCTGTAAATAATTCTCGAAGGCTAGATAGGACCTGGAGTCCTTAGCTTTTAAATAAATAGACAATTCAATTCAATTCCTCCACCGACTGCGCCCGCTGTGTCACCAGTACCAGTTGGCGAGATTTATCGCTTCCTTCCTGTGGACGTCCTGACGCCTCTAAGCATGGTCATCCAGAAGATCCAGGCGAATCAGGCGAAACCAGCGCCCAGAAAATCCAACCTCGCCTCCCCAACGTAGTGGAAATATACGGCCCCTAGGATGCCCGGACGGGTTAACAAGCGTAGCCCCGCCGCCTCCGCTACTGCCGAAGCCAGCTCCAGCGCCTCCGCCGATGGTGAAGACCCCTCCTCTCTCTTCGCTGGAGAATGAGGAGGCGTTAGACCTCACGATCTGAGCCGGCCTTTCAGGCGGCCTAAGTGGCGACAACCCTTGTGAACACAAGCCAACTTTTTAGCGACCGACCCCCCGGGATTGGCCCATAAAAATTCCAAACACAAGTTCTTCCCTACAGGAGCGCCCTCTTTCCTGGTCCAACCGACTGAGGAAGAGCTGAACAAGTCACCCGACTCGACCACAGTCCACGAGATGAACATCCCTAGAGTTTGAGCGAGAGCCATCTCACCAAGTCGTCGCGCCCAGAGCGCTCCCACACGACCGACCCGGAGAAGGTCGCTTATATCATCTATTCTTATTTTCCATACATATAATAATACTAATGCAGTTTATTAAAATGTGAGATACAGATACCACGTTACTGGACCTTTCTGTTAGGATTGATTTGCGCCTCGAGGACAAGTGAATCGTAAAAGAATAAACAATATAATGAGTGAAACCGTTTTCAAATATTGGAAAATCTAATCGTGATACCTCTGATTTCTTACAAATTCAAAATCTAAGTAAAAAGTTGCCGTCCCGTCCTATTATATATATGAAGATGGATGTCATCTTTAAGGGGATATGATAGGGTTAAAATTATGAAAATATCGATTTTTTCAATTTTTTCACAGTTAATAGTCCGTAGAATATGGCGCTGAAAGTCGTTTTTTTTGCTAAATTAATTTGGCTTGAAGATACAGACTAAAAACTGTTAAATATTTTTCTAGCAAATTTTCGAAAAATCGAGTATTTTAGATATTTTAACTAGACTAAACTTGTTAAATGAATTGTTCTACAACGCTTCTTATAGAGTAGTTTCATGAGAAATTTGACAGAAAATACGACATAAAAACCGTTTAACAGTTTTTTGCTCAAGAGTTATTAATTTAAGAGTGAAATGAATTTATACATCTCTTCCAGCCAATCACAGATTTCTTTTTTAGTCCACTTTTCGATCCGTTTCGGATCCTCTTCAAGGCTTAAAAAAACTAACAATCAACTTAAAGCATCTCCTAGAGACAGCATACGTTCAATACCACCATTAACCGACGATTCGAAGAAGTACAAGTATCGGTGTCGCCAGATGGTGACGTGAAACCGGCGGAGGACAACAATCAACTCTTATTACCACCGTCGAGCGATAGAAGCATCATTAACAAGTTATTAATTTACTTTCATTAAATATTAACTTTTCTATGTGTGATTTTGTTATTATTAAACTCAATGTGTTAAAGTAAAGGCATTCAACAAATTTGAAATTGCCACCCAAATATATTACGCCTACTTGCTAAGCGTTGGATCGGGAATGAAGGTTACTATGTGATCGGTATAGTAGAATTTTTTGAGAAGCAGCTAAACAGCTGTTTTCATCCAACCTTCAAGTCACCAGATCAGTGCAGTTTGTCTGCAAGCTGCTGTGACTATGCTGAACAACTAAGTGCTTGTAACTTCAATCGTGTTGTTAAAGTGCAAGAGCTTCTGCAGAGTACAGCAAATATTCAGATAAGTATTGTAAATAATAAGTAACAATTGTATCCGTAAAGACCTCTTTGTTTACGGCTTATTTTTTGCTTTCAGGTGTACCGGTGGAAGACAGCAAGATGGGACTCTTGTATTGACTCTTTGGAGTATAATTTGGCATGCTTTCAAACAACTCAAAGTGTGTTTAATAATGATAAGTAGTACAAATAACTGTAATCATAAATAAACCTTGACTATCAATTGGTAACGATAATTTTTATTTTATTTCCAGCTTCTAAATACTATTATCAAACGTCATGTTGTACGCACACCATCAAATATACATTATTGCATGCATATTTGAATACGAAAAATTTAATCAAGGTATGCAGGATAGTTTCTGTAAGTATGAATGAGTCTATTTGTATGATTTACATCATAAACTTTAAATGCATTTTACTCAGATTTAGTTTTTCATGATCTTTTTTCACTTGCTGCAGGTTTTCTCAGCAACCAATAGACCAATTGTACTTTTAAAGAATTTTAAAGAAACTAACGGAATAGGTTTTCTCACAAACAAAGCGGAGCAGAATTGGCAAAGATAAGTTAAAAGTTGTTGAATAATTAATTGTATTAATTTTGTGTTTTTCAGGAATCTGTTCCACTAAGTTTGTGAACAGACTCTTAAGGAAGATTTACCATTCTGGTTCATCAGGATTGATACTACGGTTCCTTCAGAAAGCTGCGGCAAATACAAAAAGATTATGAAAATTATGATTTTTGGTAAATAATTACCTTCAATTGTTTTCAAGTATTACAATCACTTAAGGGGATCAAGAACGTTTCAAAAATCTCGAAGCTATGTGTCGATAACTTAAAATTACAGTTTCCTCTGTAACTATTGTTCTTTTAAAGTTAGACGAATTTCGTAAAGGTAATTGTACATAAAAAAACAAAATTTATCTTCAAGCATGGATAAAAGTTTCAAAATATCAGTTTATTTTAATAATTAGCATAAACGAGTGGTGCCATCTTCTATCTTTCCTTAGCTGAAGGTTTTTTTTGCATTCTCCTACTAGTCCGGGCTGATCAACGCACACCAACGGTAGCAATGCGTGGCAGGCCAACATGTGTTCACCAACTTCTGAGAATACAGCACAGCTTACTATGCAGTGGCTACCTACGCATGTCCCCGACGAAACGCGCGATACTGAGAGTATGGGCAGAAAAATTTGGGCATCAAATACTAGGGTGAAAAAATGGGTAGTTTTTCCGAAAATTTTATGAGGGTAAAGGGCGATCTCGGAGGCTGAACGTGAACAATTCATAATAATTCAAAATTTGCAAAATAAATACTTTATGAACAGATATGTAATTCTACAGAAAAGGCTTATTTCAGCAGAATTTGAATGATAAAAATCGAATGGTAACTACCTGAGATTATTAGACTAGTTTGATAATCTTCACTTACAGACTGTGAATTGAGAACAGTGAAAATGCTCCGATTTTCGTGATTCAAGTTTTGTAACTATAAGTAATCATTACCCATGAACTGACGTAAGCCAAAAATTACCTTTGTTTAAAAATTGTTTATTTGAAAATTGAGAGTAGAATTTTTTTCTAATGCTGTCTTATATGGGTACCCGTACAGAGAGGACTAAGCCTTTTATGACACCAGTGGCAGACTCTTGGCTAGAGCGTTCTAATGAGGGTCACACCTGGTCACACCTAAGGGCACAACCTCTACAAATAAAATTTTTCCTTAAAATTTTTCAATGTTTTAATATTATGAATTTTTGTATAAAATATTATTGGTTTTTAAAATTTACTAATAATAACAAAACTTGAATCATAAAAATCGGATGATTTCATATTAATTAATTTAGGCCAAGCGCCCTAGCTTTTTTGTGGACTTAAAAGTAGCTCGGCAACGGATACCGCGATTATATAGAGAAAGGGAAGCCCGTATACTTTTGGACACGAAATCTGTGCGGGAACGTTGTTTATTATTAATAATAAGATGCAAAAATGCATTTTTTTTAGTTTTTTGCTTTTAACTCGTAAAATAAGAGAGGAACGTAAAAAAGTAAAGAGAGAAAAGTTGTAGCTGATTAAATTGCGAAGAAATTCATATATTGAACGTCTCTATCCGATGAATGGACATGGAGGAAACCTCGGAAAACCGTGGAAAACACCGCAAAATCGACGTTTTTTTTTAAATTGAAAACTCAGCCATTTTTCAACTTTTAAGGCTCAAATTTAGAATGAAGGAAGGGCTTTATACCCACTTTCATGTCGCCAAAAAATGGAGCTCTGCGCCAATTACTTTTTGTATAATTGCAAATTGAATTTTTTATGTACGATTTTAGTGCACTTTTGTGTGCGCGAGCACGAGAAATTGGGGAGTCCTACTGGAATTTGGAATACAGCGTTGAAAATTTTATGATTTGAACAACGAAATGTATATTTTGGATTTGCGAAAAAATGGTTTTGAATCGATGAAAAACGAACAGAAACGTGAGCGAAAACGGCCGAGAGCGCGGCAGTGGTGGCAGAGAAAGTGTATATAGATATACAAGCGCGCTACGATGCCGCGCGCTCGGCCGTCTTCGCTCACGTTTCAGTTCGTTTTTCATCTGTTCAAAACCCTTTTTTCGCAAGTCTAAAAAAATACATTTTCTTGTTCAAATCACTCCAGTTTTTGGGGACATGAAAGTAGGTATAAAGCCTTTCCTTCATTCAAAATTTTAGCCTTAAAAGTTAAAAAATGGCTGTGTTTTCAATTTTTAAAAAAACGTCGATTTTGCGGTGTTTTCCACGGTTTTCCGAGGTTTCCTCCATGTCCATTCATTGGATACAGACGCTCAATATATGAATTTCTTCGCAATTTAATCAGCTACAACTTTTCTCTCTTTACTTTTTTACGTTCCTTTCTTATTTTACGAGTTAAAAGCAAAAAACTAAAAAAAAATGCATTTTTGCATCGTATGATTAATAATAAACAACGTTCCCGCACAGATTTCGTGTCCAAAAGTATATGGGCTTCCCTTTCTCTATATAATCGCGGTATCCGTTGCCGAGCTACGTCCACAAAAAAGCTAGGGCGCTTGGCCTAAATTAATTAATGTGAAATCATCCGATTTTTATGATTCAAGGTTTGTTATTATTCGTAAATTTTGAAAACGAATAATATTTTCTACAAAAATTCGTAATATTGAAAAATTGAAAAACAAAATTTTGTTAGTGTAATCATGAAAATCTGAGCACTTACTTTATCAAGTAATTACCAGTCGATTTTTGTCATTCAAATTCGGTTAGCCTTTTCTAGTTTTATAAATCGTTTACATCTATTAAAATTTTTTGTTATCCAACTTATTTATTCAAATTCGAATTTAATTTCAACGATCTAAATGAACCGTCATAAAAGGGACACTACGGCCTGCGACCCCGGCCTACCCACAGGTCAAGTAGTATAAACTGCCACGCGGTCTAAACGTTTGGTACCAGGTGGTGAACACGTGTACCAAGTTGCCGCTACCTTTTACTAAGAGCATAGTACAGCTTGCAGCGAGTGGCTATGTACACTTATCCCCGGTGAAATGCACGATGCTGAAAGTGTGGGTAGAAAAAATTTGGCATGAAAATCTATGGTGAAAAAATTCTTGCTCGGGCCGGTCGCGCGTGCTGTTCGAGCTGCATTACCGATCTTCCGGGAAGACTTGAGAAATGAATTTCTGCGCCTCCTGTTGCCTGTCAAAGAAATAACATTTTTCCTCTTTCTTACCCTCTTCTTACCCCTCCGAAAGGTAAAAGCGGAAGAGTTTGTTTGCTACACGAAGATTCGGTTTTATTCTTTCATGACGCTCGAAAACTTAATATTTTTGTGACTATTATACACATTATATAAATTAATTTACGGGTAAACTTAGTTTTTATGCGTTTTTTTCGTCAAATAACTTTTATAATGCATTTTCTCGGATGCATGGTACGAATGCAGCGCTTTTTATCGCCTAGCGGAGGAAAGCGGAACTTATTTTTTAATATTTTTTCAAAATTTTTTAAATATTGCAGTCATGCCGTAAATTTTTCGTCTTTATGAATTATTTCCCAAATTTTCACAGCGATCGTAACAATAGCCTCGGAGTGGTTTCGAATATACGAAATCACTGCTTTTTGAACGTTCTTGATCCCCTTAACACACATTTGTAACGCATAAAACTGATATTTAATACTTATAATTGATAGAAAAATAGAATTTTTAGAGCACATATAGATATTAATTTTCTAATGATTATTCTTTTTTTTTCAGGTTTTAAACCTGTCATAACCCCTTAAACCCTGTTCACATGTACCAATCTTTGAATTTTTCAACTTTCTGATTCGAATTCTCGGGTTGATTGTTGAAAAAATGTTTTCCACTTTCTTCCTTTAAATTTTAAACAAGATTTCTAGGTGAAATCCTGGATATTAGACGAAATCTGATGCAAAAGTACTTAATTAATTAATAGCAGTGATTGAGGTCGTAAAATATTTTTCCTATACACAAGAAATGAAAAGACAAATAGAAAAGGGAGTAAATCAGTTCAGGGATAATACGTCACCCGAGAGGTTCACTCGAGAGTATCACTGAGTTTATGCGTATCATTTACATCATAGACTTCAAATGTCTTTTTCTCAACTTCTGTATTTTTATGATTTCAGTTTATGATCAGCAGGTTTTCTAAACAACCAGTGTACCAATCTGGCTAAAAATTTAGAGACATCTTTGGTATATATTTCTTTACAAACTATGTGGAGCGGAATTGGAAAAGATATGTTAATAGTGAGTGTTATGTATGTCGACATACATAACATTCACTATAATTACTAATACTGCCAATACAAGTATAATTATTTGAATTTGATGTTTTTCAGGAATCTGTTACACTTAGTTTGTGGCCATACTAATAAATAAGATTTACGACTTTGGTTTAATTGAATAGATCAAACGGTTCCTCCAGAAAGCTGCGGACCGTAGACAAAAATAGTGAAAATCATGATTTCTGGTAAGTAAATTATTCTAATTGTTGCAATATTGAACACACTTAATGCATATTTTTTATGCATAAAAGTGATGTATAACACTTACATTTAAAAGGAAAAATATAATTTTTAGAGAATTCCTATATATATATATATATATTTTACAGACAATAATCTAGTTATGTCTTTATTCAGGATTTAACCTTGTCATAACCCCTTAAATTACATATACTTAACCAAAGTAAGTTATTGTTAACGAAACAGTGTTGCAAAATGTCATGTAATTCATTAAATATTTAGACCATTGTTATTCAATTTCATAATTCAAACTTTATAAATTTCATGATAATCGACAGCTTAATCATTAAAAAATTAATGAAGATGAAAAGTATTAAACTACTTTTTAGTTCACAGATTTAGTTTTAATTCTATACTTAATTTAAAAAATCCAATTGTCGTTTAAGGCCATTGTTCTGACAGTTTAATTATCATGAAATTTATAAAGTTTGAATTCTGAAATTGATTAACAATGGTCTAAATATTTAATGAATTACATGACATTTTGCAACAGTGTTTCGTTAACAATAACTTACTTTGGTTAAGTATATGTAATTTAAGAGGTTATGACAGGGTTAAGTACTGAAAAAAGGCATAAATAGATTAGTGCCAATAATATATATATATATATATATATATATATATATATATATATATAGCAATTCTCTAAAAATTATATTTTTCCTTTTAAATATAAGTGTTACACAACACTTTTATACACAAAAAATATGCATTAAGTGTGTTTAATCTAGCTTAACCATTATAACAATGTACTTACCAAAAATTATAATTTTCACTATTTTTGTCTACGGTCCGCAGCTTTCTGGAGGAAAGCAAAATGATACTCCAATCATTCAATATAAGACTCCCACCGGTATACCTAAAATCAAAAAATAAACCAACAAAAAGCTCTTTACGGATATAATTATTACTTACGAATAATGTATATAATATAATTATCGAGCTAAAGTTTTTTACTTTATTTAACGTGCCGATATTTCGAGCCACAAAACTATAAAAAGTAATGTAAAAAATGTGTAGAATTTTTCAACATAGTAAAATAATTTGTGTAGAGGTTTGCAGTGTAATAAAACTTGAAAATATCTGTGCAGAATTTTTTTGTGTAGTAAAATAATTTGTATAGAGTTTTGCAGTGTAGTAAAACTTGTGTAGAATCTCACTGTATAGCAAATATCTGTGTAGAGTTTTTTTGTGCAGAAAAATGTTTGTGTAGAATCATTCAGTGCAGAGTGCAAGGTTTGTATCGAGCACAAAATGTTCGGTGTCATATTGGTATCAATGTCGCTGTGCGGCACGGGCTGGCGCTCTCTCTCTCTCTCTCTCTCTCTCTCTCTCTCTCTCCCTCTCTCTAGGAGCCCCCTCGCCTTAAAAAACATAAAATAACGAGTAAATGAATAAAATATTAATATAAAAATATTTACAGTACACAATTCACACTATATCGATGGCTGGGTGGAATAACCCCCCCGTAACTCACGAGTTGCTCGAAGAACCCCGTAACTCGGGAGTTGCTTGGAGAACCCCGTAACTCGGGAGTTGCTTGGAGAACCCCGTAACTCAGGAGTATCTTGGAAAACCCAGTAAGTCAGAAGCGCATTTTCGTTTATAAAATTTTGTAGTGGCAGCCCTGCGGAAAATTGAAAAATGCGATTCTAATTAAATAACAGAGTCAAAAAATTCGAAAAAATTCTGAAAAATTCTACTAAAATACTATATATTTTCTATTGTTGTAAACTTTAAAATTTATTCAGAATATGAATAAATTAAATTATTTTAAAGTACAGTAGGTGCGCTCGCTCTCGCGCTCTCTTTTTTACTTCCTTATTGAAAATTTCTTTTTTAACATCTCGTGTGGGTGTGTGTATTAAGATGCGCGTGGTTTTCACATGCACGGTCTTGGTTGCCTCGCGTTTTACAAGCGTCGTTATAAAAAATTGACCTGGTACAACGTATGGCATTGCTGTATTCGACTAGTGTGAACACTCGATTAATTGTTTGCTTGCGTTTGTTTTGCTCGTGGTTTTTAAAACATGTTCGTCTCGGCTCCGACGGGAATGATGAGCGGCGGGACTAAATGCAAGTCTATAGGTATACGATTGTTGCCTGTGTGTATTTTACAATGGCGTGCAGTCGAACATTGCGTGGCTGCTGCGCTGCGCGATCATTGCTACAAGTGTGTGCGAGTCTGTGTGTCTCGGAAGCACAAAATCTGGCTTCATTAATTATATCGCTAACTTTTGTATTTATAACAATTCGATCTCTTTCTCCCGCAGACAAACAAATTTTATTGCTCTCGATCTCGCTAAGATTCGTTCACGCACCTCTGAAATTTTACGACGACGCTTTTAAAGACTAACGCTCTCGCGCTTTAATAATATTTCAGTTACACATACGCGTGTTTCCGCGCGATATTCATCTTTACGCTTCCTTTAAATTTCTTTAAAAAAAAATATCAATAACGATGTAAAAAAAGAGAGCGAGCGCACCTACTGTACTTTTAAATAATTTAATTTGTTCATTACAATTGCGCACCGCCTCAAACGTTGATACACGCTGACTAAGCGGTGGGGCTTCCTCTCCTCCGAACATGAATACTAGCGCGCCGACGGCACGTAGAGAGAGAGAGAGAGAGAGAGAGAGAGAGAGAGAGAGAGAGAGAGAGAGAGAGAGAGAGACGACACACACATGCACGCGACTCCGACAGGCGAATAGAAGCGTGGCAGAGTGGGGAACTCGAGCTCAGCTGCAGTCGTCTGTACCCGTGCGAGCAAATGGGCTCTTGCACAGCCAAAAAATCTTTAATTTTTACTGAGGAAGACATCACTAAATTTTTACATGAAGCACCGTATGATTTATATTTATATGTGAAGGTAAATAAAATCTACAAATTAAAATACGGATATCCAAACAATACAATTAATTATTAACATTTTTAGGTAATACTCAATTTTGGAATTTCTGGTGCTCTTCAAAGCCAAGAACTTGCCAATATATTAGTGAGCGATATTTAAGAGTCTGACAGTTATATACTTGTTAAAGTAAATAAAACCAAAAATAAGGTTCCTCGATCTTTCACTATTAGTGATGAGCTGTATTATATATGCAAAAAATACATGGAAATCAGAAAAACCTGTAAGACTAACCAATTTTTCGTGAAATATACTAAAGGCAACACTATCCATCAGCTTATTGGAGTTAATAAGTTTGGCTCTATCCCTAAGGATGTAGCAGACTACTTAAATCTACATAACAGTAATTTATATACTGTACATATCTTTAGGAGGTCATCCGCTACCCTATTAGTCAATGCTGGAGCTTCATTAACAACTTTAAAGAGACACGGTGGCTGGAAGTCCAATGCAGTGGCTGAAGGCTATATCGCTGAATCTGTGAATAATAAAAGGAAGATTAGGGAACAAATTAGTTCTGGATTTGGAATAAAAAAAAAACAAAACCTAATTCAAAAACCAGATACATCTTTGAATTTTACTACCGACAAACCATCTACATCAACCCTGAATACACAAGCTTGTAATATCTCAATTCCAGCCACGCTAACCAGTGATACAAATGATATACAGATACAGATGAATACAGATGATTCTAACTTAAAAACACCAAAAGTAAAGACATCTGACAAACAAAAGCAACGAGAAGAATTAAACTACTCTCACACAATAAATGAGAATTTCATTTCCAATCCACAGACACTCAATAACACTTCCAGTGTAAAAAATGAAATTTTTTATGATCCGAACATTGGATTATATATAAACGAGTCCATCGATAAAAGTCCAAACATTTTTTATGAATTTCACAACTGTAATGTGAACATAACATGTAGTTCTGATCAATCAATTGTTCTCAACAATTGCAACGATCAAAATCAAAATGTGAAACCTAGTGACCAATAATTAAGTTTAAAAAATTTCTTATTTATTGCTTTTTTACTTTTGTTTTTTATGATTTCTATAACAATAATTTTACTAATAATTTTAGTTGTTTGGTGTACATAAAATTATGGTAATATTTTAATGTTATATTATTGTTTAAAAATAAACACACTGAAAATTCAATATACCTATATTGTTATATATTTCAATTAACCTATATTTACAAGAGCTGATGAATTTTTTAATCTTGTAAACTTGTATACGCTCTTTATATGTTTGACAGCCATCAATAAGGTTAGGTTTATGAACATAATGTGTTCAAGTGTATGTGTATAGTATATAAGTTTCAGTCTTGTGTGTTTGTATATGTATGAAGTGAAGTTGGCCACACTGCTATAAACGAACACTTATTCTACTGAAAAGCGTGGAATAAGTGCGAACTTATTCCACCCAGTGCTATAAAGGTCTATTAACGTGATGTATACAATTCACATTTTAATAAACAGCATTAGTATTATTATATGAATGAAAATAAGAATATATTCGAAAGATATCACATCAATTTTAACCTTCACAATTTCTTCAATGATTTCACAGCCTTCCCAAGGTGAAATTTTAAATTTTTGATATAATTTAATGGAAAATCAGACTAACTTTACCTTGACTATTTTAATTTCTTGACTAGCCTAAAATTTCAAAAAATCTTGAAAAAATGTATTCGAAAGACTACACATAGAAGTTATACTTATTAATTTATTCAATGCGTTTATGACCCTACCAGGATGACATTTAAAATATTTTATATGATTTAATGGGAATGTTCGTTATCGCAAATTATATTTTTTTTCTGTTTTGAATACATTGAATTCTATTAATAGAAAGACTATTAAAAAACTTATCGGAGATCAGAATTTATAATTGCAAAAGTTTTCTTTTGTTATACCCCACCAATGACTCTCTCGCCACGCGAGAAGACACGCAAATAAGGGCCCCTGCAGCACCGCAGTCCGGCTAGCGCGGCCAAGAGACGGCATGGCGCGGCAGTTCCGCACGCCGCCGCCAGGCGGCCAGCACCTTACTTTCGCGTGTCCACCACAGAAGTAGCACAACGAACCACATATAAGGCCGAGCAATCCCGGGGCTTGATCGGTCTCCCTCTGACTGATCAGCCCATCAGATCAACCCGTCTGCGACTGCTGGCGACTTACTGATAGGACCACTGATCAATAAATGTCAGCCTAGCTGGGAAAATACAATTACTTGGCGTAATTATTCCTGCGCTTAACCCTCTCCCCAATCAATCAGCCCCTTTCGGAGCTATCGGCACTTTTAAGCGCCAACTTTTTGTGCGGCGTTTACGCCACCGGGTCCTTCATGCAAGGTCCCCCCCGATCGGCCCTTTTCAGAGCCACATTTCGAAAGGCGCTCTGCGCCACCGGGTCCTTCTTGCAAGGTCCCCCCGAAGCAGCACCTCTCGGAGCTATCACGAACTGCTCGATCTCTCTCTCGTCGAGGAGATTCCGCCCAGACTTGCGCCAGACCCAACGTCGTGGGTGCTGCCGTGCCCGTTCCTGCAACGTGGAAGCTACACTCAGGGGTGACTGCATCGGAGAAGTCTCCACGCCGCCAGCTGCCTCCGGTTCCAGCCACTCTCCGAGGAAGCGCCCCTGGATCACCGTCCGAGCGCTCTGTACGACATCAAAGGGTCTTCTCCAAGCCTCCCCGTTGCACCAGAGCGATCGTCCGATCAGGATCGAGCGCCCCGCTGCTCTCCCAAGGAGTCGCACGCCACGCCAGCAATCTCGCCCACGCGAACGTCGCTCGTCAGGGCCACCCCTTCCCAAAAAGATTGAGCGGGAGCCATCTCTCCGAGTCATCGCGCCCAGAGCGCCCCCTTTCGACCAAACCGGAGAGGCTCGCTTATATCACTTTTGGGAAAAGTGTGTTTTTAAACAGATTCCGTAACCTTTAAATGCGTTCCATTATTACCATCAATCTCTACTTATAAGTATATTTCACTGCATTCAAAATTGAAATTATTTAACACCGCATTGACTTTCACTATTTTGAGAGAAAGAGTAATTACAGATAACATACTAAATAAGAAATTCGAAAAAGAAACTATTGTTTAATGCTTTTCAAATAGTCGTGATTTGTATTGTGATTGCATAAAATATTTATTTTGGTAAAATTTCATTTTTACATGAATTTTTTTTATATTATACAAAAATCTACACTCTTCCTTGAAAAGAATGTTTCCTTAAAGAATATATCCTTTCAATCGAATGAATTTGAACTTTTAGAGTAATAATTTTACTAATATTTGAATCCTTCAGTTAGTTTGAAAAATGGTAAACGATTGAATTCATGTGCTTAAGGGGATCAAGATCGTTGAAAATGCTGTGATTTCGTATATTGGAAATCACTTCGAGACCATTGCTACGATTGATGTGAAAATTTGGGAAATTATTCATAAAGACGTAATATTTACGGCATCATTACAATGATTAAAAAATTTTGAAAAAATCATAAAAAATAAGTTCCACTTTCCTCCGCTAGGCGATAAAAAGCGCTGTATTCCTATCATGTAGCCAAGAAAATGCATTATAAAACTTATTTGACGAAAAGAACGCATAAAAACAGAGTTTACCCGTAAACTAAATTATATAAGGTACATAATAGTCACAAAAATATTAAGTTATAGAGCGAAATGAAAGAATAAAACCGAATCTACGTGTAGCAAACAAACTATTCCGCTTTTACCTTCAGAAAGGATAAAAAGAGGGTAAGAAAGGAATTTCATTTCTCAAGTCTTCTCTAATGATCGGTAATGCAACACGAACAGCACGCGTAACCGACCCGATAGTTTTCGATGCCAAGTTTTTTCTACCCACACTTTCAGGATCGTGCATTTCACCGGGGGTACACGTATGTAGCCACTGCATTGCAAACGGTACTACGTTCTTAGTAAAAGGTGGAGACAACTTAAAAAACCAAACTTTTATTAACATTCATACGGACAAAATAAAAATTCTTAGATCTTACTCTAAAATTCAACTTTAATTTTCAAACTTCGACAACTCTTATGTAGTCGAAATTATAAATGCTGTATTCTATACAGTTATTTAATTATGGAAATTAAAGATCTTGATAACACTTATATAGACAAAATACTAGTAATAGTTACAATTATTTTTAATCAACTTCCTGCAATCTTCCGATAATACTAACAGAGGTTTGTAAAACATACATACAAATAACCAAAAATGAGCTTAGAATGATTGCAAGATTAAGTTTGAATTCTTCAACAATTCGTCAAGGACAGTAATAAATACATATAGAATGAAAAATCGATTCAGAGATTTTTTAACGGTGTTTCATTAACAAGTTAATTTGGTTAACCTTGCATAATTTAAAGATGGTATACATCGTTATCTATGATAGGACGGGGCGGCAAGTTTTTCCGTCAAAAAATTGCGTTCTACATGATAGAATTTGTTACTGTTTTTTTTAAATGTATGTAAATCAACAGAATTTAAATCTCATATATAATTGTATATAATCGTCCTGGACATAGATTTTGAATGAAATAAGGATAGCAATACATTTACTGAATTACTAAGTAGAGTAGATTGTACATCCGCTCTCAGCTTCCATAAATAAATGAAAAAGTTTTCATGATGCGAAACAATCTTGTTAAATTACATAATAATTTTAGACAAACATGATATTACTACATATTATGGGCACATTTGTCATGTGATAATGTCATGTAAGAACATCATACCATTCTATTACATGTACAGAACGTGGCAGCAGTCGCAATTATTCAAAGTTTTAATTGTACCCGACTGTACCTTTTCACAGGCTATCCACCTTTTCACATGCTGCAATTGGATTGAGTGTTTATATGAACACATATATTTATAATCCTTCCTCAATTTAATCGGTTATTTATTTATTTGAAAACAATTATTTTTTATAGCAAAAAACTTGCCAATTTATTTATTGATATCATAACTTTCTTTTCTTAAAATGAAAATGAAAATTTATGTCAAATCGAAGGTATAGATAATCGAAGGAGAAGTGACACTAAAGAAATGGTAATCTGTCCAACAGACCCTTAACGCGAAGATGGTTACACGTTCATATTTTCATACATGAGAGTTTCGGATTTTTTAGCTTAATGTATAAGCATCATGATTTGAGTGATTGTGATTAACTCATTGCAGAGGTAAAAGAAGACATTCATCCTAACATAATTATTTGTTTTCCAACTTGATCTATAAGTATCACATATTCTTCCAGTATTTGTGTTCGATCACTTATTCACAAGAGGAAAGAAGATATATTATTTGTTGATCTGACGATTATAATATCAACACGTCTTAAGAGTATGCAGTAAAGCTACTAGTATTTTGTCTATATAAGTGTTATCAAGATCTTTAATTTCCATAATTAAATAACTGTATAGAATACAGCATTTATAATTTCGACTACATAAGAGTTGTCGAAGTTTGAAAATTAAAGTTGAATTTTAGAGTAAGATCTAAGAATTTTTATTTTGTCTGTATGAATGTTAATAAAAGTTTGGTTTTGTCTGCATAAGTGTTATTAAGAGTTTTTTTTACATTAAGGTTATCAAGAGTTGTAAAATTAATCTTTAATTTTTACATGAAGAAACGACCTTATACTTGCCAGCCTTTTACCTTGAAAAGGTTTGTTTGGGGGGGGGGGAGAGATTTCACTACTTTTAAAAGGTATATAATATGTAAATTACAAAGAATAGTTAACATCAACTAAATAAGTAATAAATTTAAAATATTAATGTACATTTGCTCATGGATTATTGTAATAATAATAATAATTATTTTTTAGACACTATCTGTAGAGTAAATAGTTTTTTTAGATCATCATTATTTACCAAGAAATCTATCTTTTCCACACCACCCTCCAGGTAAATAGAATAGCGCGTTTTTTTCCTTTATTGACACTAAATTTTATGTTAAGTTCCATAATGATTTGTTTCGCAAATATACATCAAAGAAATCTGTACGTCTAAAATTATTGCTAATTAATTAACTGATAACTGCTTTCTCGAAAGCATTTGTACGTTACGTATACTATTGTCATGCAGACCATGAGTGATATAGCATTTTAATATTTATACAAGTTTATATCGTATCCTTTACAATTGTTCAATCTATATTATGGAATAATGAAAATAATATTTAGAATAAAAAGAAGTATATGTAAGTTAATTTCCAATATCCCTATGATTATTTATGATAGATGTATTATCATTTTTAATGCAACCCACCTAATTCGGTAAACGTTTAGAAAACTGTAATCGAATTCAAACTTTATGAAAACCTGTAAAAAATAGTGTCAGTAAAGTTGTGGTATCCCCTGTATGACTTTCACATAAATACTTACACGGTTGACATCATAAATTTAGTGTCAATATTGAATAGTGTCATTTAGCAAACAAGTTATAGTTTATTAAATATATTCTAAATTGAGTTCTATTGAGTTCTATTGAGTTCTATTCTAAATTGAATTGAGTCATTTAGCAAACAAGTTATAGTTTATTAAATATATTCTAAATTTATAGCTTTTAAGGTAAGATGTATTTAAAGCAATCAGCTACTAACGTAGTGTTTATTTATGAACTACAATATATGCACTAGAGTGACCTAAGCAGGCATGGCAAAAAAATTCCATTCCGTTATGATCTGTTGAATGTATATAGATAATATAAATTGTCAAGCCAGACACTTAGAGGGATAATCTAAAAATTTTCCAGTTGATACGGCTCAGCAGTTTTGAATTATTGAATTTTGAAATTTCTAATCTCTGATTATCTCAATACTGCTAAACTATACCATCTTCAAAATTCTTATACTATCCCTCTAAGTAGTGGGCTTGAAAACTTGTATGATCTTTTTACCTTTTAGGAAAAGAGACGCTCAACCCACATTCTGGAAACTGCCTGAACTCTGGCATTCTGAAAATTAAAAATAACTATTTTTGAATTGAGCAAATCAATCAGAGGGATAGCATATGAAATTTAAAGTTAATCGTCTAGACCAATTTTTAGCTCTTCGATTTTGAATGCCTTATATGATGATTATTTTGAAATTGGTCTATATGGTAAACTTCAAATTTCTCATGATATCCCTCTGATTGGTATGTTTAACGAAAACTTAGTTATTTTTAATTTTCAGAGTGACCAAAATGCTTCTCAGTGATTCTACGTATAAACCTTTTAAGCCTTAAAAACAAGTGTTCAACTTGATCGATCATCAATATCGAAGACACAAACATTTGAAAAGATAGCTTAACTCATTATAAAAGAACCTGTGAAAGTCCCAGAATATCACAGGTCTTCGTTTCTCTGTGAGAAATAAATATAACAGCTCATTTATTAAAAAGCACAAGTTTATTAAAAATGACTTGTTAAAAAAATGTAGGTAAAACAGTGAAATATTAGCGTAATCCAGAGAAATTTTGTTGCACGACATTATAAAAATACTATAGAATATCCGTATACATTCAGTTTTAACATTTACAATAATTAAAATAAACTAATCAAGATTTTATACTTTGAAAAGCGCACCCGGGTGCCATATACTCCATATGTAATAGTTTCAAGGATATTTGACTTATATAAAAGTCAATAAACCATTAATTATAATCAATACATCCATGCTCATTAATCATTTTTATTTAGTTTCATTTAAAAATAAATTTTAAAAAATATTTTTGAAGACAGAGCAAATTAAGCTCTAGCAGAAGGAACTATCTTTCCATCTCTCTCTAATAAATGCATAAATGTACCAAAATTAGACTTTGGAACAATTTAAAAAATTTTTAGGAAATATTGACGGTAATTGAAAAACAAAATAAAACACTTTCTCTAGCTATTCATAAGAATCCCTTTCGACGAACAGCCTGAGAGTCTACCTCCCAGGAGACGATAGGAAAAGTTATAAACTATTCATATATACTTAAACAACTTAGAAACTTTCATGCATGAGCGATGCATATTCTTGATACTTCACTAGCTTCTCACAATAGAAAATAATTTTTTCCTTTTATAAACTGAATATTCTCTGAACCAAGAAAATAAAACACTTTTACTATCTATTCATAAGAATTCTTTTTGACGTACAGCCTCAGAGTCTATCTCCCAGGAGACGATAGGAAAAGTTAACATAAGCACTTCCACAATTGTAGAAACTTTCTTGCGTGGAAGATTGAATATAATCGTAACACTCAACCAACTTGTCACATCACAAGAAAATTATATAAACAGGAAATTCTGTATAAATTTTCTTTGATTCTTGAACCATAAAAATACAACACTTTCACTAGCTTCTCATCAGGATCCCTTTCCACGAATAGCCTGAGAGTCTACCTCCCAGGAGACGATAGGAAAAGTTATGAATTATTCATATACACTTAAACAACTTAGAAACTTTCATGCATGAGCGATGCATATTCTTGACACTTCACTAGCTTCTCACAATACAAGACAATTTTTTCCTTATACTGAATATTCTCTATGTTAAAACTTTCTTCGATTCTTGAACCAAGACAATAAAACACACTAGCTATTTGTAAGGATCCCTTTCGATGTATAGCCTGAGAGTCTATCTCCCAGGAGACGATAGGAACATTTAATAATTGTTCATAAGCACTTCCACAATTGTAGAAACTTTCTTGCGTGGAAGATTGAATATAATCCTAACACTTAACCAACTTGTCACATCACAAGAAAATTATATAAACTGGAAATTCTGTATAAATTTTCTTTGATTCTTGGATGATGAAAATACAACACTGTCACTAGCTTCTCATCAGGATCCCTTTCCACGAATAGCCTGAGAGTCTACCTCCCAGGAGACGATAGGAAAAGTTATGAATTATTCATATACACTTAAACAACTTAGAAACTTTCATGCATGAGCGATGCATATTCTTGACACTTCACTAGCTTCTCACAATACAAGACAATTTTTTCCTTATACTGAATATTCTCTATGTTAAAACTTTCTTCGATTCTTGAACCAAGACAATAAAACACACTAGCTATTTGTAAGGATCCCTTTCGATGTATAGCCTGAGAGTCTATCTCCCAGGAGACGATAGGAACATTTAATAATTGTTCATAAGCACTTCCACAATTGTAGAAACTTTCTTGCGTGGAAGATTGAATATAATCCTAACACTTAACCAACTTGTTACATCACAAGAAAATTATATAAACTGGAAATTCTGTATAAATTTTCTTTGATTCTTGGATGATGAAAATACAACACTGTCACTAGCTTCTCATCAGGATCCCTTTCGACGAATAGCCTGAGAGTCTACCTCCCTGGAGACGATAGAAAAAATTACACATCCACTTCAAGAATGTAGAAACTTGCTTGAAAGGTGAACCCAGGAGACGATAGAAAAAGTTACATATTCACTTCAACAACGTAAACTTTCTTGAAAGATGAATTCTTAACACTTTACTAGCTGCCACATCACAGAATAGTTATTTCTTTATATAATCTAATAGTAAAAAAACCTGAAAAATAAAAGGATATATTTTAACAAAGAATCAGTTCATGAATTTTTCATGTATTGTATATTTAAAAAAAAAAGTACAACTAAATACTTATCTAATTTGAGGCTATTAGTCTTGTTTGTGAAAATTTTTCATAATTATATCTGTCAGTTTTTAAATATTTCATCAAACCCAGCTTTATAAATTGCATATTATGTTGAAAATAAAATCACTTTGGTACTTTATTTTGTACAATACTTATTTTTCATTAACACTGCATATGTGTTATTGTATTGAAAAATCAAAAAATGTGAATACACTATCGTCTGCTCTTCTGTACACTTGATGAACTGTATAGATGCAAGCAATAGTATACGTAGAGCTGACGTCACGAACTATGACGTACTTCCGGGGAGAACATTTTTCACCACGGGAGAAGAATTTTCGCGTTGAAGAATTCGTCACCCCAAACCTTCATTTCATAATATCTTTTGATAGAAGCCATTTCACAATATATGGTCCTGAAGTGATTTTGCTAGTTTTATTCCAAGCTTTCATTTGAGTGCTCATAAGTGAGAAACAAAGCTCTTAATGCGAAGAAAACCGAATGTCACATCTCCAACAGGGCCTATGAGACGTATATAGGGTCTGGCTATAACGCCCGACGGCGGCGTATGTACTGACGTACCTTATACTTGCCATCGAGGCGCTACCGCGCCCCTTGATATGAGACGTATATAGGGTCTGGCTATAGCGCCCGACGGCGGCGTATGTACTGACGTATCTTATACTTGCCATCGAGGCGCTACCGCGCCCCTTGATACACGTGTTCACCATCTGGTACCAAACAAACGTTGCTAAGACCGCCCGGCAGTTTATTCTTCTTGACCTGTGGATAGGCCGGGGTCGCCCGCCGTCGCATTCTTTTTATGAGGGCTCATTTTGATCTTTGAAATTAAATTTGAATTAAATTAGTTGGTTAATAAAAAATTTGATGCTTATAAACGATGTGAAAAACTAGAAAAGGCTGTCAGAATTTGAATGACGAAAATCGAATGGTAATTATTTGAGATAATCAAACTATTTCAATAATTTTCACGTATGGTATTGCGAATTGATAAAAGTGAAAATGATCCGATTTCCATGCCTGAAGTATTATAACTATAAGGAATCTTTACGCATAGTTTATTTGAAAATTGAGAGAGCAAATTTTTTTTGTAATGTCCCCCACATAGGTACCCGTACCGAGAGGACTTAGCCTTTTATGACACCGGTGGACAGACCCTTGGCTAGAGCGCTCTAATGAGGATCATACCGAGGATCACAACCTCCATAAACACAGTCAATTTTTCATTGTTATGGATTTTTATATAAATTATTAATCGTGTTTATTGAGAATAGCAAACCTTAAATCGTGAAAATCGGATGATTTTTACATACATTTCACTAGAATTTCACGATTTAAGTTTTGCTCTCAGTGTTGCTGTTACATGTTAACTTTAAAGACGATTAATAATTTATAAAAATCCATAACAATGAAAAATTGAAAAATGTTAAGGAAAAATTTGATTAACGGAGGGTATGATCTTCATAGGCCAAGCAACAGAGATCATTTTTGTACATGAAAAATTACAGATAGGGAAGGGTACTAATTAATAGATAATGAAGTATAGATAATAAAAAATTCTCCAGAACTAATTTTATTTATAACAAAAACCGCAAACAATTTTTTTTGGTTTTTTGTCTAGAATTAAAAAAGTAATAGATTTATGTTAATAGTACCAACGGCAAAATTTTAGGTGAGAAAATTCTGCAGAGTTGAGTGTTAAACGTTACGATAGGACTGTTAGGAACCGAGAAAACTCAGAAAAACGAGAAAATTAAGCAAAAACGAACACAGCAAACAAAACATAATGCATGTGTGAATATGTGTGTGACACAATATTCAAAGGCTCTATCCCTCGGTGTTTTTTTAATATTAAAAAGAGTCTATCGGTCTCTTCAGGAAAACTGTCAATTTTATTCGAGTGAATAAATAAATGAGTAAAATAAAAATATTACAATAAGTGACTAATGACAACTTACATGTAGAGAAGCACAACAATCGATAGAATCGAATGTTCTCTTTCCCGGCCAATCTCAGGCAGGGGAAGGAGGAGCGAGAAGCAAGGAGACGGACACTATTATTGTTCCGACTTCCTCAGCTACTGTTTCGATAATAAGAAAACAATAGGTGTAGTCAGCGCATTTATATCAACGAGGAGTCTCGCTAATTTTCCGAGCGGTCTATTTTCGAGTGACGTAACGCTAGTCGCCCTCACGCATATGTACAAGTTTAGAGTCACCTATAATCCATTTTTAAAAATACTATCAACACTTGCCTCGGAGAGATCGAAAGACTCTTTTTAAATATTAAAATATAATGCAAATTGTAAAACAGTATCGTGAACTCATTAAAGATTGTACCAGAGACACAATTACTAAAAAAATCGAAAATTTCGTTAACTCCAAAAAATCAACATAATCTTATATTATATTAAGCGGTGACCGTGTCCCGTGTCCCGTGTCCCGTGTCTGGTGTCCTGTATCCCGTGTGACATCTTGTTTTACAATTACTTAATCCTTTTTTTAAGGATAACGCTTTATCTGCACCTACATATTTGTATGTACACCTAGTGCACCGTCTCGAGGATCATTTTTCGTCATCCTGGAGGTCACCCTGTCACCTGAACATCATCTCCGGAGAATCTTTAGTTTTTTAAGGAAATATTAATGTGCACATAGAGAGTGTACTCGAGGATGATTTCCCGTCATCCTGGAGGCCACTCTGACACCTGGACATCATCTCCGGGGAATTTTTAATTTTTGAGGAAATATTCGTATGTTCTTAGAGAGTGTATTCGAGGATGATTTACCGTCATCCTGGAGGCCCCACTGGCATCTAGACATCTTCTCCGGCGAATTTTTAGTTTTTTAAGGAAATATTAATGTGTACTTAGAGAGCGTAATCAAGGATGATTTCCCGTCAATCTGGAGGCCACCCTGATACCTGCACATCGTCTCCAGGGAATTTTTAGTTTTTTAAGTAAATATTAATGTGTACTTAGAGAGTGTAATCGAGGATGATTTCCCGTCAACCTGGAAGCCACCCTTATACCTGCACATCGTCTCCAGGGAATTTTTAGTTTTTTAAGGAAATATTAATGTGTACTTAGAGAGTGTAGTCGAGGATGATTTCTCGTCATCCTGGAGGTGATATATTATCATAATGTTTCTGTATGTTAGTTGTTTTGCGTTTCGTCCCAGGTTTTTTAATTGGACTCTTCAGTAAGACAGAAAATTATTGAAGGATAAGTCATTACAGAAAGTGAATATTAGAATTTAAAATATTAAAAAATAATATTTGACAGTTTTCCTTCTGTCGAACCCTGTCTTAGACGCAGCACAACTTCATAAATAACATTATTTCATTTAAGTAAAAACAATCATAGTATACATTTCTTTGCTGCCAATGATGTAGTATCAGAGCGCATATTTCTTTGCTGCCAATGATGTAGTATCAGAGCGCATATTTCTTTGCTGCCGATGATTTAGAATCACAGCGCATATTTATTTGCAGCCGATGATATGCAATCACAGCGCATATTTATTTGCTGCCGATGATATGCAACTACAGTGCATATTTATTTGCTGCCGATGATACACAATCGCAGTGCATATTTCTTTGCTGCCTATGATATGCAACCACAGCGCATATTTATTTGCAGCCAATGATATGCAATCACAGCGCATATTTATTTGCAGCCGATGATTTAGAATCACAGCGCATATTTCATTGCGGCCGATGACATAGAATGACAGCGCATATTTGTTTGATAAATGTTTTAAAGTAAAATTTCTTGATACACTATGTTTTTAGTGTGTACAATTTTTTCATCATCTTTTTCATGCTCATTTATGAATGATGAACTATTAGTTAGTACAATTTTTAAATCAGATTTTGACGTAACCCTTGAAAGTGCAACGTACAATTGTCCATGGCTGAAAACTGAATTTGGTAAGTATACTCGAACTTTGTTAAATCTTTGACCTTGCGATTTATTAATGGTCATAGCATATCCTAATCTTAATGGAAATTGTCTTCGCTTTAATATAAATGGTAATTCTTCGTTAGATGATGTTAAATGAATACGCGGTATTACTGGAATAGTTCTAGATTCGGAACCACTAATTCTTTCGGCATTAATACTTTAATCCTTTAATTGTCTTACAATTAATCGAGTACCATTACGAAGGCCTTCATTTAAATAAGATTTCGTAAAAGAATTACAATGGCTCTTTTTTTTAAACGTAGTATATGCGGAGGTAATCCGTTTCGTGTTAATGAATTTAAAAATTCCTATGGAAATACATTTTGTAAATTATTATCTTCGTTATCTAAAGCTGTATCAACACTATAATACTCTTTCATTTCTCCACAAACTTTGTTTATAATTTCATCATTTATCATTTGTACATTAATGTTTCTTGGGGCTAAGATAACTTTCTTATGAACTTCAGTAATATTATTAAAACTACTACCAAAGATTTCCATAATCATGTCTCTATTTGTTAAAAGTTCATTTGGAATTTTAATCACATCATTCTTCATTTCAAAATTAGTATTGACTTTACCATCTCCAACATTAAGAAGCAATTGTTTAAATTCGATGTCGTTATTATTAACTCTAAGATTTTCTTTTAAAGACATATGTTGTACATTTCTCCAAATTTTACTATTTTTACATAGTTATCAATAATTTTTGTTCTATCACCATGTTTTACAACTGGTAATGTTTGTCGGAAATATCCAGAAACAACCATTACTTTACCTCCGAATGTAAAATTATTTTGACACAAATCTTCAAATAAGTTGTCTACAGCTTCAAATGCATGTTTTAATGTCATTGTTATTTCATCCCAGATAATAATTTGAATATTTTGCAGCATTTTCCCATATTCTGAGTTTGGTGTTACATTGCAAGTTGTATTATCAACAATATTTAGTGGTAATTTAAATGTTACATGTGAAGTTTTTCGGCTGCCTCCAGATCCATCAATAAAAAAACATTTATTGTTAAAGTCGTTGGTATTAATACTGTTTATAATGGCATAAAAAATTAAACGTTGTTTATGTGTTAAAGATACCAAATTAAACAAATCTTTTGCCATTACATCGCCCGATGCGAGAAATTCTTCGAATGTACAATTATGAAAAGTATATTCTTCATTAATGTTTGGTAAATTGAAGTCATTTAATGAGCTACTATTTATTAATAACACAGAACTAATCGTTTTTAAGGCTATTATTTCACCTTCTTCTTTTGAATATTTTGGTCTATAAAAGTATTCTTTAAATTTATCATACAAAACTCTTGTATGTGGCGGATTTTGAAAAATACAAATGTAAGCAAATAAATTATACCGTGCTTTAGGAAATTGAATTTCAAATGCTTCTTGCAAACACTCATACCATTCTTTATCAGTAGTTATTAAATTTCTAGCTAGAACTACTTCATAATATGTTGAGTAGGTTTTCTTTCAAATGTTCTCAAATCTTCAAACGATTGAGCTCCTTTAACATGTAATAATAACAATCGTGAGTAATATTTTTCTTTATCTTTCGAATTTACAAAAGACATTCTACTTAAAATAGGTTTACTTTCTTTTTTTCTTTGAGTCCATTCTTTCCGTTGCTCATTGAAAACGTAGTAATATGGAATTTCAAATTATAAATATTTTCTAACACTTGGATCGTTTTTATTAATTTCAAACCATGCTGTTAATGTTGTATTTAAATTTTTGTTCTAAATGTACTGCTAATCTGTATATTACGTTATAACATATGCATAGAAAATTTTAATAATCGATACATTGCTTCTGGTGGACTTACGTATCTTGTATTTATGAATTGTTTTATTTCGTCATAATCATAGTTAACATTATCGTCTTCTTTTTGGATGTTATTCATTTCAATAAAAGCAGAATCAGGACCTTTAAAGCAATATTTAACTAAATATTTTACGCACAGAACTGTGGAACAAATTTCTACGTTTATATGACAATTATACTTTAATAGTAAAAATGGATTATATGAAACTACAAATCTATTATCTGCTTTTCTCGTGTTATTGAATATAATTTCTCTTCCATTGTTTCTTTGTTTATAATTTGGGTATCCATTAGTATTGATATTAGTGGTTTCATTAAATGTTTTACGAAAATTTTTAGTACATTTACTTTTTTCTTTGTCCATGCATGGTGAATGAACATTATACACATGGTCCATGTATCATAGATTTTTTAACAATTTCATATAATTTTGGATATTTATGTTGATCAGGAATTTCATTTATTTCTTCAATATTAATAGTGTGTTATTATTTATTTCTATAATTTAGATTTATTATTTATATTCCTACAACTTATTAATCATTGGTTTACAACGGACGGATTTACAAGCCAAGCAGTTAGCAACAAAAAGGTAAGTTGTTTTAAAAGTATTTACTATTCTATTATAAGAGATAGGCATGTTTAGCGTCCATGCCATATCATTATTAACGGGTTATGACAGTGTTAAAATTTTGAAAATATCCATTTTTTTTATTCACTTTTTTCACAGTTAGAAGTCCGTAGAATATGGACCTTAAAGCCGTTTTTTGCTAAAAAAATTTGCCTCGAAGATATCGACAAAAAACTGATAAATCTGTTTCATGTAAATTTTTTAAAAATCGTGATTTTTAAATATTTTAATTAGGCCAAACTTGTGGAAAGGATTGTTCTACCACACTTTTTACAGAGTAATTTCATGAGAAATCTTACTGAAAATACGACTTAAAAACCGTTTTACAAACCGTTTTTTCTCAAGAATTATGACTTTATTTCCGTAAAATAAATAAAATACGTAAAATTAATTTTTCTATGTGTTATTTTATCTTACTAAACTCAATGTGTTAAAGTAAAGGCATTCAAAAAATTTGAATTTGCCACTCGAACAGGTTGTGGCTCACAGCGTCTAGTCGAGAATGAAGATTACTGTTTGATCGGTATAGTAGAGTTTTCTATAAAACAGCAGAAAGCAGCCAAACAGCTGTTTTTCATTCAAGACACTAGACCAGTGCAGTTAGTCTGCTAGCTGCTGTAACAATGTTTATAACCTCAGTGGTGTTGTAAAAGTGCAAGAGCTTCTGCAGAGTACAAACATTATTCAGATAAGTATTGGAAACTAATTTGTAATAATTGTGTTCATAACGAGCTTTTTCTTTGTTGGTTTATTTTTTGCTTTTAGGTGTACGGGTGCAAGCCAGCAAGATGGGAGTTTATAATGACTGTCTGGAGTATTATTTGGCATACTTTTTAACATATTGAATTTAATAATGGTAAGTATTGCATGTAACTGTAATTCATAAACATTACTTGATTATGAATAGCTAATGATAATCTTTATTTTATTTTCAGCTTCTAAATGCTATTATCACACAGCATGATAGGCGCGTACCACCAAATATACTTTATTGTATGTATATTTGAGTACCAAAAGCAAATCAAGGTATGCCAGATAGTTTCTGTAAGTATAGCTGAGTTCATTTGCATGATTTACATAATAAACTTTAAATGCCTTTTACTCAAATTTAGTTTTTTCATGTTTTTTGTGTACTTGCCACAGCTTTCTGAAGGAACCGTACCATCAATCCTGATGAACCAAAGTGGAAAACCTTCCTTATGAGTATGGTCACAAACTAAGCGGAGCAGAATTGGCAAACATAAGTTCAACGTCAATGTTACGTATGTTTACATATCACATTCACTATAATTACTAATATTGTAAATAAATGTTTAATCAATTACATTAATTTTGTGTTTTTCAGGAATCTGTTACGCTTAGTCTGAGACCAGACTCATAAGGAAGATTTGGCACTTTGATTCATTACGATTGATGGTACGGTTCCATCAGAAACATGCGGCAAGCAAACAAAAGTGATGAAAATGATGTTTTTTGGTAAGTAAATACCTTTAATTGTTGTTAAATGTTATACTCACTTAACGCATATTTTTAATGCATAAAAGTGATGTATAATACTTATATTTGAAAGGAAAAATTTAGTTTTTGTAGCACCTATATATATTACTTTTTTACAGCACTAATAATTTTTCTTTTTTTTCAGGTTTTAACACTGTCATAACCCCTTAATAATCTTCTGATTACTTGGTGAGAGTAGTAGTCAGGATATAACAATATATATATGTTTATATTATCCAACGTACACATGTTCACTATGAAAAATCCAATTTGTAAAACATATTCTTGTAAAATAAAGGAAAAACTGATTGAAATTGTTATAACAATATAATTGTAAACACTCAATGTCATTTAAAAATAATAAAAGAATGTATTAGGAAATTTTTTACAAAATCATTTGCGAAAAATAAGAAAACAAAGGTTTGTAAACTTACTAACAAAAGAAATGTTTATATCAAAAAGTACCTTATGAACAATTGTAAATGAACAGCGGGGAAGCTATGGTATTCTACCCTTTGCTCAGAAAGCTAGAAAAATACACAGCTACACCCTACACCTACACATGTACACACAAGCACACTTCGTATAATCGACTCGAGTTGTACTCTCGTCTTTTAATTAAGAGTTTAATTGAGTCAAAAATTTTCTTTTTTGCATTTTGTATGAGTGCAACATACCAACGCAACGGTGACATATTAGTTTTCGAGTACACTGGGTGTTTTCGAGTGCAATCTGCAGTTTTGCCGGCGATAGCTTCCAACCTCAAAATTTTGGAGAATCATCGTGGAAAGCCCAAGTGTGCTCGGCGGCAGGGGTATTGCCGGGGACGCCCGGGAACCCAGCAATCATGCAGCCGGCGTAGCCATGGAGTGTGAAGAAAAATCGAGTAAAAGAGGAAGGGAACGCATGAGTGAAGACGAAAGCGAATACGATAATATTCTCCCATTCTGAAAGCGCGCTGGAAAAATCGAAAATCGTGCTGCCAGCATGGACGCTACAGTTGCCGAGCTTAATGTAAACAGTATCGACGAAGAGACTAATACCGGCAACGGCTCGGCTCTGCTGTTAACCATCGCCGATGTCAACAAAATAATGCTCCAAGTAAGCAAGAACCGAAAATTCATCGTAGATTGGATCGCTAATTCTAAGCTTTCGGATGGGAAGAAAGCTGTAAGCACTGTACTCGAATCTTTTTGTAGTGCAATTACGCAATTAAGTACTGCATACATCGTTAAAGTGTCAGCTGATCAATATAAAAACGCATTAGAAAATACATGCACTCGCTTGGAAAAAGCAGTCGAAAATTTATCGAGCTCCGTCCGTAATTCATCGCAGACCGACTACTTGACCCCAGCGCCTCCACGTGCACTATATGCCGATAAAATTCGACAACTGACTAACTCTAGCCCTGCTACACATAGGATTAATCTAGGACGGGGTAAGCCGATACCAATCAACAGTATCAAACGTATCTTGATCTGCCCAGCCGCAACACACGGTGATAAATTCGCCGACTCCGAAGCAATTCGCGACGTGTTATTTTCGGCAGTCAATCCAACTGACCTTCAAATTAAAGTCGACCGATTAATACTGTTGAAGAGCTCATGTGCAGTTTTGATTTTGGGTGAAGCGCTGGAGCCGCTGCTAAACTGTGCTGCGCTCAAAACTATTGGCCTTGAGGCCAAGGCGGACTCCAAGCTTAGTCCTCGTGTCATCATACATGGCATTCCCGTCAAATATAAAGAGGAGGAGATCATCAGCCGACTCGTCAGCCAGAACTTCCCTAACGTGCCACCGGATAAATTCAAAGTGACTTATATTTATCCTGCGGGTCAAAAGCAGTTCCGCTCGTGCGTTGTGCAGATGGATCAAGAACAACGTGAAGACCTCTTCAAGCGTCGTGGAGTCAGCATTGGATGGCGTTATTGCCGTTTCGCCGACCACATCACCATCTTACAGTGCTTCAAGTGCCTGAAATTTGGACATAAAGCGGACGAGTGCACCGGAGATCAAAAGTGCAGTAACTGTGCGGAGTCCCATGCGACTGCTAAATGTACCAACCGTAAGTCTCTCTGTTGCGTCAATTGTAAGGAGAGTAAGCTCAGCTGCTCCCACTCTACTTTCGACAAAGCGAAATGTACAATACTGCACAGTAAAATTGAGCGAAAATCTGCGCGTATCGACTATGGCCAATAAGCAGAATGTAATCTTCGGCCATATTAACGCCCAATCGCTCCCGGCTTATTTCTCCGATGTACGATCTCTTGTGTCCCTCGAGAAGTCCTTTGCTTTTGGGATAAGCGAATCTTGGTTGAAGCCCGCGGATTCTTCGGCGTTATTTGAAATTCCGGGGTATTCATTTCTTAGGCATGATATACTTTATAAAAGGGGCGGGGGTGTTGCGCTTTATGTAAGCGAGTTAGCGCATTGTAAAATAGTCGGGTCATCCGAACGCACTGCTGTATATAAAAAACTGCTGGAATTTCTCCTGGCGGAAATCTCTTTTCAGAAGCGTAAAATTCTTTGCATTGTAATTTATAGCCCACCTAAAGCGGGATTTTGGAACATAATCGACGAGGCAATTCTTAATTGCAATGTTCCGCATGACCTCCTCATTTTCATGGGCGATTTTAATATCGAATGACACTCTGGTGGAACAGCACGTAATATTTTAGCGCAATCGCTTAACACTTTCGACCTTGCCCCTGTGCCTTTTGCCACTACCCACTACCTCGATAACTCAAAGTCTACCATAGACTACATTTGTATTCCAATCTCAGTTACGCCTACAGACTACAAGCAGATAAACCAACCGTGGATCTCCGCCCATGACGCAATTTTCGTTACTCTTCCGAATTTATTCGTCTCGAGCGCTCGTCCCAGGGCCGTCACGCGAAGAAATTTTGCGAATTTCGACATCTATGCGCTTTGGGATGACCTACGCCAATTGGACTGGTTTCCGGTAACCTCACAGATTTGCATTAATGATATGGTCGATAGATTTACCGAAATCATGTTAAAATTATATGACAAACACGCTCCTATGCGCACTTTTGTACCTGAACGACAACCACAACCATGGCTTACTACAGAGCTTCGCACTCTCAGGAATGAGCGCAATAAAGCCTGGACCAGATTCAAGAGGAATAAGAGCGATACCAATAGGAGACATTATAAGGACCTGCGCAATCGAGTCTGGTCAGAGTTTAAAAAAGCGTCTTTCCAATACTATTGTAAGCGGTTAGCTGGTTGCCGGAGCAGCAAGGAAACATGGAAGATTGTCAACGAGCTTGGGGTAAGAGGTAACGACGTATCCGCTACCCAGCCTCCTGTCCCGCTTGACGAACTCAATCAGTTCTTTGACGGTCGGAGTACACCTGCTCCTCTACACGATTTGCGACCGACCGTCAGGATTTCACCGGATAACCGCTTTTACTTTAGACACGTAAGCTTTGCCGAAATTCTCTCTGCACTCAGCACTGTTCGCTCGAATGCAATAGGCCTTGACGGGATACAACTGCGATTTCTTCGGGACTGCTCATACACCATAGCGCTGGTGCTCATGCACATTTTTGACGCTTCACTTCAATCAGGGATCTTCCCGGAACCCTGGAAAAACGCTCGTGTTACGCCAATACCGAAGGTGAGCGATCCAGCGCGTGCAGAGGATCTGAGGCCCATCAGCATCTTGCCGGCACCCGCTAAGATCTTCGAGGCCGTCGCCCTTCGGCAGATGTTCGATTACATCGAGGCAAAAAATCTGCTCAATCCACTGCAATCGGGATTTCGTAAGGGTGACAATACCCACACAGCGCTTATTGCCGTAAACGACGATATACGTCATGCAATTAACGAGGGAAAGGTAACTCTGCTCGTCTCTGTAGATCAGAGTAAGGCTTTCGATTTAGTCAATATTTCGGTTTTAGCAGAAAAGCTCAAGGTTTTTGGATTCTCAGACGCCGCGTGTTCATGGGTGCGCTCCTATCTGTCCAGCAGACCTCAAGTCGTTGCTGACGCTTCCGGAAACTTGTCAAGACCGCTTATTCGAGCATCAGGTGTCCCGCAAGGCGCATTGCTGAGTCCGTTACTGTTCTCACTCTTTATCGATGATTTACCTGATGTCTGCGGCGATTGCAATTATCACAACTATGCGGATGATTTTTGCGTTTATATCCACGGTCCGATCGATGACATCGAAAATATTGTCACTCGTATGAATGAGATCCTTCGCAGGATCAACGGCTGGGCCCAGGCCAACGGTCTGCGCATTAACGGGGCGAAAACAAAGGCCATTTGGATAGGATCGCGCGCCTACCTAGATAGGATAAACAATTTAAATCTCCCTCCTATTCTCGCGGAGGGTCAAGTCATAACTCCCAGCGACTCAATCAAACAGCTAGGTGCAACTTTAGATGGATGTCTATCGCTAAGACCTCACTGCGCCATTGTTGTAAAAAAAGTCTACGCGGCCCTATCACGGTTAAGGAAAAGCGCTTTCCTTTTACCTCCGCGAACAAAACTCCTACTTGTTCAAGCGCTCGTCTTTCCTTACCTGGAGTATGCACCATCTCTATTTCTGGGGTTAACTGGGGAACTCTCGAATAAATTGGACCGCTGCAAAAACGCTGCAATGCGATTCGTAGTGGGAGTAAATAGATTTCAACATATATCCCCCGTGTATAAGAAATTTGGAATTGTATCTTTTAGAGTAAGGATGAAAGCCCTGGCGCTAACCTTACTAGCGAAAATTTTAAAGAGCGAAACCCCTTCCTATATTCGCCAACATCTCGAATTCCGCGACTCGGGTAAGTTAGGGTCCAAGCGAGCGTGCAAGCTAAATCTAATTGTCCCTCGTTTTGGCACGGATTTTTTTGCTAACTCCTTCCGAGTGTACGCCGCGCGAACCTGAAACACGATTCCTGACTCGATACGCGAGGGCTATGCGTCGATCTCGTCGTTCAAAGCGCGTCTCGTTGCATGGCTCATGACTAGTGATCCACGGCTACAATAATCTAAGTATATCTGCGAATTTAGCGTTGAAGCGTTTGTTTATGTTTGTACATATTTATTTATTTTTGTATACTATGTTTTATCTGTTTCTTATGTTATGTTTTTATATTTTTACTTTAATATTTTATACTGTATTCTCACTTATTCAGCGTGTATATTAGGGCATGCTTGCCTATCGCCAAAGCTGGCAACGATTTACTCTACTGTAACATAGACTGTAAGAGACTAAAAAGGACACCAAATCCTTAGTCTATTTTTATGAATAAACAACTCAAACTCAAACTCAAACTCTCTCTCTCTCTCTCTCTCTCGCCCCCCCCCCTCTCTCTCTCTCTCTCTTTTCCACGCACACGTGGTCACGCACATGTGGTTGCGCGCGCCACTCTCGCAGTTTTCTGTTGCTTGCTTCCCCGAGCGCCGGCAGGTTGCGCAGGTGTGACTCACTCCGCACGCGATCGAGCAAAGGCGACTTCTACGAGCACCGCAGGGCGGTGGCTCCGCTACAAGAGCTCTCAGTCGCCTGCGAAGCTGCTAAGCAGTCCACCATAAAAATATATGACGCAGCAATTATTTATTGCTATATCGCAAATAACTTTGGCAGAGTGGAATTTAATTAAAGTGGAAGGAGCAATAATTATAGCAATACTAATGGGGCTTGGTTTGCTAACTCCCAATTTCGTGTTAAGAGCTTTCAAATTTTTCTTTCTCGAAGATTATTCTTTCTTCTGCAACTTCGTAACGAAGAAAATTTTCAAATAGAAAATTTTGACGATTCTATGGAAGAATAAATGTGTTTAAAATATATTTTTTTATATAAATTTTTCTTCATTATCTTATTTTTATGTTTTTTTATGCCACCCGAGTGAGAAGTGAGAAGAGAGTGAGGGAAATTAAGAAGGAGGAAAGAAGAAATGAAAAAGAGGGGAGGAAAAGTGAAAAGGGCATGAGGGGGCGTGAGAGAGGTCTCTTGGCAACGGCGACATATTTTTATATGATATAACAGCCACATATTTTTATAATATAGAGAGATATTGAGTTTATCAAAATTCAAATAAATAAAAGTTCAGTAGTAATACCTTAGAGAGAGCGTTGCTAGGCACAATTTTCGTTTTAATTTTGGAAGCATTGTTATTTGTTAAAACTTTATAATGTGGACTAATTGAACTTTTCGAAATAGTATTCCTTGGCTTTAAAAATTGTTCACTTTTTCCTGAAGCCTGAAACATAAATATTACCAGTTTATTTATAAAGATATTAATAGAGAACCCTATAACCCTATAACACTTTACCCTATAACAACTATATTATATACTATAATATATATTATAATACACATATAATATATATTATAATACATGTAATATATACTATATATTATAATAAATACATAAATCGGGTATTTTGAATGCGCCGAAAGTAGGGGTAGTATAGGGTTATTTTTAAATATGGAATATTGAATGCCAAAAGTGGAATTTTGAATGCGCTAGCGAAGGGTAGTTTATTATAGGGATGCATTCAAAATACCCGATTTATATATTTATATATATATATAACACCCTATAACAAATGATTGTATTTACCCTCTTAAAAAAGCATCTCAGTAGTTAAAAGATTAAATACGAATAGCGTATACCTCACTTTGGCGCGCCCAAACAAACGCCCTCCACATCCCACATATTCTAGGAGTGAAACGCCCCCACCTCTGGCGCAACAGAAAGGAAAGGAAGAGTGGTCCAAAATAATAAAAAATATATTTAATAATTGATTTTAAATTGAAAGATGGTCCGGGATACCGGGTGAATAACGTAAATTATTTCGCGAATCAAATAATATTTGAATGCATTAATATAAATAGTTGCATCGATGTGCAATGACGTAATGCATTGCACATAATGAGCAACATGAAAAATTTAACGTTACATAATGCACGTGGCTTCTATGCACTTGAGACGACACAATGCGTCTCAGGGCAAATGAAGATATTTAAATAATGAACATCGAAAATTGAAACTAACAAGCGAATCGCCACGTGTCAAAACATCTTACAGCAAGTCAGTCAGTGACATTGAACATTGAAAATTAAAACTAAGAAGCGAATCACCACGTGTAAAAGCATCTTACAGCTAGTCAATTAGTCACTGACTGATTAGCTGAAAGATGCTTTCACTGACTGAAATATTGCCGTATTTCATATGAATTGAGATTAAGATTATTGACCAGGGCTGCCTCCCACATTTATTTTTACAAAAGTATATTATATTTGGTAAGGATAAATAAAAGTTACGAAATTTATTTTTTGATTCGATTATCCTTTTTCACTAGAAATCATATATTAGACCTCAAGGTACTCGAAAAATACAAAAATCTGTGAGGGCTTGACTTAGACGTAATGTTAAGTGTTTGTGTCTGACTTATTTACCCGAAAAGAAAAAACATTTTTTGTTTTCTTTTCCTATCTTTATTTTCCATCAAGATTACACATTGAGTCAAGAGGTACTCCAGCGCATAATAAAAATATGCATGAACTTGGCCTCACTTAATGCAGAGCGTTTGTATCTCGCTATATAAAGGGAAGTTTTATTAAAGAGACATAGCATAAAAAAATACTTGGACTTTATTAAAATCCCACTAATAAAAAGTCATGACCGGATGTTTTGAAGCCGCTGAAGACGAATTGTGATTGGCTGCTATTGTGCGCGTGCGTCAAGACTCAAGAGCCAATATGTTCATGAATCATGATTCATGTGTTTCCGGTGAATGCGTTAGTTTCAGGTTAGAGCGCGCGAAGTCAGCTGATGTTGATCTAATATTCTAGCCTAATATAATAGCACAAAAGATCTGCATGCAAGAAGAGCGCAGGTACAATAAATTGAGAAAGATTTGTCTTTATTTTATGCACAATAGAATCGACAATGGGTTCATGAGCTCTTCATATATAGGTATACCTATGCACAGTTCGATAAGTTCTTTTTAAATATAAAGATAAACAGGATAAACTGTACTTTAAAAAATATCTTTTAAAAGAGAAATAATTCTTCAAAATTTTCAAAATAAAAATCGACTTTGCGATTATTTCAAGTGTTTTTGAGTACTATTAAATTATAAACAAACTGCAAGAAAAATTAGAGCGCGCGAAGCGCGCTGCTCTCGGTCTATAATTCAAAAAAGAGGTTGCCATTTACAGGCTTAAAATCATCTTTTCGCTCAACGTTCGCTTTTTTATCAGATTCCCCGAGTGAGACTCAATACACCGTTCTTAGGGCTTCCGGAGCGTCAGCGCTTCTCCCGGTGCTTCAGCTAGTCAGGAGACGAAGTGCTCCTTCTAGATCCAGCTTCAGTGGAGGAATGAAGTTCTTCTACGAATTGCGTGGCCCTGTAATGAAATGAGTGGCATTTCTCCGACGCTGAAGCAGAGAGCTTCCCCTCCACTCGCACAGTCTGCAGCATCGCTATAGATACACGGAGAAAAATGTTCCCGTAAATTCTATGATTTTTTATCGTAAATGTTACTAAACAGTACAGTAATTTGACCAAAGACTTGTAGTTTGTATAATTTTTACAGTACAGTATAGTAAAATTTCTTATCTCCTAAATTTTACTGTACTGGATTGTAAAAATTATACCGGTTACAAGTATAAAATTTGAAGGAGAAAAATTATTATGCATCTCTTCGAGTCACATAGAATTCTTTATTTAACGCCGACCTTTCGAACCGTTATGGCTCCTCTTCAGGGCTTAATTAAATATAAAAGCTCAATTAATAAAACTCATGCCGGCAACTATTATTTGACTGGAAAACCCAGGTGGACAATGACCTAAACAAAACACTACCGGTGCCGCCAAGTGTTGATGCGACACCGGTGGAGGTCAACGATCGACAACGAACGATCTTGTTGTTCCGGTCAATTAATAATTGCCGGCATGAGTTTTATTAATTGAACTTTTATATTTAATTTAGCCCTGAAGAGGAGCCATAACGGCTCGAAACGTCGGCGTTGAATAAAGAATTGTATGTGACTCAAAGAGATGCATAATAATTTTTCTCCTTCAACTACTCCAAATTCGATCGATAAATGCACATTTTACAAGTATAACATTTACTCTCACCGAAACAGAACTGAATTAAAAAAATAATTTTTCTTGTTGTTCTCCCCCTATGTTATTTCTTATGTGTAAGGTGTAGGTCTCAAATTCTTAGAATGTCGCAGTTCTTAAGTAGTCGAAGGGTTCTGTGCCTAGATTACAATGAGTAGATTAACAGATAACGCTTTTATTACAAAGATCACAAATTGGCGCAAGTTTCGCAGGTAACGTCATTACGCTCGCAATTGAACTCTCACTTAACAAAACTATCTTATATATTAAGGAAATAACAAAATGCATCCCTTCGAGCCAATAATTGAATTTATTTCGAAGCCAACGTTTCAAGACCGTTACGGTTCCTCATCAGGGCTAGATACAAACAAACTTAAACACAATTACAAAAACTAAATTAAATTCGAATAATATACCTTATTTAACAGTTAGTTAACAGAATTGACGATAAATTTGGTAAATTTATTAAATTAGGAAAAGACCCTACTACGGCGAGAGACACAATGAATGTTGTTTATAAAATTGACTGTGGCAATTGCGATTCTACATATATTGGCGAAACGTACCGTCCGCTTAAGAACAGAGAGTCGGAACACAGTCGTTATATAGAAAATGATGATCTTTCTTCTCCGATTGCGGTCCATGCATTGGAGACTGGGCACTCTTTTAATTTTGATGACATCAAAATTATTGAGCAAGAATCATCCACCTTCCGTAGGCGATTTTCGGAGATGCTTCAAATTTATTATTATGATGGCACGCTTAATAGAGCGGAGGATACGTGCCACCTTAAGTCTAGTTACAAGAACATTATTTCAAAGTTTAAATCTAGTCCTAATAGTTAACTTTTATTATTAGTATTTTTTTGTATCGCTAGGGAGACTGCGGGGCGAGTGCGTGATGCGCGGGCGGTAGCATGCGAGAAGAGGTGGCACACCGCTTCGCGCTCTCTGGCATAGCCAACACGTGTCATTAGTGTTTGGCTGGCGGGGCGGAGCGGCACATCCTGGTGGGAGGACGGAGAGTCCGAGTTGCTAGGCAACGCTTCGGCCATACTACATTATATATGAAGTGATGGAAGAAGCATTCGAACGGGCTACGCGGGCTCTCGGCCCTGCCGCTCGATTTTGATTCGTGCCACTTCTTCGATAGCGTGCCGATTGCGATTGTCGGCGCATACGGCAAAATAATTATTGTAAAAATTTAAATAAGGTATATTATTGGAATTTAATTTAGTTTTTGTAATTGTGTTTAAGTTTGTTTAATTCTTTGCGTATAATGTTGTTTGCGTCTGGCCCTGATGAGGAACCGTAACGGTCTCGAAACGTTGGCTTCGAAATAAATTCAATTATTGGCTCGAAGGGATGCATTTTGTTATTTCCTTAATCTATTACAATCATCGAGCGATCGATTCCTTTATTAATAAATCTTATATACATAAATTTTCATATATAATTTTATCTAATTTATAGTGTTTTTTATATCGTTTATTTTAATCATAGCTTTTATTTTTAATTTCTTATCATTATAATTTACAATGCCTAATATAGTTTTTACTAATGAAAAGCACGTTTTTATTATAATGTCTATACTTAGTGCGGGTATCTCTTATCGAGAGTAAACTTTCAAGCATCCGGTCTAATAAACCTGTAAAAGATAATATTGTATCCGAATCGTTAGTTATTGGAAGAAATTCAATAACGCGTGCGTGCGTGGACATTATTAAACGGCCGTAAACCTCTACGTCAAATTACCAATGAAGTTGATTTGTGAAAATCAAGTGTGCGCAAGGCGTTTCGTACTGTGAGGTACAATCCTTATAAACCTCGACCTCACCAGGAATTGCGTGAAGAAAGAAGAATGGTGTTTTGCGAGCAAATGACGAACATGATTAAGGCTGATGCAACTCTTTTACGAGAGCAAATCATTCCGACAATCAGGCGAATTGAAGAGCGCACAGGGGTAAGTGAATTCTTGTATTATTTTACTTAAAATTTTTTTTATTACAAATAAACAATGCAAGCGAATTATCTTTTAAAAAAACTTGAGTGTTCTTTCACTAATTTTAAAATATATTTCTTCTTCGAACATTTTTCATAAAAATTTTTCTCAACCAGCCCTTATACTATTTCATTAAAAAAATTATACTGTATAATTAAATGCTTGAATCTATACAGTGCGAATTTTCTAAAGAATCTTTCCATGTAAAATAACCCGACAAATAAGTGTTTCAGTACCGTGCGTATTTTCAACAAGCTGGAGCTGGGGCTCATAAACGAAGAAATGTTCGAGCCTTATTAAATAGTGAAATCCCAAATCGTTGGATCGGATTCAATAGCCCTACAATACTATGGTCTGCTGGATCCCCTGACTTAACAACCTTAAATTTTTTTTACTGGAGTTACTTAAAAAATAAGGTCTATCAAGACATGGAAGTGTTTACTAATATCAATAGATTAAGAGAGAAAATTATGAAAGTAAGTGCGAACATTCCAGCTTCTTCGAAAAGAAAAGCAGTGAAAGAATTTTATTATCGATTGGGTTATTGTACAGGTGAATTAGGGGGACATTTTGAACAAAAAATAAAATAATCTTATTCTTATTCAAGTATTGTGATCTTTATATTTGCTTAGAATACCTGCCTCCGTACTCACATTATTTAATAAGATTTTGAACAAAATATTTACCGAATTAATAATAAAAATTCGAAAAAGAACGAAAATAACTAAATATTATTTCATTTTTTTCATTCGAATTTTATTGTAATTTTTTTTTCGTGACGTTTTATATAGAAGTGATTTTGCATTATCTTATTTATTTTTAAGTATTATTGATAAATTTTCAAGAGTAAGTTTTTTTTACTGACCGTCCGGAGACTGACAATGGGCCGGATACTTTTCTTATAAGGCGTCAGTCGGCTTGCTGCTACCGCTGGCCGAATCTCGGAGGTAAGCATTGGACAGAGAGTGGGGGACGAGAGAAAATTGAGGAAGGGAAAGTCTGACTCTGTCGAACTTATGCATTTTCCTATGCTTCTCTCTCGCACTCACGGGTTTTCCTATGTCCCGTTTCCTGGTAGTCCTTATTGTGTACATCCACACACACACACGCGCGCGCGCGCGCGCACACGCACACACATCTATATGCATATACATTGACATACTATATGCAACTTTCCAGCATATACACAACTGTCTTTGCTTACACTCGCCGAGACCTTTGTGCGACCCCATGAAACACGACAAGGCACCATGGGGCCCTTGCAGCATACCACGCCGCTTTAAGGGGATAAAGAACGTTCAAAAAGCAGTGATTTCGTATATTCGAAACCGCACCGAGGCTACTGTTACGATCGCTGTGAAAATTTGGGAAATAATTCATAAAGACGTAAAATTTACGGCATGACTGTAATATTTAAAAAATTTTGAAAAAATATTAAAAAATAAGTTCCGCTTTCCTCTGCTAGGCGATAAAAAGCGCTGCATTCGTACCATGTATCCGAGAAAATGCATTATAAAAGTTATTTGACGAAAAGAACGCATAAAAACCGAGTTTACCCGTAAACTAATTTATATAAGGTATATAATAGTCACAAAAATATTAAGTTTTCGAGCGGAATGAAAGAGTAAAACCGAATCTTCGTGTAGCAAACAAACTCTTCCGCTATTACCTTTCGGAGGGGTAAGAAGAGGGTAAGAAAGAGGAAAAATGTTATTTCTTTGACAGGCAACAGAAGGCGCAGAATTTCATTTCTCAAATCTTCCCGGAAGATCGGTAATGCAGCTCGAACAGCACACGCGACCGGCCCGAGCAAGAATTTTTTCACCATAGATTTTCATGCCAAATTTTTTCTACCCACACTTTCAGCATCGTGCATTTCACCGGGGATAAGTGTACATAGCCACTCGCTGCAAGCTGTACTACGCTCTTAGGAACAGGTAGCGGCAACTTGGTACACGTGTTCACCACCTGGTACCGAACGCTTAGACCGCGCGGCAGTTTATACTAGTTGACCTGTGGGTAGGCCGGTGTCGCAGGCCGTAGTGTCCCTTTTATGACGGTTGATTTATATCGTTGAAATTAAATTCGAGTTTGAATACATAAGTTGACTAACAAAAAAATTTAATAGATGTAAACGATTTATAAAACTAGAAAAGGCTAACCGAATTTGAATGACAAAAATCGACTGGTAATTACTTGATAAACTGAGTGCTCAGATTTTCATGATTACACTAACAAAGTTTTGTTTTTCAATTTTTCAATATTATGAATTTTTGTATAAAATATTATTCGTTTTTAGAGCGGAGACGGCTCAGTAGTCAGAGTGTCGGACTCGTGATCCAAAAGTTCTGGGTTCGATCCCGACTCTCGGCTTTTCTGTCATTGGGACACCTCTATGTTTACATACACCTGTATGTATATACTTAAGTGTCTTATAACGTCGAAGCTCCAGTGGTTCGGATTTCACTGTACACAATCTATGGATGTATTGTGTAGCTAAACTGTAGGTCCAGTTTGGGCGTGTGCAGTCCATGTGTGCGTCGAGCATATATATACGTATATCTGCTCGGGGCACAGACATGGCTAAAAACATGCCTAGACTATAGGGAACTCCCCCGACCGGAGCTACAAGGTATACTCTAAAGGTATCACTGCGTGGAATCGGGCGGCGGGGAGGAAGGTACAGCATAATGGGCATCTGCCTCAGTGCTCGGTCATGGCACATCCCCGAGCAAGGGCCGCCATGAACACCTCCACCACTACCAATCGGGCAAACCAAATTATTCGTTTTTAAAATTTACTAATAATAACAAAACTTGAATCATAAAAATCGGATGATTTCACATTAATTAATTTAGGCCAAGCGCCCTAGCTTTTTTGTGGACATAAAAGCAGCCCAGCAATGGATACCGCGATTATATAGAGAAAGGGAAGCCCATATACTTTTGGACACGAAATCTGTGCGGGAACGTTGTTTATTATTAATAATAAGATGCAAAAAAGCATTTTTTTTTAGTTTTTTGCTTTTAACTCTTAAAATAAGAGATAAACGTAAAAAGTAAAGAGAGAAAAGTTGTAGCTGATTAAATTGCGAAAAAATTCATATATTGAGCGTCTCTATCCGATGAATGGACATGGAGGAAACCTCGGAAAACCGTGGAAAACACCGCAAATTTGACCTTTTTTTAAAAATTGAAAACTCAGCCATTTTTTAACTTTTAAGGCTAAAATTTGAAATGAAGGAAAGGCTTTATACCTACTTTCATGTCCCCAAAAACTGGAGTGATTTGAACAAGAAAATGTATTTTTTTAGATTTGCGAAAAAAGGGTTTTGAACAGATGAAAAACGAACTGAAACGTGAGCGAAAACGGCCGAGCGCGCGGCGTCGTAGCGCGCTCGTATATCTATATACACTTTCTCTGCCACCAATCACGTTTCAGTTCGTTTTTCATCGATTCAAAACCTTTTTTTCGCAAATCCAAAATATACACTTCGTTGTTCAAATCATAAAATTTTCAACGCTTTATTCCAAATTCCAGTAGGACTCCCCAATTTCTCGTGCTCGCGCGCACAAAAGTGCACTAAAATCGTACATAAAAAATTCAATTTGCAATTATGCAAAAAGTAATTTGCGCAGAGCTCCATTTTTTGGCGACATGAAAGTAGGTATAAAGCCTTTCCTTCATTTCAAATTTTAGCCTTAAAAGTTAAAAAATGGCTGAGTTTTCAATTTTTAAAAAAACGTCGAATTTGCGGTGTTTTCCACGGTTTTCCGAGGTTTCCTCCATGTACATTCATCGGATAGAGACGTTCAATATATGAATTTCTTCGCAATTTAATCAGCTAAAACTTTTCTCTCTTTACTTTTTTACGTTAATCTCTTATTTTACGAGTTAAAAGCAAAAAACTAAAAAAAAATGCATTTTTGCATTTTATTATTAATAATAAACAACGTTCCCGCACAGATTTCGTGTCCAAAAGTATACGGGCTTCCCTTTCTCTATATAATCGCGGTATCCGTTGCCGAGCTACTTTTAAGTCCACAAAAAAGCTAGGGCGCTTGGCCTAAATTAATTAATATGAAATCATCCGATTTTTATGATTCAAGTTTTGTTATTATTAGTAAATTTTAAAAACGAACAATATTTTATACAAAAATTCATAATATTGAAAAATTGAAAAATTTTAAGGAAAAATATTATTTGTAGAGGTTGTGCCCTTAGGTGTAACCAGGTGTGACACCTCATTAGAACGCTCTAGCCAAGGGTCTGCCACTGGTGTCATAAAAGGCTTAGTCCTCTCTGTACGGGTACCCATATAAGACAGCATTAGAAAAAAATTCTACTCTCAATTTTCAAATAAACAATTTTTAAACAAAAGTAATTTTTGGGTTACGTCAGTTCATGCGTAATGATTACTTATAGTTACAAAACTTGAATCACGAAAATCGGAGCATTTTCGCTGTTATCAATTCACAGTCTGTAACGGTCTGTAAGTGAAGATTATCAAACTAGTGTAATAATCTCAGGTAGTTACCATTCGATTTTTATCATTCAAATTCTGCTGAAATAAGCCTTTTCTATAGAATTACATATATGTTCATAAAGTATTTATTTTGCAAATTTTGAATTATTATGAATTGTTCACGTTCAGCCTCCGAGATCGCCCTTTACCCTCATAAAATTTTCGGAAACACTACCCATTTTTTCACCATAGTATTTGATGCCCAATTTTTATGCCCATACTCTTAGCATCGCGCGTTTCGTCGGGGACATGCGTAGGTAGCCACTGCATAGTAAGCTGTGCTGTATTCTCAGAAGTTGGTGAACACATGTTGGCCTGCCACGCATTGCTACCGTTGGTGTGCGTTGATCAGCCCGGACTAGTAGGAGAATGCAAAAAAAACCTTCAGCTAAGGAAAGATAGAAGATGGCACCACTCGTTTATGCTAATTATTAAAATAAACTGATATTTTGAAACTTTTATCCATGCTTGAAGATAAATTTTGTTTTTTTATGTACAATTACCTTTACGAAATTCGTCTAACTTTAAAAGAACAATAGTTACAGAGGAAACTGTAATTTTAAGTTATCGACACATAGCTTCGAGATTTTTGAAACGTTCTTGATCCCCTTAACGCGCAAGCGCGTTAACCGCATTCCCGGATTCGTTCAGAAACCATTGGATTTTGTATGAAAAATTACTGTACTTTCACGGTAAAAATTGATAGACTCTTAAATTTTACTGTACTGTACAGTAATTTTTAATTGAAAATATTAGAATTCTTTTAAAACAGTAAAATAAAAATTCTGATTTGGATAGTAAATAGGACACTTTTTACAGTTTGTGACGGAATCACTGCACTATTTAGTAAAATTTCCTATGTTTTTAGTAATATGTATGGGACAGTTTTTCTCCGTATACACAGTTATATGTATACAAAGTTATTCTTATGTTTTTTAGCGATTTAAACAATTGATTGTTGCAAAAATATACACATGAATATTTATGGATGTTTAATCTATCGTAATTAATAGTTTTTGCTTGTGGTAAGCTTTGAGCAGTAAAATAACTTGCATATAAATACGCTAGTCGCGAGACTCAAACACTTATATTATTATTTTTTTTATATTAACTAATGATTTGATCAATAAATTGCACATGAATCAAAAGCAGATGATCTAACGATCATGTGCATTACAAATTTGTACAAGGGAAATGTCTCGGAAAAAAGTATACAGCATGTAAAGTTCGTGTGTCAGAAATTGCACGCCGAAATATTAAAACACTAAATCATCTGTGACGGTCAGCCGTCAGGCCCAGCTCGCCTGGACACCACCGGAGCCGTGCTAATAAGAAAAAAAGCATGTACTTACACCCGGTGGTGTTTACAGGAGAACCGGGCAGAGATGAGAACGAGAGAGAGAGAGAGAGAGAATACGGCCGGAGCAGCAGACAGAAGCAGCGTCGCACGACACAGCTGAGAAAGAGCCACGCTCAGCGCAAGGCATGCGCGGCGCCGCACGAGACAGAGAGAGAGAGAGATACACGACGCGCGCCACACCGAGAGAGCGGAAGAGAGAGGGAAGCCGCACGAGAGCGAGCGAGAGAAGCGATAGCGGCGACAGCTGAAAGCGCAGCACAGCGAGCGAAGCCACGAGGCGTACGCGCGCGAGCGACCGCCGCCATGTTGGCGAGCGCCGAAAGAGAATGAGAGCGAGAGAGACAGAGACAGCGAATGAATAAATGCGAGCGTAGAGAGTGGAGGCATACGTCGAGCCTCGTACGTTATTGGCGACGAATGAAGGGCTGCGGCTCGGTCCACAGCAGTACGCGAGCGAAAGATATTGTAGCGAAAACATTGTAAGAGAAACGTCAGGCGGGAATTGTACAGTTGAATACGACTACAGCCAGATAGAGCGAATTAATGGATTTGAATTTCTCGCGCGAGGATATGTAATAGTTGAGAGAGCGCTAGGACGAATATGTGCTATATGAGGCTATCACGTGATATCGCGTGAGCAGAAAAGGATAGTTAGGGAATACATGCGTGAGAAAGAGACAAAGAGAGACGCCGCGGTTGCGACGGCCGCGCAACAGGTAGTACAGTCAGTATTCAGTGAGCAGCAGATTAGACAGGACGTATTCCAGGACAGCAATTCCCTCCGCCTTACACACAATAACCTCCAGTTATTCAAACTGTTGAGGCTCGCACCGCGATCAGTTCTGCGCCACGCGATTTACAGGGCACGAGGCTTCATCCGAACGAAAGGACGAGCAGTCAGCCGGAGCAACAGCCAGGTAGACGCTAATCTTATTTGAAGTGCGCGTTCCCCCGTGTCGGCCGGATAATACCGCCAGAGTGTGCTTCCTGCGCACAATCTCTCCCACATTTTCTTATTTATCTTTTTTTTAAATAAATGCCAGGCGATTAATCTGACTTCGTGTGTGCTTATTCGACAAGCCACCCCGCCTATCCTTCTTCCCAATATCCGCGGCCGTGAGAAGTAAGTTCGTGCACCGCTGAGCAGCCGGCAAAGCGGTTGATGAACCGGGCGTCCACATTCAATTAAAAAAATTTATAATATTAAATACGGTTCATCAGGCAGCCGGATACAGGGTGCGACCACGTTGTGGAGCTCTCGACGGCTTCCCGAGAGAGTAGGAAAACCACAACGTCACGCATCTTACGCCCGTCTTCCACCTCTCTCGAGGTCATACGCTCCATCACGGCGCCGATTCTCACGCGCGCACCGTATATTTTTCTTTAACATCTCACAATATTTTCTAAAATTAGATAAACATTTTGAGATAGAGATTGGTTATTTTAAAAAGCTCTTGATCCAAAGAATCTTATATGACCTTAGATCTTCAGATTTTTCAAAATCTTACTCCTTACATAAGTTATTGACGTTACAAGTTACAACCGTGTATTTAACGGGCACGCGTGGTGCGTCGTAACTTGTAACATCGATAAAACACAAATGCAAATGAATTCCCAAAAAAGTAAAATTATACGATTGTAGGTAAGCATGTTGAATTTCAGAATTTTTAGAAAAAATGTTGTTAATATTGAGAAGTTCTTTCCACTATTTTCAAATAAAGAGGAATTCGAGTACGTTGCAGGTACGTTTTGTAATAAAAAGATTGGGGGTGGCGCACCCAAACAAACGCCCTCAGCCTTTCACGTTTGGACATATTTTACAGTAATCATCTACGTTATATTTTAATTGACAATGAGTTATTATATTACTGATGAGGGTTTTTTCCCTGTTCGCTTCGCTCACCAACCCTTCAAGAGATGACTAACACGGAACGGAATAAATTTCTGTTCGTATTCGAAATTCGCAATAGCTATAGCCTTGTACATAACAACCGCATCAACAGCAAATAGTAACAAATTTTAATATGTTTATTGCGCATCGCACGACAGGTTAATTTTATAATAGCAATTCATGATTTAAAAGTAATTAGTGTCTGCCGTCTAAATGGATTTTAAAATAACTATTATAAATTGAAGTCTCCTGCAGGAAACTATAGCGCATACATATATCTACAGCAATAAAATAATGTGTCTGACCCCTATAACCCAAGCGCCGATGCCGCTTTATTAAATGTCAAGTAATTAAAGTTATTAGCTTCTTGCCAAATGCCGAAGTTTTTAAGTAAAACATTTTATGACGTCAATATTTACAATCGAATTTAATTTATCAATACTATAATATATAATTTCTGCTTATAAGTAAGCCTATCTAACTATATTTAAGTAAGACTAATGCACAAATAGTCGGCGCAGTAAATTATATAATAGTGAAATAGTTGATGTACCGATAGAAGAAGCTGACCTTATTTCTAATAAAAGTTATAAGCTTTTAATATAAGGTTTGGATAAAAAAAATCGTAGGAGATGGCGATTGCCTATTTCATTGTTTTTCTTAGTTTTTAAGAAAATTGGAAAATTTGAAGTAAAACTATAAAAATTGAAAAATTGGAAGTATTTTGAACCATTTATTGTAGGCGATGAATTGTACATATAAAAAGTTAAGAATAAAAATACTTTGGATTGTATGTCAAGGAATGGTACACATGACGGTGAAATAAAAATTATAGTATTTGTTCATATACATTAGGTTTGCGTTTCAGTTTAAAAAAAAAATAAATAAATAAATAAATAAAATTAAATTAAAAAAAAAAGAAAATTAAAAAGAAAATTGAATTGAATTTAGTTTTATCTGGTTCCATAGATGTAGGACAATATTATATTGAAAGTTACTGTCATATAAATTTCTGAGATACTTATGAAAAAAGTCTTATACTTAAACTAAAAAAAAACGAACTTGATAAATCAAATCTTACTTATAGAAAAAAGAAAAGAGAAATGGATTTATTTGGTATAATTAATATGAGTGACGATAGATTAGCAAAACAAGATGTAAGTTTTTCAACAAAAGAAACTTTATTAAAGTTACAAAAAAACGCGCTATCAATGTGTAATTGGAGAATGAAGTACATTTCCTACTATAATCTTTTACTATTTAAAGCTTTTAATCTAGCATCGAATATCCCTAAAAACTCAGAATTTCTAATTGGAATAGATGGGTCTTTTACGCAAAAGTTGGTTTCTCCACATCAATTATCAAGTGGTAATAATATAACACTCTATTCTATAGGCATAAATATATTCATGTATACGTGTAGTCCACGATGTTCAAATTTATATGTGGGAACAATTTATGGGCCAATTCCAGGGGGGTCGGTTATTAAACAATGCCGAGCGTACGCAAGGCGAGTCGCCGCTTAAGCCACTGGCGGAAAGACTACTCTACTGGCAGGGGCGGTGGGGATGTCCTAGCTGCTCGCTGAGATCGAAGCGGCAGCAGGTGAATCGGCAAGGGGATCTTCTCTATCCTCAACATCTTCATTCATCCAGAATTTCTGAGGGCTATTGGCTTCCTTTTCGTTGGTGAAGCGTACCTGGTCTTTCTGGGTGTCGGCCGCTTCTCTTAGCTCTCTTGCACCTTGTGCACGACAATGCTTAGAGGAGGTATTGGGGGCAAGAAAGAGGTAGATTTCTACCGGAGTTGAAGCTGGCACCGGCAAAGTCGGAGGTGGAGGCGGCAGGGACAACAGCAGCTCTGAGTTCCCGATCGAAGCGGCGGGCGGGGCCTCGACCGGGGCGAGCGTTGGCTCCATCTGCGTCTCACAGTCCTGGAAGAGCGGTGGGTCCGTTGCGTTATTACAGACACGAGATCCAAGCGTTGAACTTGTCTCCAGCGCAGATCAGGATTGACGCAGTGGAGATACTCCACTTCCATCCTGAGCTTCCGGAGCTTCTGCTTCTTACAGGACATAGGCTGGAGAAAACGTTTGATTCCGAAAAGTGCCGATAGAGGGTCCCTGTAAAGGGCCGGCGGCGCGAACGCCTTTGTTTAGTTGAAAAGTTTGGCGCTGAAAAATGCCGGTAGCTCCGAAAGGGACTGTTGCATGGGAGGAGGTAAGTGCAAGACATAATCACGAGAAGTAATTATTTTCTCAGCAGGACTGACATTTATTGATTAAGTCCGAAAGGTAAAATGATAAGCTTAATCAGTCGCCGAAGGATTAATCGAGCTTTGGTGAACCCCTCTGGCGAACTCCTCTGGTGAATTTACGAAAGTAAGGTGCTGGTCGCCTAGCGGCGTATGTTAGTGTGTTTTGATCGACCAACATACTAAAAGTAAGTATGGCGCTCAATTTAGAGGTAGATAAATCGGAAATCGAAAACGAAATTGCAGAATAGGCATGGAATATGTCTGCACTGCAGCTGCACCACGCAATAACTACGCTCAAACTGCGACTAGAGACAGCAAAATCAAGAAGCATAGATAGGTTAGTTCAATGATTCTGCGGCGATTACACAGCAGCTAACTTCGTACTAACGCATGGGCCCTCAGTAATCGCTACGTCGAGAGACAAACGACTGTTACTCAGAGCAAAACTAGCAATCTGCCGATACATACGTTCAGAGGGCCCAACGCAATATGACTCCAGCTTGGCAGGCGTAACACTATTGTCGTCAAGTTCACCGATACGGTTAAGCAAAACGACAGCACACGTGCACAATCGAAACGATTCTCCGGTCACAAGTAACGAACGAAGATAACCAACGAATCAAAATGTGACAAACCTCATCGATCTCATGAAAGAATGTGTTAAATCAACCACGCCGGTGACCGTCGTACTCAGCCGACGGTCAGCAATACACAGATGCCGCAAAATACAGCGAATGCCTTCACATCGCAACCGAACCAAGTGCCCCTGGTTAGGACTGAACAGCGATCTGTCCACCCCCACACTGCCCATTTAAGGCGGGGGGGGGGGCGGACTAGCGACATGCACTGTAAATGAACAGTCAGCCGATAGTATGCCGTATCCAGAGAACGCAACAACGAACGCTGCGACGGAGAATCCGTCGTTGAAAAGCTGAGTGACTCTCCTGCAGGCACCCGAAACCGAGCAGAAGAATATGCTCTAATGGCAACGGGTGCTTACAGGAGAAAACAGCTGAGCCGTAGCCAGGCGCCGGCACTGAGCCGCGCCGTAGGAGAGAGAGAGAGTGAGAGGGAGAGCGCACGAGAGCAGCAGCCAGCCGAGTCGCCGCCGTGACGTCACGGCCGTCGAGCAGCGAGAGAGCGCGCGAGGAGTGGGAGCGCCGCTGACTACTATACGCGGCCGCGCGCGGCGCGCAGAGCCAGCAGGCGCACCGCTGGGCCGCAGCCGCCGCCATGACACCGCCGAGGAGCACGAGGCGACGGCGAACATAGCCAGCGCATGGCGCTACAGCGAGCGGCGCGACGAGCGGCTGAGCCGCGTATATTATAGCGAGCGCGTGCGTATGTGTGTGTGTGAGCGCGCGCAGCACGACGCGTGCCGAAGAGTATGTGAGTGCGAGAGAGACGGCACGATGCCGCCGCGGAACTCGAAAGAGTGGAGGCTACTGAGCACCCGTATGTAACGCGAAATGTTATTGGCGGTCGGAGTGGAGGCGCCAGGGCTCTCCACAACGGCAGTAAGCGAACGAGTGTGCCGAAGCCAGAGCGTGAGTGGGAAAAAAATAAAGACGAGAAATTTGTAAATTGCCGCGGCCGATCACGTGACGATTGTACACTAGTGCGAGCGTGTATGTGTGAGATCGCGAGATAGAGCGCCGAGACGAGTGAGCGAGCGGGCAGTACTGAGCCAACCTCCTCGTGAGTAGCACAGCTACGAGCAATCCATAGAGTTTTTGAGTTTCCGAGAGTTTTTGAGTTTTCGCCCAGCAGCCTTATTCACCCGCGCACAACCGCGTCTCGCCTGTATTCGCGTCGTCGATCCACAGAGTACGAGACAACGGCCGTACGCGAGGAAGTTTGCTGCCAGTGTAGTAGAAGTAATAAAGGAAATTCATTTACAATTCTAAGTGTTAAAATTTATATACCACAAATTACCGGCTCAAGCGACCCGCGAGATAAGGAGTCTCAGCCGAGGCCCGAGCTTGTGAGTGAGCCATCAGTGTCGCGTCAAGGCGCCCGCACACCCCGGAAAAATAACAGACGCGACCTGTAGCTCGACTCAGGACCGCGGAGGGGAAGGCCCCAGCGCGAGCGCGAAACACTCACGCGGGAGACGCACCGACGTGCCTCTCTCTCCTCTTCGTATCGCCCGCCACAGCCACCAGCCCCGCCGTGTCACAATGCTTGTACAACTCTGGCGAACTGGAACCACAAGAACACACGTGACGTAGGAAAAATTGTCCGTGAATGAAAAGTCACGTTCGACGGAGAGGAATCGAGTTGCATTAAAGACTTCCTTCAGAAAATGGAAGAAAATAGAAGGTCGTCCTATCTGGATGAAGTAGATTCGCTAAATGCCCTGCTACATGTAATGACAGGCTCAGCCCTTATACGGTGCCAACTGATGCGCCCCAAATGGACAAAATGGGAAGATTTTGTTCTGGCTGCCAGAAGAAGCTACGGAGTCGACGAAGACATCCAGCTAAAATCACTAGCAGAAGCGTGCTGACCATTTTGAACCGACTGCAAGTTCAGCCATCATAAACCTTGCAAATTAGAATGCTTTACGAGAACTTGCTTGCCGAGATTAAAATGCTCGTACCACGGGAACACGTCCAGGACTTAGATGCCCTCCTCATACTTGCGAAGCAAGCGGAAAAGCGAATACACGAGCGAGACCATTACACGCCTCCTCCAGCTCCAGATACGTGTTTGTTGCCGCAGTTAGCATACCGTGAAGGGCCATACTCAAAAAGTAAGCCGTGAGAATGTTGCGAAAACGTTGCGACCGCCGACAGTTGAGTGTTGTGAGCCGTGTAGTCGTGTGTGCAGAAGTGTGTGTTCGAGAGCGACCGATAAAGAAGAAGCGCGTGTGTCCGATGTCTTTATATTTAATTAATTCCTTTCTGAAACCTGCCTGGCGAGTAGAGTCTCTTGCGAGTCAGCCGAGTCGACGTACGAGCGAGCGTATTCGTACGACCGCCGCCGCGGCAAGGCACCCATTTACAACCGCACTACAGCGGTGGCCTTAAAGAAGGGATTATGAGGAGGACGAGGAGTACTTCCAACCACCCTTCGAAATCCATCTCGTCACAATTCTCACCACAAAACATTGGACTGTGAAAACAATAACATAAATGGAGAACAACTATTTTTTATAACACGAAAACGATCACGCATATACAGAACTATTGTAGCTCAAATATATCTTTAAATTCAAATTTTGACTTACTATGTTCCTCTTCAAATATTGTCGAAAAGATTAACACGAAAGTCAATAAAGGCACCTGGGGCTCTGACCGGTTCCCAATATTTATAAACATACGGTTAATTAAGAATATTTATCGCAAGAAGATATTTAAAATAAACTCACTACATACCAATTGGGACACTGTGTATGTAAGCCTAGAAGACAATTATCATAAGCTATTTACTCCAAAATACGCGGGATATACTGCTAGCGAAAAATATTCATCGATATGAGATCTAACTTAATCACTCTCAATACTGCTGTAAAAAGGAATGTTAATAATCAGACTCACCGAAACCCTACTCCCTAGTGGGACGCAGACTGTGATAATATCCGAAGATTAAGGTTAACCGCGTTTTAAATATCAATTTTCCAAATGCACAACCAATTTTATCCAGTATAAAAAACTAAATCTGAAATCGAAGACATTGTTTAAAACTAAAAAAAGTAATTTGTTTTAGAGTTTTCAAGCAACATTAACTTTTTCTCCAACCTCACTTACACCCTGAAGGTCAGTAAAATTTAAAAAAATAAATGGACTAAAATCACACCTAGGCACGCACCTGATAATCATCAAGTCGAAAAATAAACTCAAACATCGTTAGATAAAATCAGTCCACCTTGAGCCAATTCGAACTCAGACGAATGTCTGAGGAAAAATTGCCTTAACATCAAGAAAGCTCGTTCGTCAATAGGCCTTGACAGGATTAGTTATGAGTGCATCCAACTACTTACGATTAACTATAAAATGATACTCCTCAATATATTCAATAAAATCATTCATAAATTTCATTGGTAAATTAGACGGAGTTAAACGAATTGCACTGAACTCGTGCGTATGTAAAGTATTTGAAACTATGTTAAAAAACAAAATGGAGTTTTGAATATAATAAAAAAACTTCCCAGAAGCCAGTCCGGTTTCCGAAAGGACCAAAGTACTACTGACAATCTTACTCATCTCACGCTCAATATCGATACGCCTTCAGCACGAAAAAGGACCGCTCGCTGCCTGTCTCGATGTAAGCGGAATATTGGACAACGTAATGATAGAAATACTTGTACTTGTAAATACTTATACTTGTACTTATAGAAATACTACAAAAACCTGCTCAGATCGGATGTTCCTTGAATGTCATTCAATTCATTAAACATATTCTATTCATAAGGGTGTACCGAAATAAGGCCTCCTAAGTCCTGTTCTATATAATATATGTCAAAGTAGTGTTATAGGGTTATAGGCGCTCAGTTCATCTGGGATTCTTGAGCCTGCACTCTAAAACCAATCCGATTTCAGGAAACCGGGATCTTCGCATGTGCTGACTTTTTCTCCACGACACGAAAGAGACAATATAATCCCGCAATATGTGTGTGTGTATATATATTGTGACGAGTATCTTCACGCTGCATGCATATTTTATTGCAATACCTATGTTCTTATATATTTGCATGTGAGTTGAGTTTTCAGATGTTCCCGCGCACCAAAGCTGTTCGAGAGCTGATGTATTCACGAAGGCGTCGTCTGGTGAGAGCGTGCGAGAGAGAGAAGCTCGTAGCGTCACGTTAGGCTGGGCGAGAGATTTGATTCAGCTATCGAGCGCGCAGGCTGTATTTTGAGCGAAAGAGAGCATCTATTTACCATCACCGATCTATTTAAATTATTTATTGTTGTACAAATTGCGTCTGCGCGGGTGCGCATAAGGTGTATTGTACAATTGCGGTTGTGTGGTATTGGATAGGAAGCCGAATCATAGCGAGACCGCATGTCAATCGATCTTCGTGCGAGCGTACTTTGCTGATTTGTAAGTACCAGCCTTTCTCTCTCACTCTCACCAGCCCGTTTGACATCATTAGCTCTCTCCCGACCGGGATTTTGTGTACAAAGTAAGCACCAGTGTATATATCTATTGTCTACACGATTACATCCTTTGAGTTCAATATACGCAATAGCCTTTTACCGAACGTCAAGTGTGTTTCATTTAATAGTTTTATGTATTAGCCCTGTTCTCCTTTATCTGAAACCCACGGAGAATTCAAGTAGAAGAAATCTACATTTAACGCGGACAATCCCCGTTACAATATATATATATGTACACACACACACACACACACACACACACACACGCACACACACATATATATACATATATCGTATTACAGGAATGTTTAACTTTTTCCTTGCGTATGAATGTATTGATGCGCGAATGTGTGTATGTTCGCGCGCATGTGTGTGTGTGTGTGTGTGTGTGTGTGTGTATCACTCGCATACACACATACGCTCTTAAACATACATACGTATTTCGTAAATTATTTTATAATAATAAATGATGATTTTTTTTTCATTCTGTGTTTCATGAAACTATATAGTCATTAGTTGAAATTCAAATACGCGCGCTCTTCGCAACAGTCTAGGCGGCGATTCTGTGACCAAAACGTGACGATCACTGTGACGAAAATATTTGAACTCCCCATTTACCGACCATGTATACATCGTTTCTTCCTGACTGAAGTCCTGTTTTGTAAAGTACATAAAGGTTAGAATCAGTGTGCTTTCAACTCTGTTTTACCAGCTTTCAAATATTTGAAAGTTCTTGAATGTGAGATGTTTTGCACAGTGCAAACATAGTTAAATTTAGTTATTTGTTTATTTACCATTTTTTCAGTAGTGTTTATTTACCTTTTTTTCTTCTAAAGTTATTTATATTTTAATTTTTTAATGTGAAAAGGTTGGAGTAGTTGTAAGAAATGTTAGTTAGTTTAGCTTTTAGTTTAGATTAGTTAGTTATAACAATGAGTGATAACAAGGGCAGATTGCCTAACACTCATTTAGATAGGAAATACTCCTGTGGAAGAAGTAAAAGGTGACCAAGAACATTTACAGGAACTAGACCCAGTGACGCAGTAGACTCAACTGCACAACCAAGACCTTCGACATCTTCAAGAAAATTTGAAACTCCAGCAGCAGAAGGCCTCTCCGGAGTCAAGAATAGAATTATTGACATCAATATTCTATTTCCTGAACTCCAAAATGTGTTGTGTTGCAAACAGTGTCATAGTGAAGTGCAGTTTTCTGAATCAACAATGTTTGGATTAGGATTTAAAATTGAAGTGACATGTGTTCGATGCAGAAAAGTCTCCAGCATCAACTCTAGCAAAAAAGTGGGTGAAAGTAATCGTGCATGGGAAGTGAACCGAAGGGCTGTAGTTGCATCTCGTGCTCTTGGTGTTGGACATGCTGGACTTTCGACATTTTGTGGCATAATAGACTGCCCTAAGCCTATAGCTCAGTCTGTTAATGATTTCATCAATCAGCAGTTCAGTGAAGTGTGTGAAAGTGTTTCTAAGGAGTCTATGCGAGCTGTAGTCCAAGAAGAAAGAGACGCTACTGAAGATGGTGCTCTTGGACTAAACATTTCTGGTGATGGCCGTGGAGGAAAAAAGGATTTTTATCGCTATAAGGATTTGCCATTAAGGAGTCAAAAGCAAAGGCTTGGCAAGGACTACGAAAAAGGACGAGTATTCTTCTCTATATTGTTTTAGCTGATTTTTATGGTTTTTGAAATATTAATTTATTTCATTCTTTCAGTGGATATGACGCTAAGTTGGAATTCTATTTTTCTTCCATCAAATCAAGTTGGAGACTTCAACAAAATAATTAAGTAAGAATAAACATGCATTTTTAGTATTAAATACAATAAATTAATCTAATGTTAAAATTCACAATTTATCATTTTTTCTTTACAGGTCCTCAGAGGCGTACTCAACACATTGGTATACATTCAGTATACCATATAAATCCTGAAAGTGATGGTCTATCACCAAGGATCGATGGAAAAATAGTTCCAAGAGATTTGGTAAGCAATAAATTAACTTATATTACAATATGCATCAATGAACTTTAAAGTCAATTTTCTCCAACTTTGGTTTTTCATGATTTCAGCTCACTGTGCGTAGGATTCCAGGTGACCATATGCTTCGATTGAGCTGAAATTTTTTGAGTATGCTCTATGTAAGTATAGTTTTCGTATGAACAGAGGGATTTTGATTTAAAAGCTTCAAATTTGTTTAATAAATAAAAATGTGGCAAAAAAATATTAAAAATAAAAAAATTAACTTTTTTTTTAATTAAAATTTTTTTAAGTATTCAAATCAAAATCCTTCTGTTCATACGAAAACTACACTTACATAGAACATACTCACAAAATTTGAGTTCAATCGAAGGATATGGTCACCTGGAATCTTACGCACAGTAAAAATCAGTCTGCGGAGTGCCACTCCGGATAGGTAGGTCCAAACTTGGATTTCAAGTGCTTAAATTGAAGGTAAGTGAACATACTATAAGTATGAAAAGTTTGTCTAACATATTATTTAATTTTATACTAATTTTTTATAATTTTATGTTTCAGATTTTAAACGTGTTGGGTCCCCTTAAGCTTTATAAGGAAGTTATCGATTCGTGATAGATTAGCTTCATGATAGAGTTTTTCGTTACTTATATATTTATAGAAGTCAGACTCCGCGGATCTGTACAGCTTTGTACAACCTATAAGACAGGATCTTTCGAAGGCACGTAGTTTTTCCATTGCCGCTGAGCGTTGGTTGAACTATAGCGGAGATGCATAGGATATAATTAGCCTAACTAGCAGGCAGTAGCATGTAATCTTTGCTCTTACTTCTAAATGCTTATTATAAAACAGTTTACCGAGGCTAAGGAATCTGCGATGCGCTTTTCCTAGTTGTATTGTTAAGTGATCGTTAAGCCAAAGTAGATGATCGATATACATTCCTAGGTACTTAACTACGCGCTTATGGGTATTGATTCATTTTCGCTTATCTTAACTTTGATGTTGACATCATGCCAGTGCTTAGTTTCTCGTTTGCTTAGTTTCGCGGTCGGCAGACGAATAGGATGATTTGGCATTTCTGAATACTCACCTTTAGATACCATTGCTCAGAATAATTACAAATCTTATTAACCAAATCTTCCAGTTTGCGTTCGATTACTACAGGCGCAGTAATAAAGGTGGTCGTCCGCAAAGGCGATTGAATATGTATCATTATTAGTATTAAGCTCGAATATATTTAAAATATCTGTATTGTAAATATTAAACAGTATCGGGGAATTGACTATTCCTTGTTGGAGTCCCTTCTGTATGTCAAAATAGATTGACGAATGCGCATTGCTAATAGTAACAACAAATTTGCGAGTACATCAATTATTAGTATAATTATTGGAAACTAATAAGTAATAATTTATGCGTAAAGAGCTTTTTCTTTGTTTATTTATTTTTTGCTTTTAGGTGTACGGGTGGAAGACAGCAAGATGGGACTGTTCGTTGACTGTATGGAGTGGCATTTTTCATGCTTTCTAACAATTTGAAGTGTATTTAATAATTGTAAGTATTGCAATAACTGTAATGAATAGTTTAACGTGATTGTGAATTCGTAACGAAAATTTTAATTTTATTTCCAACTTCTAAATACTATTACCAAACATCATGATGTACGCATACCATTATATATACTTTATTGCATGTATATTTGAGTACCAAAAGCAAATCAAGGTATGACAGATAGTTTCTGTAAGTATAGAATATTGTATCTATTTGTATGATTTACATCATAAACTTTAAATGCCTGTTACTCAGATTTAGTTTTTTCATGATTTTTGTGTACTTACCGCAGCTTTCTGAAGGAACCGTACCGTAAATTCTGATGAATCAAATTGAAAAATCTTCTTTATGAGTCTAGTCATAAACTCAGTGGGCAGAATTGGCAAAAGTTAGTTAAAAGTGAATGATACGTATGTTTACATATGTAACATTCACTATAATTACAAATATTGTCGATATATGTATGATTGATTGTATTAATTTTATGTTTTTCAGGAATCTGTTCCACTTAGTTTGTGACCAGACTCATAAGAAAGATTTTTCGCTTTGTTTCATCAGGATTGATGGTACGGTTCCTTCAGAACTCTGCGGCAAGTATGATGAAAATCATGATTTTTGGTAAGTAAATACACTCACTTAAGGCAGATTTTTAATGCATAAAAGTGGTGTATAATACTTATATTTTCAAGGAAAAATATAGTTTTTGTAGCACTTATAAATACATTAATTTTTTACAATACTAATAATCTTTTTTTCAGGATTTAATCCTGTCATAATCCCTTCATAGATTAGCACCAACATATTTTGATAATAAAATTAAATGTGGAAGAAAGTGGCCGACAAAATTACAGGACCCCCAAACTAGTTATGATTTACGTTTCTGCGTTGATCTTGCCTTAAAACCTAAAGATTAATTTGAATGACATTCAAGTCCGGACTAGAGAATATATTTTTTTTTACTTTTTTCACTTGAAAAGTCTGAGAAAATATTGAAATTATTATTAGTATTATTAGAACTTTGTGTAGACTTTTTAGCTGGCTCAAAATTCCTGGTAAAAAAACAACTTGAAGTGTGGATAAATTGATTAACGGCTGATGCGAGCTCCTTATAAAAGTCGGACATGTTGCATGCAGCGCGTGCTCGAGAGAGCTTTCGATCAATCGTTCGATCGTCCTTTTGAGATGCGGACATAAGGTGATATCCGAGGGAGTATTTCTTGACGATTGAAAAAGCCTGCAAGAGTATGACTCGAAGTTCGAAAAAACTACGAGAACATTTATCGACGTTCGAGAAACTCTCTGAGAGTATTTCTTAAGAATCAAAAAAGCCTACCCCTTATTTCATAAAGAAATAAGCCTGGCAAAAGTCTGGCTAAATAAGCCTGGCCAAAGACTCGCTGATGGAATGATCCCAGACTTTTGCAGAATTCACATTTACATGCTAAGAAGTTTGATAAATCATTCAGATTTAAAGTTGCCATTTTGTCAGGACATTTAGTTAGATGAAAAATCTACACAAAAGTCTAGGAAAATTTCCATATTTTCCCGGACTTATCATGTGAATGAAGTTGAAAAATTTTTGTAGCTACTGCTTTATTTTTGTGGAGTAATTTTAAATGTAAATAATAATTTACGTGTCATCGTTGGTCTTACCTTTTAACCTAAATATTAGTTTGAATGACAACAAGAAAGCAACGGCTCAGTGGCTAGAGAGTTAGTCCACTGGGCAAAAGGTGGTCGGTTCAAATCCCACCATGAGTAATTTATGCGTAAAGAGCTTTTTCTTTGTTTGCTTATTTTTTGCTTTTAGGTGTGCGGAAGGAAGACAGCAAGATGGGACTGTTTGAAGTGTATTTCATAATGGTAAGTATCACAAATAACTACCCACAAAAAAAACCTTTTAAAGGTAAAAGGTAGGCAAGTATAAGGTTGTTTCTTCATTTAAATTATAGAATAATTTTCAAACTCTTCACAACCCTTAGCCAAAATTCTGAGTGCTTATTCTATCATCCAAATTAAAGGTTTTCAAACTCTCCATAGCCCTTCTAATCCCTTGACAAGACTTTATATGCTCATACTCATCAACTTGGAAAATCTAAAACTCTCTTCAATAAAATGTGTATGTACATAAACAGCTTCGTATTAAGGGTCCATTGTACTGACAACCATTTTTTTAGTATCATTTTACTACCTTCGATTCTACCTTAATATTATCAATATATGTATAATTGATTGTATTAATTTTGTGTTTTTCAGGAATCTGCTCCACTTAGTTTGTGACCAGACTCATAAGAAAGATTTTTCACTTCAGTTCATCTGGATTGATGGTACGGTTCCTTCAGAAAGCTGTGGCAAGTATACAAAAATGATGAAAATAATGATTTTTGATAAGTAACTACCTTTAATTGTTTTGAAGTATTTCACTCACTTAATGCACATTTTTAATGAATAAAAGTGACGTATAATACTTATATTTTAAAGGAAAGATATAGTTTTTGGAGTACTTATGAATACATTAATTTTTTACAATATTAATAATTTTTTTTTCAGGGTTTAACCCTGTCATAACCCCTTAATGTTGTGACTTTTTGGGTCATGTGGAGCGGTTGCGGGGTTTATATCAGAAATGTCTGTTAGCGAGAAATTGAGGTTCATCCTCATTATTATGTCTTCAGTTCGTTTGCTGCAATATTAATTAATTCGGTAAGTCTATTATTTGGATCAGCTTTGTTTTCATTAATTTTAGCAAAGTTCCAACCTATTGCATCTTGTGCTACTATCTCGCCCGTGAATACATACTTGTTATCAGTTAATTGTATATTATTCGCATCTAGATTAAGTTATTGGATACTGTTAGTATTATCATAACTTATTTTGATGCTATGTATCGCCGATTGGGAGGATGGTGGAAACCTGCCGTTGATTTGAGGGAAGAAAGTGTCGGGATCGCGGTAATCAATTAGTTTTGCTTTGTTGGCCCATAATTTATTTGTTTATTATTGCAAGCAATTGAGCATTCTTTTAAAATGTCATATGTTATGTTGGTTATTATTGTTTAAAGTAGCTCAATTATAGAGCGCGTTACGTATAGATTATATGTTCTTTTATAGGTTAGATGTTCTTTTAATATGGTTAAGCAGAAAAATAAATTGGCTTTTATTTTTAGCTAGATGCGTGATCTTATTGTTGATGTATTTAGTTGTGCTATTATACGTTTTGAATTTCGGAACAGTGTTTTCTATAGATTCGAGTATATTAAATTCGATTTGTTTCAAGTATTTGTCGATTTCAGCATTCGATAAATTATCATTGATTGGGATATCAATTTTTAGTTTACTTAATTTATAGTTAAATTTGTTCCATTTGGTGCTTTTATAGTTGTATCGATATTCAACTGGTTAAGTTTCAATGTGACTTTCTGTCGTTAATAAATTTATTTTAATTTGTATGACTCGATGGTAACTATCGTAGTCCAATACAGTGTGTGCGATATTAAGGTTTAAATGTGCGTCTGCCATGAAAATGTCTAGATAGGAGTTAGCGGAAGGAAATGTAGGTTCCGCTGCTAGGTATAGTTTAAGACGGTATTCTATTGCTTTCTCTCTGAACCAATTGGCTACGTAGTTGAGATTATCGAACTAACATTCACTGCTATTATATTTAATTCGTTCATTTTTATTCCCATTTTAACTTAAGACCTTTTAAGATAAAATCAATTTTTGCTGCATTTGCATTAACTTGGATTGTATTTGATTGCTTAAACCTGGTAGTGTTTTGCTTTAGTCGCTTATTGTTGTGATGATATCCTTTTTGAAGTCACTTAGTATTGCGCGGATTTCGTCGTTGATGTTGGCTGTGGAAGTGTCGTTGCATGTTGAGGGTTCTGGGTACCAGAACCTCTGCATCTATCGTTGGCACAGGGAGAGGGGAGCTGGTCGTTTCTCACTGTCGGTAATTCAGGCCACGTACGGACGGAGTTGTTGACTCCGGTCGCTCGGATGCAATTCGTGATTTTGCGTCTAATCTGTTGTTTTTGTTTGTTTGACAAGTTTAAGGTATGTGCACCCTCTGTAATGTTAAGTCTAAATTTCAGCTAGGAAGTTTAATTAGTTTTTACTTACTTATTTTAATTCCCAGTTGATGAACCTCTGCTGTTACTCTGTGTAGTCCGACGTGTGCAGGAATCAATAAATAATAACTCAATTGTTATTTTAAAATGTCACTTGCTTTATTCACTAATTTTATAAGAATATGATATATAAATTAATCGCGATGGCTACTGTCGACGTATGGATACGTCGTAGCAGAGCTCGTGTCGCGTTCTCGATATAAAACTAAATCAATAAGTATTTCAAGCCAACTCATTGACTCGGTTGCTCTACTTAACTCATGCACTCAGCATCTTTCATACTTTCGGCAATACCTGTCGACACGCATACTCAGCATTTACGTAAGACGTAACTGTAATTTGCGGGATGATCATTGTTGCAGTTCATGCAGTATGGTTTAGCATCCGTTTTGGAATCAGATTTAACGTTCGGGCGCCGCCGTGTTAAGTGTGGTTTTCAATTCTTTGGCACTTACAGCACTGGGAAACTTTAGATTTTCTTTATGGCTCTCACTTCACTTTTTGAAATGCCAGTGTTTTTGTTTTGGTGAGATTTGTTATCTTACTATCAGCTGACAGAAGTGCAAGAAAATAGAATCTATTCGGGTTGGTTTTATAATATATAAGTTTCTCAACTTTTTCCACGGTGACACTTTCAATATTAAGATGATTGATTTCAGATTTAATGTCTTCTAAACTATATTCTTCGTTCAGGCCTTTTAGAACTGTTACTTTTTTCTTTTATATCTGAGGAGAGTAAGTGTAGAGTAGCAATTTTTGCTATGGTGAGGTGGTTTTTGATTTTGTTAGACTTCAATGCAAGACGTTTGAATGACGTGATCTTCGCTTCCTGTGTTCTTAACGTGGAAGCTAGAAACATTGGTCTTTACTCGAATGTCTTTGATCAGCTGTTTCGTGGAACTATATCGGCAATATGTCGGCGGAGCCCTAGTTCGCTTTTTAGCGCTCGCGTTGTCGTCGTCGTCGTTCTGCTGTGTGGTTGTATGTTTGGATTGTCGCTCTTTTCAGAATTGAGTAGTTCGAAGTGGTCGGTAATTAACCGTTTTTGTTTCCAGCTCTGGAGGTTTTGATTTACTTTTTTGTTTTTTTGACGCTCGGAGGATGTTATCCATTCGTTATTCTGATCGATTCGAATCTATCGATATACACACACACACATACATACATGCAGGTATTTTGATGCCTAATATCCCTCCAATTAGTTTTTACGAATCGTTTTTGCTTAAACGATTGTATGAAATTTTAAACATGAATACAAACTGAAACTACTCTTAATATTAATAATAGTTTGCGACGTAGCAATAAATATTGCTGCGTCGTGATTATTTATCGCGGCCAGCTGACTCACTCTCGGCAGACTGACAGGTACTGGAGCGGAGCCAGCGCTCGGTGGCACTCGCAGGAGTTGCCTCTGATCGGCCGCTCGCGGAGCGCAGGATGTGAGCTCCCGAGTCGCACCTGCGCAACACGTTGGCGCTCGGGAGGGGGGCACAGCAGGAAGCGAGACGGCGGCCGCACGCACGCGGTCACATGCACGACGTGGTGTATGGAGGGGAGCGCGTATGTATGTGTGAGAGAGAGAGAGAGTGGGCATGAGTGCGAGCGCGAGTGGGAGAGAGAGGGAAGGCGACGCACATGTGATGCGATATAGATAGAATATGCGGCGCGCGCGGTAGCGGGGAGAGGGAAGGCGCTCTCCGTTATCGGCCTCTATAGATCGATCGAGAGGGTGCCTGCTCCCGGGCGATCAATATATGATGTATATAGAGGTTTTCCATTTTCAGGATTATAGGGAGATAGAGGGATAGTGGAATAATGTTTGGTTTCCACTATCTGCTCTGATGGGATATTAAGGTTATTTTCCCAATCAGTCTTTTATGATTTTCTGTGAATTTTGGAATTGGCGCGGCCGTCTGGTACTATATTGGGGGAGCCACCTTACGGTTATCGACATTGATTGATTGATCGAGAATAGAAAAAGAGGGCGCTGGGAAATTTCATAGATAAGAGATGATTTAGTAGTGGTATTTAAATAGGCCAATTGCGGATTTTGGAGGTTTCTAGGACCAATGAAAATTTGCCAGCCAGGACGACGCTCCTGGGAGGAAGGAGGCGAGGTGGGAAAATCGCGGCTTCTTCCTCGAGCGGAGCGTCGTCCTCGTTCACTCTGTTCCTGGATACTCGTAGTAGTAGTTCTGCTGTTTTCTTGAATTTTACTGGGTTCCGGACTTTGAATTTGTGGAGACGTTTCGGCGGCCATCTTGGTGGACATCGTGGAAATTCCTGATCCGGGATTTTTGGTTTGGAGGAATCTGAAGGAGCGGTTCGAGAGTTAAAGAAGGAATATCGGTGAGATTGTTAAATATAAATTTGAAATCTAGGTTGTGGTAGTAATTGGGAAAAAAAGGGAAAAAGAGGCAGATAGAGGAAACTTTCTCCCATTTCAGCTCCGCGGATTTCTTACGTTTTCAGCAGGAAGCGGTTTTCCCTTTCATTGTCCTTTTGTGAATTAAATATTCAGAGTCATCGTAGAGGATTTTCGCGGCCCTTTCCTGTGTTTAGCAACCTCCATTCCAGCTGCAAGGACATAGTTATTTGGCCGTTGGCCCATGCAATATTTAAATTCACGATCTTTCTGTTTGCTGATTTCAGTTGTAAGAGGGGAATTACAATATACTGGTTATGTGTTAATTCTAATTTTTGTGTTAATATTTATTTCTTACTGAGCCTATTGCTACCAAAAATTCCCTGCGTGTACCCGTTTTCTCCGTTTTCAGAACCCTGGACTCCGAGAGTGAAGAGCAGTCGCGAAATAAAAATATCTTTGTATAATAACTGGAATCCTCGAGCGGGCGAGGCAAATTCCACGTTACAAGTTATATAAACGAGTTAAACGCAAAGTATTTGAAAATTTCATTAAAAACTAGCATTTAACCCATTAACACTCATTCGATACATAAGTTTGAATCGTCATGTGTAATCTCGCGTGTAATATATTTACACGGGAAAAATTAGGGAACCACTGTTTTCTATGTATTAAAGGGTGCTTTTTTCAATAATTTACTTTAAAATTTTCTAGAATTTAATTTTGTCAAATAAAAATCGAAAAAAATTTTTTAAAATTCAATTATCTGAAATTTTTTTATCAATTGATTTTTTAGCTTCCTTATATTTTTTATACACAGAAAATCGATTCATAAAGTGGCATAGAGGTCCAGATTAAAAAAATGCGTGATGATTTTTGTCCGAAAAAACTTTTTCATTAAAATGATGTCCTAATAGGCATTTTTTGTTCATAGATTTTTTTTAAAAAACTAGATATTCACAAAAATTTCGTAAGATTAAAACTACCTTAGAACTAGTTAAAGAATACTCTAAAATTTCTTCAGATTGATCAGGTGCAATTTTTGGTTTTTCGAAAAGTTAAAAAATCTGAAACAATTTGAGAGCGTTCATTAATTAATTCTACTTCATTTTTATTGTTATGAAATTTTTATAAAAGTCCATAGTTTTCGAGAAAAAAAATCAGTGAATTCTTTTTTTTAATTATGTCTCGAATTTTTTACTTTAAGTATATTACAATTTTTTAAATATATATCGTTACTCCGTACGAAGACTAAAACAACTCAAAAAAGACCTATTCTAGTTTGCTATTTTTAGAAAGCTAGATAAATTAATTCACCAAGGATATAATAAATTTGAAATAAAATTCGTATATTTAAATGTTTTCAAATTCTTGACACTGAACTCATCCGGGCTCTCTAAAAATGGCAAATTAAATTAAGTATTTTTTAAGTTGTTGTAGTCTTCGTACGAGGTGACAATATATTATACATATAGCAGAAGAAGAAATTGCTCGGCGAAGAAAACTCCAGGGGCCCGCAGGCCGATGCAAGAGAAAAGAAACATACATATATATACACCTACACCTACATACACACACACACATTACAATAACGTTTTAATACATGTATGCCTTAATCGTAGGAAAAGTTAAAGTTTTCTCCAGACTACAACTACAAAAAAATTCATGAAGATACCTTTCTTCAGTACCAAAGTGTCTGTAAAACTTCCAGAAGGGCCTGAGCTACTCTGATGAACTGAAAATCAAAATATCACTAGTAATTAGGAAGAAAAAGATGTACTTTTAATTGATAAGCCAGGAGCTCATCTGTTTATGAATTGTAACGGGCGGTGCGCCCGTATGAGCTAGTCGGCGCGCGAGATATGACAGTGCGTTGCTGGCTCAGTGGTAGAGCACGCGCCTAGAGATCTCAGGTGCGCGGGATCGATTCCCGGCGCATCACTTTACTTTTATATGTCAAAGTTCCATCTTTCTTCGCTACGTTACAGGATATGTGTCTGTATGGTCCAAACTGTTAGAATGGACTCATCCACAAGATTCTGAATGGATTAAGACCACTTAAAAATCAAAACCAAAAAATTGGATTTCCTATCTGAAAAAAATATATTTAAATATTAAACAAAATTTGTAGACAAAAAGTTTTCTTGAGATTTTTCTTAATCACGCTTCCTTTCCAAGCTAAAAATCGATGAAAATATCGAAGGTTAATAAAATATCGTAAGTGTGTGTTTGGGAGAGATTGGAAAAATGATTTGGCGATATCATCTGGACCTGGGTCTTTGCTGCCTTTTAGTTTTTGTAGTGTTGATTGTAATTCCTCGAAGCTAATGTCCCGGTCTAGGAGAAGGTGGGGGACAGTCTAGGAAAGTGTCTAGTCGATTAAGGGGGTAGGCTTGAGTTAAACAGTGAAAATAACAGAGCTGAATTCATTCATTTACAAAATAAGACTCATTACCCTACATAAATATGACTTTTTATACTTGAAAATATATATATCATACTTTATTTCGTCACAATAAAATTGCTATATAGTCTTCTGGGTCTCGATAAGGCTCATGCTTTAGGCCTAAAATTTCTGCATTTTAAGTCACTTGCCATAAGTTTCTTAGTCAATCAGTCAATCGTTTTTCATCAGGCTGGGCTTAAAATTTTCCTTATGAATAGACATTACGAATTACTTTTTTAAAATGATCCATATTTTTATTTATTTGGCAACTTAAATGAGCTATGCAAATAATATAATAGTAATATACCTTACATTTATGTTTAAAATGAGTAAAAAATAATTATTTTAAAAAAGTAATCCGTAATATCTATGCTATTCATAAGGAAGATTTTAAGCCTAGTCTGATGAAAAACGATTGATTGGTTGACTAAATAACTCGTGGCAAGTGACTTAAAATGCAGAAATTTTATGCTTAAAGCAATGGGCCTTATCGAGACCCAGAAGAATTATATAGACAATTTCATTCTGATGAAATAAAGTATGATATATATATTTTCAAGTACAAAAAGTCATATTTAAGTAGGTAACGTAATCTTATTTTGCAGATAAATAAATCATTTCCTGTTGTTTTCAACTTTTAACTTAGGCCTACCCCCTTAATTCTTGCCGGGAAGTTATTGCTCTAAAAACCTTCAATTACTTCACCGGAGAATGTATAGGGCGTTTGATTACGAGATTTAAGTTTTTGCACTGTAAGCTAGAATACCTTAGGGTTACTAGCGTTAGCTAGGGCTGATTGTATGAGGCTATAGAATTCTTTTTTGATGTTATAGAGCGCTCTGTGCTTTCCGGGCTTGAAGGAAAGCGTTTAATAGTGGTAGAGCACTATTAAACACTGATGGTAGAGCACTATTAAACGCAGGTAACCTGTTAGCTTCCCGGCAATCCTTACCGAACCAGGGTTTGTCCCATATTTACTGAGTGTTAGAGAGTCTAGACGTCTGTAGCTCAGTCATTCTGATGGAGAGAGCCAATAATTTTATAGAGTTTGTGATAAAGGCACTGTTATTCTCAATATGGTCAGTTGGAGGCGATATAATTTCTGCAATTTCTTTTACGTAACACTCTCTCTTACCAATGTCCCATACGAGTTTGGTAGCGGTGGAGATGAGTTTGAGGTTGGTCTGCAGTTGAGAATTCCTAAAGTCTGCATGCAGTGAGGCTCTTACGTAGGGGGTGGGGTGGTCTGAACGAGCTAAGCTTATAATCTTAAAATCAGATAAAATGTACTAGTCCCAGTTAAGCTAAAGAACGTTACAGAGCCGCTGATATCCGACGGGCTTCTTACATTTAAGACAGTGAATCCAAGAGAGTCAAGTTTTCCAATTCTGACCATTGAGGTTAATTTGCTCAATATAGTAGATGCGATAAAATGCATCTTCAGATGCGTTAAAAATCATTAATTTTCATATAAATTTTGTTAAGATCTGAGCAATACGAGCCAAAATAATAGTCCAAATCATGACATTTTTCCCAATAACTGCAGATCGCTTAGTTCGTCTAAAATGATCGATGAACAATTTTAAATCTTCGCGGTCGTATGCGTTCGTTGTTATTTTTATTATCTTGATAATCAAATACCTAAGCTGCTATTGCAATAAAACATGTTTTTATTTAACGTGTTTTTTTCTCAGCCTTAACGTTATACTAATTATTTATAGTCATAGGTGCAGTTCAAATCCCCCAAATTACCAGTTTGTCTGAAAAAAAAATATTTTTTTGCGATGAACACAACGTTCATATGCTGAAGCGCCTCCGCCTTCGCGCAACGGAGAAAAAAGGCGGGAGATTGCATAAGAAAATTTACTGAAAAATTAGTTGAATTTAATATGGTCCGGGATACCGGGTGAACAAATCGAAGTATCTCGCGAACAAATTAAAATTGAAATAATGTTAATAGTTACTACTATATACAATGACGTAATGCATTATATATATTCATAAACAAAAATATAAATAATCGTGACGTAAAGCACGCTGCTTGTCTACTCGTGAGACGACGCAATGCGTCTCCGGGTAGATGAAAACATTAACTTTGGGCGGCTACTTCATCCTCTCGTACGGATCATTATTTTTTACCAAGACGCAATGCCCAATAATATACAATCTAGCTGGAAAAGTAAATATTTTTTTTTGTTTAAAACTTCTTTTCCGCTCATGATCATGCATTAGATTACGAGGTACTCGGGAAGGAAACAAGAAGTTTGTAAGCGCTTAACCTAAACGCACTGTTAAGTGTTTGCTTCTCATTTATTTTCCTGTAAATAAGATATTTCATTTGATTTTAAATAATACTATTTCCCATCAGGACTACTCATTCTTTTTATGTTTAAAGATTTAGAATTTATTTAATTATAAAATGACAAAGCCAAACAAGGCTTATCAAAAACAAAAATTTTATTTTACTGTACAGTCGCTATTGTACAAATTCCCTTGGGGAGACTAATTGCTCCACATCTCGGGCATCCGCGAACGCTAGAGTTCTCCGAGAACTTTAGTTTGGAGGGAGACTTATTGCTCCTTACTGCTCCAGCTCCTGTACATGTGAGCGGAGCTACTCCGACGCTGATGACTGCTTTACGACTGACTGCTGTTACCCCCACCACCACTCGTCCAAGCGCAGTATCGCTATAGATATACTGATACATATACAAAGTGGATTTTATGTATTTTCACGCTTTAAACAAATGTTATTGAAAAAATATATGCCTATGAACATTTAGCGATGATTGCATAATAAAGAATAATAGTTTTTTACTTGTCACAAGCGTCGTGCAGCAAAATAGTACGTATACAGATGAGCCAGTCACGAGACATTAACGCTTTTGTTACTGTTTTTTCGATGCTAACAATTGTTAACAATCGTTTAAACGATTTGATATATAAATTTCACATGAATCGAAAGCTGATAAGCTGATGAATATGTGCATTACAAATTTGTAAAATGAATATTTCAAGAATTACAAGTAGAACTGTACAAACTCATTTTATACCATAATTCCATTTCTCTTGAGTTTGAACGCTCCGCCGTGACCGCCGATGCTATTCTCGGGCGCGCGACCTTCATTTTTCTTCAACTTTCCGACAATGTTTTTGATGTTAAAATCAACGTATCCCAATCGGATTTTTTACATTTTATATAGTTTTTCAATCAAGGAATCTCATTCGAGCATTTATTTTATTGAAATAATACTATCAATTTAAGATATCTATGTTACAAGTTGGTGCTTTTATCTATATATTTAATACAGATGCGAAGCACACCAATTTGTAACGCCAATAAAAAAATATAATCATTTAGTAAAAATTAAAGTAATGTTATACACATATATCTATGCATGTTAATAACATGTATATGTCTTTATTTTATTGAAAAATGTTAAAAATAAAATTTGAGAATAGGTGATAGGGTCCGTGTGTGTTGCGCAACTAACGTGTATGAATCCAATGTGCCGCCACGCCTGAGGATTTACAATTGTTCAACGATAATTTTAGACGAACTAAGCCATCTACAATTATTGGGAAAAATGTTATCATTTATTGAAAAAATAATGGCCTTTGTTGTGAAGCATTTAATACGAAATTCTAATTGGTTGCTAAGTAAACATGACTATGGTTACCATGATTCATAGTTCATGACTGATGTATTGAGTGCAAAACATAATCCAAATCACGCAGGAAGTATCCTCTTTAAAAAAGTGATTATAAGTAAATTATGGTTACCATGATTAATAGTTTATTATTGATATTACACGTGTCTTATAAAAAACTCAGTTTTGAACAACGTTCATATCTACCTTCTTTAAAATAAAATGAGTTGTAAAAGAATTATTCGTTAAAAACTAAAAAAATATCTTTTTGAAGTTTACTTTGCAATAATAGCAGTGTTCCCGATCAAGTCCGAAGTCGAGAACTTAGAGTTACTTTCAATAGGTTACTACTAACGTATTTATAACAATAAAATTAAACGTAGAAGAATGTGCCCGATGTAATGCCAGGTCTTTTGGACTATAAATGTGAAAAAATTGAACAAAAGAAAAATCAATATTTTCATAATTTTAACCCTGTCATAATCCCTTAACACATACAGTCGTATTATTGTACGGATACTTACGGGCAACAAATTCTTTAATAGAGGTGAATCTCCAAATGGTGCTGAAACTAATGCTAAAATTTGTTGATGTACTGGTACTAAATTCGAACTGTGTTGTAGATTGTTTATAAACATCCTATAAAATTAAATATTTATATTTATATAGGTAAGTATACATTTTAAAACGCAGAATACAATAAAATATAATGAATTTACCCTGTCCCAAATAAATTAGTACCAAGTGTAGATAACTGATTGTTTCCCGATCCAAACGTTGGTATTGATCCAAAAGTACCTGTTGTGTTAAATGGTGCAGCAGCATTATTAGTACCAAAGAGATTTGATTTTGTAGTCGGAGTAAACAAGGAACTTCCAGAAGTACCTGAAAGTAGATACGTGTTCTTAATTTATACTACCTACATTTCCTCGCTAGCTATGCTCACTGGGATATAGATATATTATTATTAATAATATTAAGGGGTTCTGACATCCACTAATGATACTTCACTAACAGTTAAATAAAAAAGCGTTTAGATCCAATAAATATAGTGAATTACGCAAGTCCAAGAGTTAGTTGCCCTTTATCTCGGTATTACCTAACGGCGTACGAAATTTGGAACCAAATTCAGGTATAGAGGAGAAAAATTTGAATGAAAATCAGTAGTCGGAACCTGACGTAACTGCTTCTGCTGACAGCTACTGATTTTCCTTCGCACTTTTCTCTTCAATACCAGAATATTTTGATTCCAAACTTTGTATACTGATAGATAATACTGAGATGAAGAGATTCCTATTGCAGTATTAGTAACGGGTCATTAGTGGCTATCGGCATTTATTTAAAATATATTAAAAAGAATATTAAAAAGCAAAATCAACGTAAATGAATAAATAAATCAATGTAAATTAGAACTAATATATTCATTTGAATTCATATATTTCTATTTCGCATAAAGTACGATAACATATTTTTCTAACTATAACATCTCTCATTATATTAATGAGCGATTAAACATTTTTAAATTTCGTTAACAATGCTATGTAAAATGCTTAATGACATTATATTAATAGTTTATTATGCAACGGGTACAGAAAGGGTTTCTTTCCGAAACAAGAGGTTACAGTACTCGCCTTCGACTTGTGCTGTAACGAGTTTCCGAAAAAACCCCTTACTTTCCAGTTTCATACGATTCTAACGAGAGGTTAGGACGCGATATTCAAATATCTGCGCTCATTTGGTTGCACACTGCATACGACACAGCAGGCGTCGCTGCTGTGTAGAGGCGAGGGACGCGCGGGAAAAGTGGGGAGATGGCCCGCGCATTGGATGCTTCAGATACAGCTTACTCGTGATAGTGCGTAGACCTAATCATATTCGTTAATACCGTGTATTAGAAACCACCAGGGTGCTAGTGGTTCATCGATAATCAACGGAGAGCGAAGTTTTGCCAGCCTTGCCGACTACAGCTGTTGTGAAAGAAGGAGCGTCTTCTTCTCGCAGATTTCTCGTGAAAGACCAAGTAAGCCCGTTCGAATGTCGGTGCCACAAGGAGTGCGAGTGAGACGACACGGCTCCTCGTGTGAATATAAGTTGTATTTTTATCGTATATCCTCAATTTGACAAATTCGCTGTCAATCGAGTATCCTTTGCGACGAGACACTCCGTGGTCGTCGTGCAAGGCCAGTTATCTCCGTTACACGGTATATTATGCTACTATAATTTAAAATTCAGTGACGAAGTTATGATTTTTAAGTAAGAGTAGCATAAAATTAAAATACTTAGGAATTCGATAATGAAATATTATTTTAATATAGATTTCATATTAAATGAAGACGATGGCTAAATAAGAAAGAAGTGTTTTCAATTAGTTCAAAAATAATTTTTCTATTATAATTAGAATGAAATTAACTTTTAATAATGTAAAATATAAATATTACTCTAAGTTGTTATGTACAAAATTCAGCTTAAACTCATTAAGGTGATCAAAAACGTTTCAAAAAGATATGCGTCGATAATTTAAAATTACAGTTTCCTCTGTAACTATTGTTCTTTTATAGTTGGACGAATTTCATAAACGTAACCGTACATAAAAAAACATAATTTATCTTCGAGCATCGATATAAGTTTCAAAATATTAATTTTTTTAATTTTTTTTTTTTTTTGAATGGTTTTTTTTGTATTCTGCTACTAGCTACAGTAGTAATGCGTGTCAAGCCAACATGTGATCACCACCTTTTACTGAGAAAGTAGCACAGTTTATGAACGTAGCGATGCAGTGACTACCTGCGTGTGCCCCCGGCGAAACGCGAGATGCTGAAAGTGTGGGAAAAAACAGCATCAAAACTACGGTGAAAAAATAGGTATAAGTGTTTGCGAAAATTCTATGGGTGTGAGCAACCCATATACATAAAATGCTACATTCAAATAATTTAAAATTTACCAAATAAATAATGTATGCACAGATAAGTATCTGATTCTACAGAAAAGGCCGATTTTTGGCTAGAGCGTTCTAATGATAGGCCAAGTAATAAAGCAAAATAAAGGCCAATTCTGTACATGAAAAATTACAGGTAAGGAAGGATACCAATCGATAGGTAATGAAGTATAGATAATAAAAAATGAATTTGAGTTAAAAAATTTTCAAGAGCTCATTTTATTTATAACAAAAACTGCAAAAATATTTTGTTTTGTTTTTTGTTTATAATTTAAAAAGTAATAGATTTATATGAATTGTACAATTGTAGGTAAGAAGATTCTGCAGAGTTTGAGATGCTAAACGTCTGTATAGGACTATTAGGAACTTAGAAAACTCAGAAAAATGAGAAAATTCGACGAATTTCAGAATTTCGGATCTAAAATTTAAATAACTGTGAACTTCTTCTCGTTTTTCCGAGTTCTCTCGGTTCCGAATACGCTTAACATCTCAAACTCTGCAAAATTTTCTCACATACAATTTTGCCATTAGTACTATTAATATAAAACTATCACTTTTTTATTTATAGACAAAAAACAATACAAAATTATTTTTCAGTTTTTGTTATAAATAAAATTAGCTCTGGAAAATTTTTTGACTCAAATTGATTTTTTATTATCTATACTTCATTACCAATCGATTGGTGTCCTTCCTTACCTGTAATTTTTTATGTACAGAATTGGCCTTTATTTTGCTTTATTACTTGGCCTATCATTAGAACGCTCTAACTAAAAATCAGCCTTCTCTGTAGAATCACATAATACTTATTTGCATCGCATACAGTATATATTCTGTAAATTTTTAATTATTTGGATGCAGCATATTATGTATATGGGTCGCTCACACTCAGCCCCTGAGATCATTGTTCACCCCCATAGAATTTTTTCAAACACTTATATCTATTTTTTCACCGTAGTTTTTGGAGCTAACTGTTTTTCTACCCATACGTTCATGTTTGGCCGGGGACATGCGCAGGTAGTCACTGCATCGCTACATTCATAAACTGTGCTACTTTCTCAGTAAAAGGTGACGACCACATGTTGGCCTGTCACGCACTGCTACCGTAGATGGAAGGAGAATACAAAAAAACAATAAAAAAACATAATTAAAATAAATTGCTCGAAGATAAATAATGTTTTTCTAAATATTATTACGTTTATGAAATCCGTCTAACTTTAAAAGAAAAATAGTAACAGAGGAAACTGTAATTTTAAATTATTGACACATAGCTTCGAGATTTTCAAAATGTTCTTGATTCCCTTGAGGAGAACACACTTGATACTCCTCTCTATTTTCTAACATTTAATTAATTATGCTTAAATAAATTTGATGTTTCTTCAGAAACTGTTCATTCTTTAAGGGGGTTCAATAGCCACTAGTGACCCGTCACTAACCGTACGATAGAAAAGTGTTGGAAGCTCAATAAATGTAATGAAATATGCAAATTCAAGAGATTGTTGCCCTGCGTCTCGTACGGTTAGTGACAGGTCATTAATGATTATCGAACCCTCTTAAGCTTAGACGGATTAAACTAATAAAATTCAGTTAAATACAATCCATGATATAGAACTTCATTTTCGCTATAATAATTATCATTTTCATATTACCATATAGTCAGACACGACGAAACAATTGTTGTCTTTTGATTAGTTGAGCAGCTGATGTGCTCACCCTTTCCAAAACAAAGCTCACTCCCAATGTGCCGAGTGACATTATTCAAATTCCAGATTATTATTTCGTGCAAAATGATTGAGTCTTAAAATCTCGAAATAAAATAAGCCGTCTTTAGCTCATGATCATAGCCTATCTATAAAGGGACCAGCTTTACTCGTTAAACCTATTAAAACGGTTAGCCAATCTTGCTGAAAATTTTTTTGGTGCCTTCTTTTATTGTAAAAACAAGAAATCCAAAATATTTGTTTCCAATGGGACTTTTATCCCAAGTAAAAAATACAAGCAGATTTTAAAAATTAGCTATAATTAACAAAATTCAATATTTAGTGTGTGACTCCTTTTTATCCAAGTTAAGGACTTCATAATTTTCAACGGGTAACTATTTTTAGAAATGTTTGAAGCTTATTAAGTGCACTTTTTATTTATGATTAAAAATCTTTGAATATTCTACAATTAGTTATATAATTGTAGAATAGAATTCTATTACACTTAGAATAAAATAAATAAACAAATAGATAAAAAAAATAGAATAAATGCATTATTCTTTGCAGGCAATTATACGTTATAACCGAGGACCGATGTCCCCGTTTTCACACGGAGGACTAGCTCGCAGTAGCAGCATAGAGTTCAAAGCTAGAGAGTAGCCGTAGGCATGAGGAAAAAAGAACAACACTTTGAGTAAAAGCACATAGTAGCAACGTATATTAAATAAAGAAGGAATGGTACAAGCGTGGGGGGAGAGTACGGGCAGGGCAGAGGCAGAGAGGGCTCATGCAGGGGCAGAGAGTACGGGCGAGAAGCCCAGATGACAGCTGGTGAGAGAGAGAGAGAGAGGGGGGAGAGGGAGGGATAGAGAGAGAGGGGGGAGAGAGATGGATAGAGAGAGGGGGGGAGAGAGATGGAGAGGGAGGGAGAGAGAGAGGGGGAGAGGGAGGGAGAGAGAGGGAGAGGGAAAGAGAGGGGGAGGTAGGGAGGGAGAGAGGGAGAGAAAGAGAGAGAGAGAGCCGGTACTTACCGGACACAGCGGGTCTTGATACGGCGAAACCGCAGGCGACACAGAGTTGAGCAAAGCCGAGATTCAATCAGCGTTTCGCGGTTGCATGCCAGTCGCACTCTCCTTCCCCCTACTTACTTACCTATTCGGCGGTCTTCCTGGCTGCTCGGTGCTCGTCCTGTAACAAGCTTGCAGTTTCGAGTATATGTGCTTTAAGCTGGAGGACATGCTGGGCATGATGGTTGCAAATCGTCATAACATGTACTATAAAACCTATTGTATTTACAGTTTATAACTCACTGTACTACTCGTTATATTTGTAATATTGACACATGAGTTGTGACGAGTGCGCATATCGTCACTACCGCATGCCAGAATTCTCCCGCATGAAGTTGTCTGTTATTAATATATGCGAGTGATTTCAGGTGACAGCCGATGCTTGCTCGATACAGCGCGAGAAGATGAGTGGTGGGGAGAGAGAAAGAGAGAGAGAGAGATTACCCGTGTTGCACCGAGCAGATTCGATTTAGCTTCGGTAGCGCTAAGATTACTCCGGTTTTCTTCGAATATTGTAAAATTACATCAGCTGTGTGTTCGATTAAGACTGCGATCACCGTGTGTGTGTGACTTGCACGATAGTTTGTGTCCTGCATAACATGCAGCGTTGCGCAAAGCCTACGTAAGCGATTGCACGGAGTTTCGTCCTGGTGCGGGAGATTTTATCCGGTACACGTGAGCGATCTACCGCCTAGCATTGTGAGTATCAGTTTTTCTCTCTCTCCCTCTTTCTCTCTCTCTCCCTGTCTCTCTCTCCCTCTCTCTCTCTCCCCTCTCCCTCCCTAGACGAGCACAGCTTCAGCTCTCGCGCGAATATCACAACTTTATGTGCACGGAAAGAGGAGTACTAAATTTTATATTATAGTTTGTTTTCTATTACAATATGAGCAATGGCCTTTTACCTTCTATTCATTGCTTTTCATTTGCTTTCTGTATTTCCCTGTGACTACCTAGGTTGCAATTCCCGTATTAGCAAAACAGTTCTCTCTGCAAGTAGCGGAGTAAAATTCCCTGTTACAAAGTGTATCAATTTCTACATAATTGAAAAACAATTAATTTTACAGATTATTTATCTTATTTTAAATAAAGCCTGGTTGAATGAGTAATTAAGAATCTAATCATCTCTTCGAGCCATAATTTTTATTAACGCCAACGTTTCGAGCCCAGTTAGGATCCTCTTCGGGGAAATGAATAATAATGATGTTTTTTTGAAAAAACAACATACTGCCGAAAAATCGTCCGGATCGCAAAAGCTTAAGGACTGACAGTCTATAATCGGCACTCTCCGGTGTCACATCACCATCTGACAACAACAGGAATTTTTGTAAAAATTGTATATTTGCGTATTTGCGTATCGAGTCAGCCGTTAAGCTTCTGCGATCCGGACGATTTTTCGTCAGTATGTTGATTTTTTTAAAAAGTATCATTATTATTAATTGTCCCGAAGTGGAGTCTTACTGGGATCGAAACGTTGGCGTTAATAAAAAACATGCTCGTAGAGATGATTAGATTCTTAATTATTCATTCTACCAACATCAAGCATTAGAAGCAACTACATTAGAAGCTTGGTTGACTATGAAATATAATAATTTATAGCGAATACCTATTACAAATGTGAGAAATTGGCATACGTAAAAGAAAATTATTCAGTAACATAAAGTATTTTATTATTTTATTGATTTACAGAAAAGTAGTTTACAGACTTGCAAATAAATATGTATTGACTTTTTAACTTATTTTATTCACATTGATATTGAAAAAATATGAGAGCAAATTTATTATGTAGAAAAAGTCAGCTATTCGAACAAATTTATGAGTCGAAGTCATCGTAGAAACAATGAAAACGTTATATTATATAATCAAAAGCCGAACATTATTTATTTTAGCAATTTATAAACATTTTTATAATTACTAAATTGTTTCTGAAAAAAGAGAACTTCAGTGTCTTTCGTATTCAATAATAGTGTTATGACCAGCGCGATTCGAGATGTTCAAATCGCGCATAGCAACCGCTGCAACTTCGCGGTTGTTATTGTATTTGTTTATTCCAGACAGCTGTTTGGAACGAACGTGCTATTTATTCCCGCGAGTTAATAAAGTCTTTAAATAGTTCCTTTTATAAAAGTGTATACTTCATTTACTCCCCGGGTTGAACATAACAATAGGTATTCGATATAGATTATTATACTTCATAGTCAACCAGGCTTCATTTACAATAAGATAACCAATCTGTAAAATGAATTGTTGTTGGATTATATAGAAATTGATATATTCATATGTCAATATTACAAATATAAAGAGTAGTACAGTAAGTTATAAACTGTGTGCCATGGTAGGACGAGGGGAGAAGCCGTGGGGCGCGGGTGCGCGCGGCCACGGTGATGACGGCGCGAACGAGGATCCTCGGAGACAAAGTAATGACCGCTCCTTGCGCCCGCGCTCGCCGTTCGTTCCTGGGTGGACGCGGCGCGTCGTTCTTCTCCTCATCTCTCCTCCCGTGTTCTTCAAGGCTTCACATTGCACCTATTTTATATCAAGGCGCCTTCATCGCGTTGCGAACCCTTGGACAGTCTACGGGCCTCGACTGACACTCTTTCTCGTCAGGGCCGTTTGAGCCGGAAAAATAGTGTGAAATACACTTGTAAATGACAATGGTTTCAATTTATTTATTCTTATTCTGCACTCGGTAGACTGCTGCGGAATTACAATTCTTCAAGACTCTCTACTACCTCTGGGTTCTCCTTGATTCTTCTACCTGTTTATTGCTCGGGACGAGGCTCTGTATTGCTCAGTGGCTCAACAGGTACTATTTTCCCGGCGCGGCGTTTCGATTCTCTCTCGCGACTGCTAATCACGTAACAACCTCATATAGTACAATTTTCCGCGGTACAATTTGAATACTTTTTAGGCTTTCCTCTATCACACTCACTCTTCGGCTACGGCACACATTGTATTATTTTATTAATTAATTTTACGCTTACTTCTACAACAATCATCTTCCCCGGGAATTATATACATTTATTTGCATAATTATCCGTTTAATCTTCCTTGTTTTTACACACACGCTCTCCTCTCACACAGCTCTCATCGTATATCTCCGTTAGCTTCTCCTTGCGCGCGCACCTACATTTGTTGATGTGAAGGGAGCTTAACGCCTCCTCTTCGACGCAGTACGGCAATATATCGACGGCTGTGGGACTCGATAGCCTCCACTTTATTCTCGTTCACCTTCTCCCTCTCTCTCACTGTCGTACATCACACGAACACACGTGCATATTCCCGCCGCTCTCGTACGCCCACGGAGCTCGCCGCTTGTTGCGCCGCTACTCGGCCGATCGCCATGTGCTCGCTGCTTCAGCCATCGCCTTATGGTCTCTCTCGGTGTCATGGCGGCGGCTGCAACTCATCGGTGCGCCGGCTGACTCTGCGCTCTGCGCGCAACCGCGTGTAGTAGCCAATGGTGCTCCTACCTGCTCCTACTCCGCGTGCGCTCTCTCGCAGCTCGATGGTTGTGATGTCACAGCGGCGACTTGGCTGGCTGCTGTGTTTGTCGCGTGCTCTTTCTCTCTCTCTCTCTCCTTCTTCTGCGCGGATCGGGGCCAGCGCTCGGCTGAGGCTCGTGTGTAGGTTTCCTCCTGTAAGCACCCGAATTGTAAAAATTTTTCGGTCTCAGGTAGCTGCAGGGGAGTGCCTTTGTACGACGGATTTTCCGTCGCAACTGTAAATACAATAGGTTTTTAGTATACGTGTTGTTGTCTGCAAGGAATGCATTTATTCTACTTATTTTATCTATTTATCTATTTATTAATTTTATTTTAAATGTAGTGGAATTATATGATTAACTGTAGAATATTCAAAGATTTTTAATCATAAACAAAGTTACCCGTTGAAAATTATGAAGTCCGTAACTTGTATAAAAAGGAGACAGACATAAATATTGAATTTTATTAATTATAGCTAATTTTTAAAAACTAGTTATATTTTTTACTTAGGATACAAGCCCCATTGAAAAGAAATATTTTGGATTTCTTGTTTTTACAGTAAAAGAAGGCACCAAAAAAATTTTCAGCTAGATTGGCTCTCCGAAGGCCTTGGTGTCCCCTTGTAAGAGCACTAAAAAGAACAATTCTAAGAAGATACTGTATATGCAAGGAGGAAAAGGCGGCTTATAGTTTAAGCAAGATATCAAACCTAAGATAATTGCTAAATATAAATAAAATTGAGTTTATTTTATCAGAAATTAAGTTAGCGGGTGGTGAGCTTATACTAGTCGAAATCGCATAGAGACACCTAAAAGGCAAGGTACTTACAGAATTCTTTCAAATTCTTCAGTACCATTCGCGTAAATACAGCAATATTGTTATTCTCGGGGATCTCAACTCTAAATTACTAACTTCGCATTAATACAGTCAGTATTTGCGATTCATTGCAGAAAATTTCTTACATTTTGTTTTGTCAGAAACCGCCCCCAACGCACCAGTATCCGATTCTTGCATAGATATTATCATTGTGGATGCTACCGAAAAAATATTTGATTTATATAATACGGATACACCTTCCATCTCTGGTCACGATTACTTATATGTTGACTATTGTAGCACTATACAAAGTATCTAGTATATCTTTCGAGCACGATACAAAGTAATTGTGAAATTTACCATTAAGGAGCAATATCCACTGATATTGCTATTACCTTAAGGGGTTATGACAGTGTTAAAATTTTGAAAATACCCATTTTTTTTTATTCACTTTTTTCATAGTTAATAGTCTGTAGAATATGGTCCTGAAAGCCGTTTTTGGCTAAAAAAATTTTCCTCGAAGATATTAACAAAAAACTAACAAATCTGTTTCAAGTAAATTTTTGAAAAATCGTGATTTTTAAATATTTTAATTAAGCCAAACTTGTGGAAAGGATTGTTCTAACCCACTTTTTACAGAGTAATTTCATGAGAAATCTTACTGAAAATATGACTTAAAAACCGTTTTACAAACCGTTTTTTTCTCAAGAGTTATTAATTTAATTATTTCCGTAAAATAAATAAAATCTGTAAAATTAATTTTTCTATGTGTGATTTTATGTTACTAAACTCAATGTGTTAAAGTAAAGGCATTCAACAAATTTGAATTTGCCACTCGAATAGGTTGTGCCTCACAGCGTCTAGTCGAGAATGAAGATTTCTGTTTGATCGGTATAGTAGAATTTTCTGTAAAGCAGCAGAAAGCAGCCAAACAGCTGTTTTTCATCCAAGATACTAGATCAGTGCAGTTAGTCTGCTAGCTGCTGTAGCAATGCTTATAACCTTATAGTGGTGTTGCAAAAGTGCAAGAGCTTCTGCAGAGTACAAACATTATTCAGATAAGTATTGGAAACTAATTTGTAATAACAGTGTTCATAATGAGCTTTTTCTTTGTTGGTATATTTTTTGCTTTTAGGTATACGGGTGCAAGCCAGCAAAATGGGAGCTTATATTGACTGCCTGAAGTATTATTTTGCATACCTTTTAAGAACTTGAAGTGTATTTAATAATGGTAAGTATTGTATGTAACTGTAATTCATAAACATAACTTGATTATGAATAGCTAACGATAATTTTTATTTTATTTTCAGCTTCTAAATGCTATTATCACACAGCATGACAAGCGCGTACCATCAAATATACTTTATTGTATGTATATTTGAGTACCAAAAGCAAATCAAGGTATGCCGGATATTTTCTGTAAGTATAGCTGAGTTCATTTGTATGATTTACATTATAAACTTTAAATGCCTTTTACTCAAATTTAGTTTTTTCATGCTTTTGATGTACTTGCCGCAGCTTTCTGAAGGAACCATAACATCAATCCGGATGAACCAAAGTGGAAAACCTTCCTAATGAGTACGGTCACAAACTGAGTGGAGCAGAATTGGCAAAAATAAGTTCAAAGTGAATGTTACGTATGTTTACATATGTAACATTCACTATAATTATTAATATTGTCAATATATGTTTAATTAATTATATTAATTTTGTGTTTTTCAGGAATCTGTTCCACTTAGTCTGAGACCAGACTCATAATGAAGATTTGGCACTTTGATTCAACAGGATTGATGGTACGGTTCCATCAGAAACATGCGGCAAGTAAATAAAAGTGATGAAAATCATGATTTTTGGTAAGCAAATACCTTTAATTGTTTTTAAATGTTACACTCACTTTATGCATATTATTTATGCATAAAAGTGATGTATAATACTTGTATTTGAAAGCAAAAATATAGTTTTTAGAGCACCTATATATCTATTAATTTTTTTCAACACTAACAATTTTTCTTTTTTTTCAGGTTTTAACACTGTCATAACCCCTTAATGGTAAACTCTACAACTACATGCATTTTAATCGCAACATCAATCACATAAGACATTATGAATCTCAAAACATTAAATTTAGATACTTCCACGTCTACCTAAATCATAAAAAACTCAAAATCTTACAAATTTAGTAAAAATCCTCATTTGCCATTCAAAAACATTTTAATTGCAATTACAACCATATAAAACAATAATAAAGAAAGAATATATATAAGAATAAGAAAGAAATAAAGATTTTTATTTTATTTTTTATCTTATAGCGCTTTTAATCGTTCAAAACAATTGAGTTTTTATATAGAATTTTAAGCTGAATATGCTTATAAACTCCTTTTGGTTAAACGCAATTTTATTGTAAAACCAAAATATAAATTATTTACTGAATCATATAATAAATTTTGAATTAATATTGAGGTTTGTAATCCCTTAAGTAAGCTTTAAATAGATAATCTATAACCCATTAAGGCGATGTCGTAGCCAAAACGTCGGACGTGTAGGGCTCTACATACCACAAAATGGTTTTTAAATTATAAATAAGAAACTAAGCACATAACTTGTAAATTCTTAGCTAATAACAATTCTTTTCACGGTAAGGAACAATTAGCTCCAACAATTTTTGCAATCAGTTGCATATTTGCAACAAACAACAAAAAGTACGACGTGAGGTGATGAAAAGTAGTCAATGACGTCACTAGTCCTTGATTTTCGTAGTATTGATATCGTATATTTGACCGCTTCTTTAACATACTTACATACATTTTAGAGAAAATCGGCAAAATAAATTTTGTTGCGTGAATCGTGAAATTTTCGAAACGCTATTTAAAATTAAAATCAGACCACAATTGTCAAAATCGAAGCGTGTGCAAGTTAGGTCATCAAAATTTTCAGAACGTAATAGTCAGAAAATTAATTACTTTACATCTCCGTTCCTATTGGTCGTACCGAGTCCATCTGGGGCTTAAAATTTAGATAAAAATCCCACCTTCGCAATATACTTATTTATAATTCGATTGCATTTAAATATTGAGTACAGCGAATTAATTAATTACATACTTTATAAACAATTGCTCCCAGGGACGCCCCTAATAAAAATCTCGCAGTTTGCAAAGTAGTATATTGAAATATAATTCTTCTCGAGTACTTACAAAAAAGTTGAACTATTTGAGATAATTTTTCATGTTTAGACAGCACTTCGAGTATAACAACTTTTTCATCTTATGGTCCTTATTGCACAAAAACTATAATAGATAGAGAATTCAATACGCAGAGGAAAAACCAAAAAAATGCGAAATCCCGACTTTAATTGTTTATAGCGAATTTGCTGTACAAATTCAGCTGTTTGCTGACTCGAATTATTAATGTATATATTCTTCCGGGTGGTTTAAGCCAATAAAATTGCTGTTTAGAATTTTTGCAAAAAAATTCAATCTTGAGCTTAATTTGACTGGCCTATTACTGATTGACCGCTAGGTGGCAACCAGTTTTTTCATACCTGTGAGTGGTAAGAATCGATGGCGATTAGTATATATATGACCGTTGAAAATACTGTCTGCCAATCGATTGTAAATGGCGAGCGGCGAAATATGCGTTTAAAACGATAATGCGTTTAATTATATGATTAAGTAGTGCGAGTATGCTCATTTCGTAAAATAAAAAATGTTAATTCATCAGATACATAAATTTCTTTTCTCATCATCCTCGAAATCAGAAAGTAGAAATAATATACAACCTATTTGATAGGGCGATATTGTTGTCAGATCCGCGGTTTCATTTGGAAAATATCGAATATTCGAAGAAAATCCTGACAGCTAATGATTATCCTCCTTGGTTTATCGAAAAGTATTGCAAAAAACGGATTGCGCGGAATCGTAGGCTGTCTAAGGTTAATCTAGAAACTGCAGATACGAGCAATCAAATGGAGTTGCATAATGTTTATACTAATGAAAACGCTAGGGATGGGCTTGCGGTTTTCCCATATTATGAGGGATTCAATGAAAAATTAAAATCAGTATTAAAAAATAATAATATGCGCTTAGTTAACAATATTATTGAAAGGTTTAACAAATTCATAAAGTTGGGAAAGGATCCGACTGCCGTTGGAGATTCGAGAAACGTAGTATATAAGATTGACTGTTTCGACTGCGACTCTACGTATATTGGAGACGTATCGCCCGCTTAAATCTAGGGAATACGAACGCAGAAGATACATTGAGAAAAGAGATGTTACCTCTCCTCTTGCAGTCCACGCTATGGAGACGGGGCAGTTTTGATTTTGACAATATAAAAATAGTTGATAAAGAACCTTCTATTTTTCGTAGAAGGTTCTCCGAAATGCTGCATGTACAATTTTTTGACAGCACGCTTAATAGGGCGGAGGATACGTGTCGCCTGAAATCTAGCTATAAGAATGTTATACAAAATCTCAAATTAAGCCCTAATGTTTGTAAAATAAAAAAATAAAAAATAAAATAAAGAACAAAGAAGAGGTGGCAGTCCGTTTCGTGCTCTCTTTGATACAGCCAACATGTGTTCGATAGTGTTTGACTGGCGGGGCGAGGCGGTATAGCCCAGTGGGAGAACGGAGAGTCCGAGGTGCCAGGCAACGTTCCGGCCATGCTGTAATTGCGATTGAGATCAATACGGCTATGGAGGAATCGTTTGAAATGTTCTGCACGGGCTCTCCGACCTACCACATGTGCAAAATTATTTGCCACCTCTTCAATGTCATGTGAGCTGTGTAGGTTCCACAGCCGGTCGGTGAGAATTGTATTTGAGAAAATTGAATACTAGAGAAAATTTTGCTTGTAAATGTACACCTGCCTCTGTACATAGGAAATATGTGTCTGTCTGCGTCCCTATGATTCGGTAAAATTTTGGCGAGACAGTCAGTCGGATATTGCCCTTGACCAGAGTCGCATTACCATCTAGCGACTCTGGAAGACTCGGTAATTGGTAGAAAAGTTTGTCATTAAACTAAGACTGCGAGTGACATTTAATTTTAAGTATATTAGTTCAACCGTTTAATAATTATATTTATCATTGTAGTGTTGACGAATGAGAAAGATTGGAGCCATGTGACTAGCGTTTGTTATAATTAAAGAAGTTTTTGAAGGTATTGACTAATTTCAATTGACATGGCGTTTTATATAAAAAAATTGTAATTTGTTTTAATTGTAATTCTATTAGTTTGTATAGCAGATTTAGCCCCGAAGAGGAAGTATAAATACTTCGAAACATTGGCACAATAAAAACAGTTTTTTTGGTTTGAAGAGATGCATAAAGTTTTTCACCTAAAAAATGTGAATGTAAATGTTAATTTCAGTGTCAAAGATGAACTTCTCATAGTAAGATTTCTACAGTGGTTCATGAAAGATTATTGAAAGTTTTATGAAAGCTTTACCGAAGGTTTCTGGAATATTACAAAAAGCTTTACAGGAAGCATTTCAGAATATTCTACGGAACTTCTGTAGAAGCTTGCAGAAAAGTTTCCAGTAAGCTTTAAAAGAGGCTTGGTGGTCTTTCGGAAATATGATCAATGTAATAGCAAGCTTTCTTTGAACCGGCATGAGTCTTGTTTGAATCTTTCATGAAATCTTGTAGAAATATATCCTGCAAGGTTACGTTTCCAGCGGAACCTTCCTGAAAGATTCCATGAAATCTTCCGGTAACCTTACTTAATACTTCCTCCGAGTTTACGATAAGAATTTCAAAATATTTACCATACATTTAGTAGCTTTAATAAGCTTTTAGGAAGTTCCCTGTATTTTTTTTTACTATCTTCCATGGAATATTTAAGAAAGATTACAAGAAACTTGTCTGTCAGCTTCATCGGAAGCTACCTGACAGGCCTAAGCACGAGTATTAAACATTTACAGAAAGTTTCCAGTGGATCGTTCCTGAAATGTTCGGTGAAAGCTTCTGCTAACGTTACGCAATACTTCCTGCGAGCTTACAGTAAGATTTTCAAACACATTTGGAAGCTTTAATAAGCTTCCAGGCAGATTCATGTAATACTTTTACTATCTTCCTCGGAATATTTAAGGAAGTTTATAAGAAACTTTGCTGTAAGCTTTACCGCAAGACTTTTTCACAGGTGTATGGGCGGACATAAAACATTTCCAGGAAGTTTCCAGCGGAAACTTTCTTAAAGGTTCTATGAAAGCTTTTTGTAACCTTACGTGATACTTCTTGCGAGCTTACGGTAAGAATTACCCACATATTCGAAAGCTTTAGCAAGCTTCCAGGAAGATTCCTGTAATATTTTTTTTATTTATCATACAATATTTAAGGAAGTTTACAAGAAACATTCCTGTAAGCTTCACCGGAAGCTTCTTGACTGGCCTATGGGCAAACATTACATAGTTCCAAGAAGTTTCCGCCGTCCGCGCCTTACTGAAAGGTTCCAAGCTTCCATGGAAGGTTCCAAAAAACTTCCAGGAACCTTCCATACTATGTGGGTAAGGAGCTATACGTACGCATCCTCTCATCCTCCAGCGTATCCTTAATAAGAAAAAGAAAAGCGAAGAATCGTATAAGGAGATGATATGCGGAGACAAGGCGATTCGCAATTGCAAGTAATAAGCAGCAAGGCGAAGAAGAAAGGCAGCGTAGAAGGCAATGATTTTAGTAACAGAGCCTTCGAGAAGAGCTCTGATTCCATCATGGAGCACAGGAATGCGTCACTCCGCCTCATCTCTTCGAAATAGCTCATTTCTGAGTCTAAGCTTGAAAGCCCCTATGCCACTCAGTGTTGGGGTTCGAGAGAGCCACCATGGGTGGCTTTTGATACTCATCGGCAATTTCAGACTGTCCAAGCGAGATCGATCTGGTACAGCTAGCTTCACGTAATACAAACTTGTCCAAGTGATGCTTGCGCTGTTGCGTACCACGTCCCGCTTATTTCTGATTTTCAGTACGTTAAATTTAAATTCAAATTTAATTTATATATAATCCTGTAAATAGCACATGAAATAAAATTTTTTTTTATATGGTAAATACAATTAATACATTTGTATAAAATAATATATTTTTAGAATAAGTGAGATAAAAAAACCCGTAATACTATAATTACAACGAAAGGTAAGTAAATTTAATTATTTTTATTCTGTAATTTTGAGCACTAATTTTGTCAAAAATTATAATTTAAAGCCCTTAGATTATATTTAAATTATGCTAAAAAAATTATAAAATCTATGTGAGCCATGCGCTACATATACTACAGTGTATGCATCTTAACGAAAAGAGATAATTCTATTGGCCCGCGCTGTAAACAAATCACGGATAGCTCTAAGTATATCTATATTAATAGTGCATTTACCATATAAAAAAAATTTTATTTCATGTGCTATTTACAGGGTTATATATAAATTAAATTTGAATTTAAATTTAATGCGCTGAAAACCAGAAATAAGCGGGACGTGGTACGCAACAGCGCAAGCATCACTTGGACAAGTTTGTATTGCGTGAAGCTAGCTGTACCAGATCGATCTCGCTTGGACGGTCTGAAATTGCCGATGAGTATCAAAAGCCACCCATGGTGGCTCTCTCGAACCCCAACACTGATGCCACTCGGAAGGAACTCCGTTACTCCTAGAGAATTTAGGATAATTTTAGACGATTGCTTTAGAACTTATGCAGCGCGGTATAGGCAAGAGCCAGGGCTGGGGTTCACAGTGAGCGGCAGGGCAGAAGGGCTAGATTTATAAGATTGAAATTAGTAGACAGATACCGCGGATTTTCATGAAAAATAACCGAGTAGGCGAGGAACCTGAGAAGATACTCCGTTCGGAGCTTAACTGAGAGCCAGCCAAGCCCAAGCCAGTAAGGAATTACATGGGCTCGATATGGAATGTTGCTCATAACAAAACGAAAACAGGCATTTTGTAACCTCTGCAGTGTTTTGCTCTGGGTCCCATTGACATCATTGTAGACGGTACAGACATAATCGAGCCGAGGAAAAACCAGAGTCTCTACGAGCATGCGTCTAAGGCCTAAATTGTATGCTTCAGACACGTAAGGGAGGGGGACGCCGTCTATGCCGATCTGAAAAAGCGCATCTATCTCAGTGCGCCTCAGATATGCCTCACTGCGAAGGATCTTGACTTTGCATTACATTGTACATATACAAACTTAAAAATAATACAAAAACAATAAAAGTACTATAATTCAATATAAAATAAACTGAGAAATGTGAACGGGCACAGCCCACCAATAAAAGAAAGAAAATATGCTCTCTCAAGACTAAGCACTGATGGTGAAAAGTAAATCTTAGCATCCCCAATTGTGACGAATTGTCTAGCTACATGCGGTATCCTATTGATGCAGCATTGCGATCCAATCACTATCACTTAGCCTTACTAGCATTAAACTTAAGACTATTGCAGAGCCCTGCGATCCTTTCGGCGTTAGCTGACGTCATGATCAAGCTCCTTCAGGTGGCATTAACTGTAAATTTGCAAGTCATCCGCATTAGGGAATGGAGGTCGAGGCGATGAAAGCCCTTAGCCACAGGCCTTTCCGTTGGAAAGGGGGCGGGGTACTATCCATGAGTGGACAACTCGGAAGTAGCTCTGACAAAGCTACTTAACCCATTAACGTCCAAAATAGAGAAATCGTAACTCTGTTTTCAAGCGTAAATCTATCATATATCCCGCGGATATATTCAAAGCAAATATACTTTTTCTGAAGTATTTTTTTCTCTGCTATCCATTTCCGGTCTTACAATTGCGAAATTTTCACTCTAAAATCCAAAATGGCGACGTTTACAAAAAAAATGCAAAATTTCGATACTTATTTTTTTTTAATCCTATTTCTTGTTGTGTTAACGTTGAGGACGGAAATTTACTTTTCAACTATGAGTGCATAAATGAGTTGTACTTTAAACTCAGTTTGGTCCCGAATCCAGAAATTCAATATGGCGGCTAGAAACTGGCGCCTGAAGCGCAAAATTTTGTCCAAATATTCACGAATTTTTTTCTGGAATATAATGCATTCGACGAAAAAATTAATAAGAATAAAAAGTGCTTAGAATCAACCAAAGAATATGTCTAAATTTTTTCACTGAGTTTTGAGCAACTTTTTTATTTTTGCCAATTGGCAATTTATGACAAATTGGAAAAATTCATCGTCTCGAAAAAATTCAGATATACTTCTTGGTCAATTCTAAGCACTTTTTATTCTCTAACTTTTTCTTGTATAACGCTTTGTTTTTGTGTAAAAAATCAAAAACCTTAAAAATTTAAGTTATGCAACTTTTGGAATTGTTTCATAAACTATACTGAATTCTGAATCGAAAAAGTCTGAATTTAATTACTATATTCAATTTGCCGAATTTTGCCAAAAGCTTTTGTAATGTTTTTATCTGAATTTCAAAATAGTGAATCATCATGGTATGTTCATAAATCGATTTTGAAGAATCTTTAATTTTTTCACTCTTTGTCTACTATACTGTTAGTGTTCTAAATATTAGCGTTCATATTTTACATGTGCAATTAGCTTTTCAAGTTTTAAAATTGTAATGGCTCCAAAACGCCGGAGAATTGTAAGATCTCAATCAGAGTCTGAAGAAGATTATTCTGATGATAACGATGATTATAATATTTTGGTACCTAATCCAGATGATTCGGGCAGTTCTGGTCAGAGTGACGAAGATTCTGGTTCTGAATCTATTGATAACTTATTACTGAGTACATATGCAGAAACTTTTAATAATTATACGAATGATCAATCTAAATTGGAAAATGAATATATTTATAAATGGATTGACGGAGAAAAAAGTTATTCATGCAAAGTTGAAAATGAAATATTATTATCTGATATGTAATAAACCGCGAAGAGTATATAATTAAATTTTTTATAATGTCTCGATCTACGCAGATCAAATGTAACCCGATCTGTCTGATGACTGTTCTCCGGATAATTATATAAAATTAAGAGTAGCCACCCCAAATAAGGCGCCCTAGAAATGGGAAATCATGAGTTTATAGCGAATTTCCGATGTTCACGGAGATCATCTGAGTCATACTGTATCTGAAAATAGCCCCCACTATAGGAAAACCATCGATTAAGCTCGGAAAAACCTACGCGGAAATATTCTGCGCGGCAAATACAGCGCGACAATGGGAAGAACGAACGCTTAAATAGATCTGGAGCGAAAGCTCCGGAGGCTAGTCGACCATCCAGTGATCAAGAGCACGGACGAATCTCTGCCCGTGACCTACTCATTCTATCTCAACCAGTGCTGCATACGGGGAACCGCCGCTTACGAGACGATTATCACGAATCCAACCTCATCCGAAAGTTCGGAAAAGCAAGAGAGCTGAGAGCAACCACCGACTCAAAGCCAGACGCTGCAGCCGCTGACACCTCGCAACCGCTCGACGCTAACCCAGAGCGTCTATTCTTAGAAGCATTGCTGGAGCATCCGAGGGACAACTCAACGCCTCATCGAGCCACACGCACGATCAGCGACTTCCCTACACACATATATACTTACGTACACACGCAAGGTACGGCCTCGTATTCTGTTAGCGCTGCGGGCGTTCACACTCACGTTTGTCTAACACGCATTATATACAGAGGTAATCTCGAAATCCCGCTCTCCTACCCGGTAGGCCATGACCGTGAATACGGTAGCCAAAGGAGAGAATTATATATAGATTTTTGACTCATAATAAATTTATTAAATTACCGAACACATATTTCCTTTATTCGAAAAACCATCACACCTCCAATAATAAATATATAGTTGTGAGCGTCACTATCCCGACGTAACAGATAGTCATAAGAAAGACATTAAAAATATGAGTCCAGTTGACCTATTTGAGACATTCTTTTGCAAAGAAATTAAAAATTATATTATAGAATCGACTAAGATGAATAATTGCAGTTTAACAATGTCAGGCATTTGAATATATTTTGTGACGGGGATCCCGTCGATGGCTGCTCGCCTGGACACCACCCAGTAAGATAACATATTCTTATACTCGGTGGTGCTTTCAGAGCAGTCAGCGGTAAAGCCACGAGAGCAGCCTGCCGCCGAGCAGCAGCAGCACGAGGCGAGAGCGAGAGAGTGGGGGAAACACAGCGCGTAGCAGCGCGCGGCAGCCAAGGCGAGAGAAAGAGAGAGGGACGGACGGCGCAGCGCTGGAGCAACGAGAGCGAGAGAGACACGAGATACGAGGCATGCGAGCCACGAGGCGTACGCGCGCGAGCGGCGGCCGCCATGTTGGCGAGCTATTGACCGAGGCATGAGTGCGAGAAGGATGGAATAGCGAGCGAATGAATGTGCATTAGAGACAGACAAGAGAGAGAGTGGAGGCAACGCGTATGCGCCGTATGATATTGAGAAAAGGTGGAGGGCTACGGCTCAATCCACAGCGCGCGTGCGAGCGGGAAATAAAATATAAGCGCGCCGAAGTATGTAACCGTGCGAAAATGTGTAAATATGATTGATAGAGCCAGACATGCGTGTAAGCGTGCTTCAAAAGTCGCGCGCATTTATAAGAGTTGGAAAAGAGGGCGCGAGAGTGCGAGTGGCATATATGGTGCGAAAGCGTGGAAATATGTGATAGGCGCGAGAGAGCGATCTAGCGGAAATGCGTGAGTGCGAGTGAGAGAGCGATAGACGCCGCGAACCGGCGTAGTTGCCGAACGCGCGAGGCTAGTCAGTATCGAGTACCACGAGGACCGAGACACCACGAGCGAGCAAAGAGTATTTTTCCAAGGCGACGACCAGAGCGACCATTTCCCTCCGTGTGCATTACCCGAGCGTTTAGTAGTGTTCTTTCGCGTGCGCTTCCACAGGGAACGAGACGTCACCAGAACGCGAGGACGTGGAGAACCCGAGGTAGAGACAGGTAGGAGTGTTTCTATACGATACCTCCCCGCCGCGAGCTCTAACCAGAGCCAGCCCGCGTAGTGACGGAGAGCTCGCCCGAGGACGTAAACGCGTCCGCGAGTAAGACATTATCTAATTTTAAAATAAATTACGAAGAGTTTTATTTTACAAGTCGCGTGTATTTATTTTTATGTACTTCTCTCCCTGCACCTCTCCCCCCCGTGACCCCGAGTATAAAGAATTCTCAAGCCGGCAGATAAGTGATAAGTGTTAAAGATCGCGAGTTCGGGCGTCCAACAAATATTAAAATACGAGCTCGCGATAAACCTGCATAGGTGTCATTCCGTTGTGCTTCGCCTCCCCAGGGACGGAAAAAGCGCAACGTCACAATTTATACGAATAATACTTTTCTCAGCATTCAATAAAAGGAAAAGTCAAAGAGATTATTGGTCTAATGATCCCTTTTTATCTAGTGATGTAATTAAATCAGCTATGGGACGCAGTACATTTGAAAATATAAAATCTAAGTTGAAATTATCAAAACCAGGGGATGAAGATTGCAATGATAAAGCTTGGCGAGTTCGTCAAGTCATGAATCTGTTTCGTAGAAACATAAAATTGTTTGGGTACTTTCAAACCGCGATAGCTGTAGATGAAATGATGGCCAAATGTTACGCTAGAACTAGTATGAAACAGTTTATTCGCGGCAAACCAATTAGATTCGGTCTGAAATTTTGGGGTCTCGTACATTAGATGGGTTTTTATTAGTCGGGAAACGTTGTACATCAACGGCTAAGAAATGAGAATTTTTCAACGCGAAAATCATATTATCTGGAATGTGACAGATACTCGGGCACAAATTTGAAGTAAATTTGCTCATAATTGACCAAAAAGTGCAAATGGATTTTTTTTTGAAGTTCAAAAAATCTTAAGAATTTTAAGGTTTTTGATTTTTTACGCAACAACAAAGCGTTATATAAGGAAAAATTAAAGAATAAAAAGTGCTTAGAATTGACCAAGAAGTATATCTGAATTTTTTCGAGACGATTCGATGAATTATTCCAATTTGTCATAAATAGCCAATTGGCAAAAATAAAAAAGTTGCTCAAAATTCAGTGAAAAAATTTACACATATTCTTTGGTTGATTCTAAGCACTTTTTATTCTTATTGATTTTTTCGTCGAATGCATTATATTCCAGAAAAAAATTCGTGAATGTTTGGACAAAATTTTGCGCTTCAGGCGCCATTTTCTAGCCACCATATTGAATTTCTGGATTCGGGACCAAACTGAGTTTAAAGTACAACTCATTTATGCACTCATAGTTGAAAAGTAAAGTTCCGTCCTCAACGTTAACACAACAAGAAATAGGATTAAAAAAAAATAAGTATCGAAATTTTGCATTTTTTTTGTAAACGTCGCCATTTTGGATTTTAGAGTGAAAATTTCGCAATTCTATGACCGGAAATGGAAAGCAGAGAAAAAAATACTTCAGAAAAAGTATATTTGCTTTGAATATATCCGCGGGATATGTGATAGATTTACGCTTGAAAACAGAGTTACGATTTCTCTATTTTGGACGTTAATGGGTTAAGGGGTTATGACAGGGTTAAAATTTTAAAAAAATCGATTTTTTTTATGAACGTTTTTTGTAGGAAATTTATTGTAGAATAAGCTCCCGAAACCCATTTTTCGATACAAAAATTTTTTCAAAAGTTATAGGCATAAAACCAAAAAAAATCATGATTTTCGATAATCGTATATTTTATACTATAAGAACCATTTCATGTTTTATAAATGGTTTTATTAAAAGAAAGTACATAAGATGCTATGCAGATATCAAATATATATATATATTTACTCTATACACAGACACACACATACATATATATATATATATATGCCTTTCACTGTACGACGCATTGGAAAAAATTTTAAATTGGTCGGTTATCGGCCAAGGTAAATGGTATCTACAGCGAATGGCACTCTAACTAGAATCCTGTTTTACCATAGCACTAGCAGGTTGTCAAACTCGCTATTAAATGATAAACAGTGATTGTTTAACTAAATAATATTCAGTTCAATTTTTCAGTTAAGATTTTAGTTTTAAACTAATAATTTTAACTGAAAATTGCAAAAATATTTTATTTAGTTTAAAATCTAGGTTATTATTGTGTTATTGTGAGTGTATTATTATGTTGTGAAATATTAAGATTATAAAAAACAATAAGATGACTGGCTCAAGAAACAGAAAGCCAGGCTCATCTGCACAAGGAAAGCGTAGGTTTGGAAGAAAGAAGAGGAGGCAAAGGAGGTTCTATAGAAGTGAACCATCGTCAACGACCATCCCATCTTCAAGAAATGAAGCACCATCGGAAGCACATCCTTCATCGTCTACTGCACCTGGACCACCAGAGGAAAATGCCACTTCCATCGACATCCAGTGCAAGATCTCCAACAAGAACAACTACGCAACCATCAACATCAGGTACAGCAGCTACGCAGTTTGCACAGCCAGAAATTCCAGTATCCAGATCAAGACAGAAATTAACATCAGAGTATACAGAAGCTGGTTCTATACAATATAGAATTTTTGACATTTCTATACTTTTGCCTGGATTACAAGAATTTCTGGCTTGCAAAAACTGTGGCGGAGATATCACTTTTAATGAAGTTGATATCAGAGGCCTGGGTAGCAAACTATCTATGACTTGTAATAATTGCTGTAAAGCTGAATCCATTGACTCATGTAGGCAAATTGGTCAAAAGCGCGTAATGCCTTTGAAATCAATAAGCGAGTAGTTTTAGCAATGAGAGCTCTGGGCCATGGACACACTGGTTTCAAAACCTTTTGTGGAATCATGGATTTTTTACCACCAGTTGCTCATAGTCATTTTGGAACTATCAATGAAAGCAGCTATGCAAAAAAATGTAATATAGATGAGACTCAGGAGAATTGTTGTGATATGGTTTCCGGTGATGGATCTTGGAGGAAACGAGGATTTTCTTCCCTTCAAGGAGTATCGACATTGATCCGGAACGACAATGGCAAAGTGATTGATGTGGCACCGAAACAATCATTTTGTAAGGCTTGTGAATCACATCAAGAGGAGGACACTGAAGAATACAGAGAGTGGTTTGAAGCACATCAAGACCAGTGCTCCGCCAATCATCAGGGAAGTTCTGGAAAAATGGAAGTAGACGGTATTGTGGAAATGTTCAAAAGATCAGAGGCATGACACGGTATCAAATACAAGAGCTACATAGGAGATGGCGACTCAAAAGTATACAAGGCCCTCTGTGATGCCAAGCCATATGGAGAAGATTTTTTCATGATCAAGAAGGAATGTGTTGGACAAGTGCAGAAGAGAATGGGAACCAGACTGAGAAATCTGAAGAAAACTTTGGCTGGCCAAAAACTGTCTGATGGTGCAGGGATTGGTGGAAAGAACCGTCTGACAGCTCAAAGAATTGATCAATTTACAACATATTATGGCAATGCCATCCGAAGCCATCATCATTCTGTTGAAGAAATGTCCAATACCATCTGGGCAACATTCCATCACAAATCTTCAACGGATCAAGAGCCGAGACACCACCTTTGTCCAGTGGGATCAGACAGTTGGTGTAAATGGCAAGCAGCCAAAGCCAAGGGACAACTGAAGAATTTCCAACATCGAGACACGATTCCTATGGCAATTATGGAAGCAATCAAGCCAATTTACAAGGACTTGACGCAAGCAGACCTGCTGCAGAGATGCATTGGAGGCTTCACCCAGAACAGCAACGAAAGCTTCAACCAGTCCATCTGGAAACTCGTTCCCAAGGAAACTTTCAGCGGCCTCACAGTCTTGGAGATTGGAATTTTCATTGCTGTTGCTTCCTTCAATGATGGCAAAGCTGGAGTACTTCAGGTGATGAAGAATTTCAATGTGCATCCGGGATCTTCTGCAGTAGACTGGGCCAAGAGTGCAGACGAACAACGGCTTTTCTGGTCAGACAAGAGAGCAATGGAATCTACACTAGAAGCCCGAAAAGCTAAGAGGAAAAGGAATAATCCGGATGATGATTCCTACTCAGCTGGGGCACACTAAACATTTACACAAATAACCCCTATACTTCTGACTCCTAACTAAACACTGAAACGAGCATTCACTACAAGCTTCATATCACTTTTCATCCAACATAGACAATAGACACATTACAAAATAAAATGAAAATTTGGTCAGAGCAGAGCTGACAGTTTTCCAGTGTTCTTTTTTTTCATAACCATGCACATTAGTGATAGTTTAGTCTGCTTGAGTCTGCTGGCTTGCTGTTAGCTCAACAGCTGATCAGCTGTTCTCTGACCTACTTTCTATCAATCACATCTGGACAAAACCTTTTTAGCTTCTAGTGTTCATTTCTTCTGCTCTTTTGCTACATGGATGAGAAACATCATTTGTAAGTATATTTTTAAATATTTAGAATTTTTTATAAAATATTTATTAAGAATACGTTAACGCAAAGTATGTTGAATAATTTTTCACAAAAATTTAGCATACTTTGAGTTTGAATTATAAAAAAATGTAAAAACTACTGAATTTAATATTTTAACCTTTTTTCACTTATTACATATTTTGTGTTTCAGAGGACATAAGCTTTCATAATGAAGCTTTTTTGAATAAGCGTCTCTCCAGTCATCATCCCCAGACAGCTACTTTTTGGATTATATTTGGCCTAGACGTTGAAAATTATTTGTAAGTATACTTTATTTTATTAAATATTCAGTAAAACTTTAAATGCCATTTACTCAGAATTAGGTTTTTCATGATTTTTATTCACTTGCCGCAGGTTTTCTCAGGAACGGATGAACCAATTGAGCTCAAATTTTAGAGAAACCTTCGGGATATGTTTCCTCACAAACTGAGCGGAGCAGAATTGGAAAAGATAAGTTCAAAGTGAATGTTACGTATGTTTACATATGTAACATTCACTATAATTACTAATATTGTCAATGTATGTATAATTAATTATATTGATTTTGTGTTTTTCAGAAATCCCTTCCGCTCAGTTTGTGACCAGACTTATAAGGAAGATTTTCCAGTCTGGTTCACCAGGATTGAAGGTACAGTTCCTTCAGAAACCTGCGGCAAGTAAAGAAAATTGATGAAAATCAGGACTTTTGGTAAGTAAATACCTTTAATTGTTTGTAAATGTTATACTTATGTAAAGTGATGTATAATACTTATATTTTAAATGAAAAATGTAGTTTTTAGAGCACCTACATACATTAATTTTTTACAGCCCTAATCATTTTTCTTTTTTTTCAGGTTTTAACCCTGTCATAACCCCTTAAAACGCATTTTTCGGATTACCAGGCAGCGGCGAATAGGACGAGTACTAAAACCGGACATCGAGCAAACCATAATGACTGGATACTAGTCTGATATCTTACTGATAAAAGGAGGATAGTACAGGCACTGAGCATATTTTTTTATTTTTACAGCCTTTTCAAGCTCCCATACGAATCTTATACGGCTCTGCATTTCCTGCACTTGTGAGTATTTAACTGCATTGAGTCCTCTATTTTTAAGTGCTCGCACAGAGCAACGGAGACCTACAGTTTTACATACAGTAAAATATACATGTTGTACATAGTGGAATCTGAACCACTAGAGATCAGATGTATGTGAGCAAAGAAGTGTCCCCAAAATCGTCAAGAGTCAGGCATGAGCCCAAAATCTCTATATTTTTAGCCCAATACTATACCTATTCATCTATCATCGCTCTGAAACCCGGCACATTTGAGCCTTATAATGCGGACCTATAAATACATGTGAGAGATAGAACGCGTGCGTTTGATTAATTTTTTAAAAATTTTCTAAGCCTTTAATTAAAAATCCCTAAACTCACATAAGAATCACAGCTTTTTTAAACATTTTCCATGATGTCCCATGTCCATGAACCCATTTGTTGGTTTAAAATTTTACAGTAACTGAATAGATCCATGTCGAAGTGAACGAAATTCAGCTACGTTTGGGATGGTCCAAATTTCAATTCCACGACAGCAAGTAAAAGGTAATAGTATTTAATTTTAACATAAAAGTTAACTATCACTGTATAACAATAATTATAATTTTATAAATTGTTTTATTTTGGAGTGAATAGGGGTGTTTTGTCTCTTTAATATAAAGAGAAACGTTTATAGTATTTATTCATATTTACTTACCTAGCCCCGTAGATACGGCGCTAGACGTATTGCCAAAAGTAAAACCAGAAGATTGATTGGGAACTTTAAAAGTTGTATTAAATAATGTAGTATTGGTGTTTTGAGTATTTCCAAAACCGGTGTTTCCTGCTTGGAATGAAGACGTAGTCGCTCCACCAAAGGTAGATCCGAATCCAGTTCCTACCGGTTTCGATCCAAAAAGGCTAGTTGTAGTGTTTGTTGTTGATGTTTGACCAAATCCAAAACTTGTTGCTGATCCTGATGATGGCATATTAAATGCGGGTTTGTTTTGCGTAAATAACCCAATACTCTAAACATAAAATTGATTTATGTTAAAAAAATCAATTTAAATAATTTAATTAAATTTAGTACAATGTGTATAATATATATAATTAATTATCAAAACATTCATATAATAAGAAAAAATCCTACAAAAGTGTCAAATATATTGGTAATATATAGATTATAATGGTTGCGTATGTGCACATTAACGACTCTCCGGGCGTATGCTATAACGAATGCAATTTTAACATTTATTTTGTTACAGCGGACCAGCGGACACGGCAAACGAGAGAGACAGAGAGTATACCTAATATAGGCCGGTAGGCAGAGAGAGAGAGAGAGAGAGAGAGAGAGAGAGAGAGAGAGTGCGCGTACGCCCGCCCTCGACGTTGCCTGTCCATCAATCACGAGTTGCCAAATGTGACAACATCGCGTGAAGGACCGAAGCGTCCTTTGGTATCGCTCGCGCTTATCGAGATATTCTTCGACCATTCACGCGCGTATTAGCCCCTCTTCGTGCGACCATCACCTTTCGTGCGAGCGACCGCCTCCAGGACGACTGCAGCGTCTTCGGGCCAACCGATTTTCCGTAACGTCGTGCGATTGTAAGTACTATCGCTCTCTTCACTCTCAGTGTCCGGGCGATTGAGTCCCTCTCTCTCTCTCTCTCTCTCTCTCTCTCTCTCTCTCTCTCCCTCACGTCGTGTACGGTTACGCACCATTCACTCACTCGAGCGACTGTACATATTTACCTTACAATATACCTTATTTCTATTCTCATTTTAATTAAAGACTATAATCATTTTTCGCAGACCCATTCCCTGCCGCCTCTGCGATTCCGTGTTGCTCACGGACGACCGAGTCGACCGAGCTGTGCACCTGCACGCCCGACAGCGAGAATCAGATAATAAACGTGATCCACAAATCACGGTCGTTACAATATATATATGAAAGCAAAGTGCATACATTGTAAATAGTATATATATTCAGCTAATTATATTTCGTAGAAAATTAATTGTACCACGTGTGAATAAGTCATAAAAATGGCACGAATATTTCACTAAATCGTAATATGAATGAGAAATATTTTACAAATTGCCGTAAATTAATGGTAAGTTTAATATCTTGCTGCAATTGTACGTAGATAAAAAATTATATACAATAAAAAATGATAAAAATAAACGTTAAAATGAAAATTAATTTTTGATTATATACATCGCTAAGCGTAATCCTCATTAAAAAACGTCATCGGATGTTTTGAAGCATCTGAAAACCGTACTTATGTAATTGGCTCATGTTCTACGCATACGTCCAGGCGCTGAATACATGATTTTCAGTTTAGTCACTGTCACAAGACGTCTTACGTACACTTCGACTATATGATTCGATCTTTGCACATGCATAACCTAAAATAATAACAGAAATCAACACCATGCAACCAGAACGCATATCTTTTAATAACAAATTGGAAAAAAAACCTTTAGTATAGTTTGTAATGTATGAATCTATCGCTCGAGCTTAATGGATAATCAATAACAACAACTATGCATCTCTTCGAGCCACTGTATTTATTAAATCTGCCGACGTTTCGAGTCGTTACGACTACTCATCAGGGCTTAATAATGATAATAAATCACACTACTAAAAACATAATTTAAACCAGATTTTACGAAGAATAGGCCAGTTTTTACAATGACCGAACGCTGATCATTGATCCTCGTCGGTGTCACATCACCATCTGGTGACACCAACGATGTTATAAAAAAACAATACTTTGAACATTTTCGTCATTGAAGTGAAGACAATAAAAATTTAATCCATGGGTTTTTGGTATTTTTAGTTTACACAAATTTTCTTCAACTAAAAAAGCATTTTCTAACCAATTGTTTTTTTCATATATTTTTAACTCAAGTAAATAAAAGCTCGTTGAAAGCAAAATAAACATTGCAACTCATTACGTTTCTGTTCAATATTGCCAACGTTGTTAATGCGAACTGTGATACAAAGCTTGGCGCTATATCCGCGATTGATTGGATTCGTTATGAATATTTTGCAACGTTTCATACTGAAGCAAGTCTGCAAACAGTCCAAGGTGTAGGAGGGTTTTATTAAGTGTTGTGAAAGGTCTCAACCTCAGAGTTTCGTTGTTGTGCTTGAATTGCCTCCTGCCCAGCTGATCGAAGCATTGAAAATGGCGCCAAATTTACGGACACCACTAATTGAGCATGTAGAAGCTTTTGCTAAGAATCAGGTAAGAATTACAAAATGCAATTGGAGTTTTAATTATCTTATTTTTATTATTATTTTTTTGTTTTATACAAATATAAATATGTTTATTAAATTACCATTGATTTGCTTTGTATATACAGCTTTGTATTGGTAGAAATATACTTTAATATAAAACAAAAACTTATTTTACATATTTTAAATGCATTGTGTTGATTAGATTGGTTCTTGCGTGTTTGAATAAAAAGAAACAAATTACTTGTGCAGAAAATTACTTATATTTTCAATTTGTTACCTCAATACATGACCTAAATACAAAAGATATCCAGGCACACTGAATTCTGTATAATTTCTTCTAACTCCATCTAATATCCTTTTTGCAGCTTCATCAGCTTGCATAGTGCCAAAATAACTAGGTATTCTGTGAAATTAATTTTTTGAATTTAATAATGTTATAAAACAAGAAACTTTAAAATAGTAATGTTTGAAAATTACCTGAATCAGATATCTTTGGCAACTTCAGCTCCAACAATAAATGGATATACATGAACTAGAGTAATTAAAATATTGCTGTCTGCATATCTCAATTGACTCTGCAGAGATTGTGCAAAACCTTGTACTGCAAACTGAGCAATTGACAAAGGAAAAAAACAACAGTGTGGTCCTTATTAAGTCTCTGCATTCTTGGAAGAACTGCATCTGAAAGCTGAATATTTATTCTTACATTAACGACTAACTTTAAAAATGAATATAATCTGGTTTGACCACAAGTATTTACCCAAACATGACTCAAAATAGCCAAGTCCATAATAGCTTGAATTTCAACAGGATCTTCGTCTAATGTTCGAGGGCTAGGAATACCACAAAGTATCATAACGGACATTTCTCATGATAAGTTCAATGACAGCATCTTTGCCTTGTCCAGCAAAAACTCTATTTGTCGTACAATACAACAAACACGAAAGAATGGTATCAATTTCCTTATTGTATTTTTCACACATTTCTTTGCCAGGTTTAGTATCTGGTTTCACTACAGCTGTTGAGCACGGTCAACAAAAACAACAGAATTAGAACATCAGCCATGTAAACATAACCTCGCGAAACCGGTGCATCGCGCGCTGTAGAGTGTGGGACTAGATGCGACGATGCGAGCCGTGCAATCGTCAATTTCTCTAATACACACATGATCCATAAGCGCCCGAGCGGTCCTCGCACGTTCTTAAAGAACCACGTGCGTTCCGCAGTTCCGCTGCTACCCGAGTGGCCACCTCGGGCTCACTAGCGACTCGAGCGCTCCCCGCGAGCTCACGAGGAACTCGAGTGCTCTCGTGGACCCACGAAAAACTCGAGCGCTCGTCACGGGTACGCGTACAACCCGAAGAGTCGCGAAGTACTGCTCGGACTAGAGTACTATGTACAAGGGCTCTGTTAGCCATCGAGGCCGCCATAATACCAGTCCGTGAGTACGTGTCAGTCACGATCAACTACGCGTGCCCGCGTAGAATACTCAACTACGTAGCAGTGAGGTCAATCTGCAACATGGGGTTATGAATTTAACAGTTCGTGTTAAAACTTTGATCAGCACCTGATTGACGCACGGGTTAACTGCAAGGTACCTGTGTAACCAAGATATTTTCGAGCGTTACCCTTGCAATCACGTTACTGTGAATGCACTCTTCCTGGGATGGCGTGAAAGGACGCTCTGGTGGCGTAATTATATCAAGTTCACTACCCCGTGTAGTTAACCAGCGCTTCAAGATATAGACGTTGTTAAATGCGCAACTATGTCGCAGGTGATTATTTTTAATTGTGTGTTGTAAACAATATACCTCACAATAATATAATCTATGAAAAGGTGAACACTGATTTTCGCGCTCCAAATCAATAATCTCTCGTGCTGTGAGTTTATTCAGCAATTTTGCTTTTTTCTCACGGCGCAAATAAATTTTAAAAAATTAAGAAAAGTTTTTGAAAACTTCTTCAAAGCCGTTTCCCCCACGTACCAATCTAAACCGTGATGATGTATCTTCAACCAGTTATTCTGCCTTAAAATGTATTTTTTCAAAAATGCCGTTTTATAAATAGGCGACATTATCCAGTGTGCAGAAATATCTCGATTTAACTCAACAATACCAACTTCTTCGGTATTACACGGCCTTTGTTATCCTTAAAGAATTGCACGTCAACAATTGGATCCATTTTTTAAAGACAACTGCTCAGTTTAAAGACTATAAAATGACTGAGGGGGCTCGGTACGAGTAGATCGTATTTATACTGTTTTTTACTGAAACGCCATCTGTCTGTTTTATCCGCTGTAGTCTACTAAAACTTGTCGAGATGAGTCAATCTCCACCAAATTGTCATACTCAGCATAAACAATACAATTCACAACTGCTTCTATTGCGTTACCGAATCTCACGTCGATCCTCACACTACCCCTTCTAATTAAGTTCCAATGAGCATCACTGTTTGCCGATAAGTCGGGTGTCAAATCAAATGCAAAAAGACAATAACCATTCTGATACGCGTCGCGCGATATCGAATTGCCCATATTTGAAAAATGAACACCCGTTTCGATGGTAATTGATCACCATCCATATACAAGCACAGAAAATTAATATTATAGGGTTATAGGTTATAAGTTTTTGAAATTAAACGGATTGAGTTGCGAATGTCCGTTGTAAACCTGGTTCTCGATAAAATCAATAATAATTCTTTTTGCAATTGGCCCAAAATAATATTATCAATTGATTGACCATGCACACCTCTGTTTATAGTTACATTTTTCACTTCAACTCGGGTAATCGGATACTTTACCGTAGTTTTGGCTATAAATTTCTTATGAAGCATCGATATATTCGGATTGATTTTGACACGACGAACAAATAGTGCTGCCTCAGCTATGCGTGCTACGTATAAACGTTTTAGACACACCTCAACCCCACCAAGCATCAATCTATCCATATTCAGCACATCGACATGCAAATGACCCAAAAATCAATTTTATTATTGGTCATGACTTTTTGACGCTTTACAAAGCCTGCATTATCTATACCGATATCATCTATTTTACCGGCTGTATCATCGTACCACAAGACGCTGGTCAAGTGTGAATTTTTTGCCGCTGGCCCGTAATTCAACAGTGTCTCAATGTACGACCTGTAGGCGTAAGCATTATTTGGTGGTGACGCAGGCTTCTGATTGAAGGATACATCTACTTGAATAATCAACGAATGCATAAAGTTGTTTACAGACCCGACAGAAGGTGGCGTGTCCTCATTTTTGTCTGGTGTGGTAGTTCACACTATGTTTACACGTAAACTTAACAGTGTGTGCACTAAATCGAGATACTCACAAGTGCCAGGTATCATAAACTCTATTGGTGCTTGATCGGCAAGCGATGCGATTGGCTTATACTCGACCCCATGAGAACTTTCAATCGCCGTCTATGTTGGTGGCAATTTAAATCGCGATAACTCGGACTTTATTGAGTCACAAGAGTCGGTGTGCAAAAAAGCCATTTCGAAAAATCGTAAATTCAGCTTCCAAATATGTCTTGCTTTTTGACGGTGGAAATCTTCTTTTTCACAATCTTCTTTACAGCCGTCGACTTCTTCTTATTCTTTTTTGTAGATGTATTCCGCTCACCACCACGACTGTGATTTTGCTGATACGGAGCTGTCTTTATATCCAGCACGCCTACTCTTTTTTACACCTTCTCCCCTCTCATCAGGGATATGCTGCATCATCAATTTGTCTATTGCTTGAATGGCTATTTGTTTCAGATTATTCCAGCTCTCTTGAAAACGCTGATTAAGCGCTTCTTTGAAAGGCTGTTTCTCGCTTAACACATCGTCCATAATTATTGCACTAGCGTGAGCTGCCTTCCTGTCGACAGACTTAGCCCCACGCTTAATCAGAGGCAGGGCGCTACGATATAAGCCTTTCAAGAAACTGACAACACCCGCACCACTCTGGCAATGTCTACGACCAATCGTGGTGTAATTGTCGAAGCCGTAATTACCATCACCGGTACCACCACCACCACCACCACCACCTACTTATATATATTGGTGATTGATAAAATCGTCAAGTGTTCACGTTATTTTAGTTGGTGCGTTTAAAGTGAAGTGTCACCGTCAGTGTCCCGTAATCGAATGGTAGAGGTAGCCCCTGCTCACCCCTTATATCTATACCAATAGACTGAAATGACAAGGTGAGCAGAGGTAGATATATTTGCGAATTAAAGTTCTGAATTTGTGTTCGGCCATAAGCATAGTCGTATAGATGGAGGAGTATAGTACGTAATAAGCGTGAACAAATATCACCCGTACATAAGGTTGACATATACTGCTATAAATCATAAGCACACTCGGTAAACCGTTTACAAGATTAGCCGGCCTACTGCCGATAATGTAGTTGCCCATTTCACCATCACAAGATAATAATTCACTGGTTTTAACACCCAACATTTTTGATAACTTTTTGGACAATGAGAATGTGTGGAGATAATCTACACATTCATCCTGGCTACATGTACATCTGATCTGTACATAGCCACCACACCGAAGCTCAAAGTTGAGATGGTTTTTACATTCTCAAGACCATTTATTTCTTGCAAAAGAGTCTCGATATCACGATACATACCGCATTTTATGCGACTAAATCTCTCTGTACTGTCGGCGCGTATTATGCTATTGTCCGTATAAACTTGTCGTTTAGCCGTCTTCATACACACTACACCCTCTGTATCCATGTCTTTCATAGATATATGCTGGAAGGCGAGAGATATCTGTATTTCAGTGAGCCCTATGCACCAATCGCCGTGGAGGGAGATATTTTGAAGCAATTGTGTAGTAAAATGATTTGTCTTATTGCTTGGATATATATTTGTACTACTATTGCTGGATAAAACCCTATAGAATTCATCTCATTGTTGTTGTTGTTCTTCTTCTTCTTCTCGTTAATGTTTACGAGATCTTTTGCCGCTACCGAAGAATTGAATTTTTCCGGATAGCCCTTCCAGCTAACGAGAAACTCTTTTTTTTGCCTTTGCCTCTACTTTGCATTACACTGTCTACCTCGAAAATCTCGTGAAACAGATCTTTACGCACCCGGTTCAGCTGTTGCTCGTAGAAGAAACCCTCAATCTCTTCACCGCTCAGATCTTCGAGCGTGTAGACTGAGTGTGTAAACTGAGCGTGTGGCTGTCTCAAAGTATTGACTCTTACAATTCTAAACAATTCCAAGGTCCAGCCACCTTCGTATGCTTTTTGAAAGGCTGTTCGTGCACGACTGACTCGAACCAAATCACCCACACTATATTTATGTTGATAATGACGTAATCCTTTCGCACAATAGCGTGTCAAATTTTCACATGCTCTACCAGCATTGTACATTGTAATGCTAGATGGCGCATTTTTATCGCGCTGTGCCATGAATTATTGTACGATTGAACGATATTGTCTAGTACATTGATGTACCGTCTATTGCCGAAGTTTGTAAAGTATCTCCAAATACGCTCTTTCAACGTTCTAATAAAACGCTCGGCGATTGCAGCCTTAACGTGAGGATCTTGCACAGCGCGGTAAATAATGTCTCGTTCTTCACTAAGTTTTGCACTTCTCGACTAGCAAACTCCTTGCCCTTGTCCGTCTGAAAGTATTTGGGTGCTTGCTCGTCATTTGGCTTGAGTACTCGCTCGAGACCCTCTGCCACACTTTTACTCGTTTCATCATGCAGGGGTTCCACCCACGCGTACTTTGAGAGCGGAGCGATGACGACCAATAGGTAGATGTAATTATCATTCTAGGTCTTGTGAGCACGAAAATCGGCTTCAAAGGCTTGGTTATTTTTACGCATTTCTTCGCCCCCTCATTGCCCCCTCCCACACCCTCTCGCCCCCTCATGAACCGCTCCCTCATTTATTACGAATTAAATTCCTTCTATCCTCTGCTTATTATTATAAATAATTATGTACTGCGTTCAATTGCAGTAATATTTATGGTTTATAAAATATAAAAAGTTGAAGAATTTTTATTTTTAAGTTATGCGATGGATGTGGACGATAGATGGACCGTTGTGCTTAAAATAGATATGATAGGTGGAAGTGATAGGTAGATGCTTCAAGTTATGATTGGGGGTAACAAGTGATGTATACGTGAATGGAGATGATAGCAGGAAGATTGAGGTTATAATTGGAGATGATATGTGGAGGGTTGAGGTCATGATTTGAGGTGATGCTGGAGCTTATGAATGGAGACGATGAGTAGATGTCATGATTTGACGAGATAAATGGAAGTTATGTAGCGAGCTCAGAAGTGGAGATAATTTATGGAGCGTGTAGGTCACGATTGAAGGTGATAAGTAATAGATGTAGTAGATAGGTGGAAGTGATAGGTATATGCTGAAGGTTGTGAATAGAGGTGATAGGAAGATGATGTAGTTTATGAATGGAAATGATAGGTGTAAGGTTGGGATCAGGATTGGAGGTGATAGATAGGTGGATGATTGAGATGATGGTTGGAGATGATAGATAGGTGCTGGAGGTTACGAATGAAGGAGATAAGTGGATATCATGATTGAAGAGGATAGGTGGTAGACGTAGGTGACAGGTGGAAGTGATAGGTAGAAGCTGGTGTTTATCAATGGAGGAGATAGATGTAGGGTTGGGGGATTATGATTGTAGACGGTTCATGAGTGTAGACAGTTTATGGGTAATGGAGGTCATGATTGAAGGTGATAAGTGGTAGATGTAGGTGATGAGTGGAAGTGATAGATATTTGCTAGAGGTTGTGAATGGAGCGCAATAAGCGGATGTCATGATTGGAGATGATAGGTAGAAGTTATGTATGGATTGTGGAGGTCGTGAAAGTAAACAGTTTATGGGGGGATGAAGGAAGTGATAAGTGGTGGATTACAAGTTAAGGTTGATGGTAATAAGTGGAGAGTGTAAATGGTAGGTGGAGGTGATTGGTAGACAAAATGTGTAGAGAATGAAGGTCATAGTCGAAGATTATAGGGAGATAGGGGAGGTTCTGATTGGAGGCAGTAGATGGAGGGTCAAAGTGCTGGGCAGATGGTGGGCTGCATGGGTAGAGGAGATATATAGAGGCAGGAAGACATGAATATAGGTGATATATTGAGATATAGTGTGGAGGGTGGAGGTAATAGGTGAACTTTGAATTTTATTATGAGGTCATAATTAGTCATATGTGGAAAGTGTGGGTGATAGTGGTGAAGTAGGATATGGTTCCGTCCCTGACCTTCCCTTATTATTATAAATGATTATGTACTGTTCTTAATTGCAGTCATATTCATGGTTTATGAAATATAAAAAGTTGAAAAATTTATATTTCTAAGTTATGATTTTAAGAGTTGAGTGTTGAATATAAGTAATATTAAATAGAAGTCAGGACTTTAATGTGTGTGTTTAAACCTAAATACAAACTTCAAATTTACAGCTAAGGGGGTTGGTGAGCGGAGCGAGCACGAGGGTACCCCCTAGTACATATATATAATAAAAACATACTAAAATTACTACAAATAAATAGTAAAATAAATTGTACTCAATATTATATGAATAATTATAAAGTATTCACCAGAACTTTTCGTGCTTCAAATAAATACACTAAAAGTACACCAATTTGAAGGTTGTACAGAAACTTGTCCAGATGAGATTCTGAATGAAAAGTAGCTCATACTGGAAAGCAGACGACTCTACTCATCATCACCTAACTGGCTTGCTATTGTGTTTTGCATGTATGAAGAAAGAGACCGTGTTTACACATGGTTTACATGTGATTCATGTTTATAAAAAAATGAAAAAAATTGTATGATTTTATGTCCTTCAAGTAAATATAGTGATGTAGCTTTTGTGTGTTATTGTGTGATAGGAAGTGTGATGTAGGATTAAGCGTATATGTATAGTAAATGTCAATGAAATGCAGGGTTAGCAATGTGCACCAGCTCTGTAAGAATCATCATCTGCATGATTTCTCTTCCTTCGAGGCTTAGCGTGCTTACAACGTAGATTCTGCTGCTTTCTTGTCGGATCCGAAAAGTCTTTCTTCATCCATGTTCTTAGCTCAGTTGGGTACCAAGCATGCTCATAATGTCCAGGATTCCAACTTTGCCATCATTAAATGAAGAGACAGCAATTTAGACTTCAATTTACAAAACTGCAACACCACTGAAACTGTGCTTGGGGATGATCTTTCTAAGAGATTGGTTAAAGCTCTCATTGTTGTTTTGTGTGTAAACTCCAACGCATCTCTCAAGCAAGCCGGGATCCGTCAAGTCTTCGTGAATTGGCTCAATTGCATCCATAACAGCTAGAGGAATGGCATTTTTGCGGTGAAAGTTCTTCAAGTTGTTGGCTTTGGATACCTGCCATTTGCACCAACTTCGTGTTTCTACTGGACAAAGGTGGTGTTTGGGCTCCTGATCAGTTCACTGTTTGTAAAAAATGTTGCACAAATGGCATTCGACATTTTTTCAACTGAATCATTACGGCCCCGAATGGCATTGCTATAATACTTTGTCTACTGATCAATCCTCAGAGCAGTAAGACGGTGTTTTCCACCAATGCTTACTCCATCAGGTAACTGCTTTCCTGCTAAGCTCTTCTTCAGGTTGCTTACTCGTGTTCCCATCCTCTTCTGTACATGTCCAACACATTCTCTCTTCTGAATGGTCTATATTATGAAGTCTTCTTCATATAGTTGGGCATCGGAAAGAGCTTTATAGACTTTTGAATCGCCATCACCGATGTAATTCTTGTATTTCACTCCATGGCTTGTCTCAGATCGTTGAAACATTTCAACAATTCCATCAACTTCCATCTTTCCAGAATTACCTTGGTGATTGGCTGAACACCTACCTTGATTTTCGTAGACCTTACCAAGGGATTGTTTGGGAGACTCGTCAATCACTTTTCCATTTGCATGTCGTATCAGTGCTGATACACTTTAAAGAAAAGAGTGACTTCGCTTCCTCCAAGAACCATCACCCGAAACAGTCTCACGGTTATCCTCTTGAGTGTCACTGCTGCAGTTTTTCTACATAGCTGCTCTCATTGAGTCCTCAGCTACACTTTTAGTTTCTGCTTTTAAATCTTGATTTATTATATCAAAATTACCATGAGAAATGAAAGTTAATAAATCCATTACCTTACAGAAAGAATTTAAACCACCATGAACGTGTCCAAGGTGTCTCATAGCTAAAACTGAACGTTTATTGATTTCATACGCACTATGTTGCTTACCAATTTTTCTACTAGACTCAATGAAAGCAGCTTTGTGGTATCCGGTGCAAGTGGCAGATAGTGTAATGCCGAGACCTCTTATATCGATTTCATCAAATTTGACATTCCTACCACAAGCTTCTATAATCCTGGGCACAGTAAGGAAATATGGTTTTCCATGCGAATATGATCCAGGTACTCTACCTTTTGAGTCTGGACCCATCTTGAACTGTCTTTTTCAATTGTCAATATAAATACACTGATACACTCATTTTTTAGTACAATTTTTAATCACAAATACGAAAACTTTTATAAAACTATTAAATATATTAAATAGTTTTTACAAAACTTAATAATTGTAAAATAATTTGAAAATGTACAGTGTTTATTTTTGAAAAAATAGTTTTCTTGGTGTGAGCCAGGTAAAACAGGAGTATAGACTTATCACCACTTACTTCAGCTCTCATATGGTTCAGTCGGTAAATGGGTCAGTTGAAAATCTGTTATCTCTCGTTGTTTGGGGGCACGAGAATGCAAGTATATCTTTACAGGTCTCGAACTGTGGATAAGATTTTGAAAGATCGAAGATGCGTAATTTCGTGTAAATGTATGTATTTTCATTATACAAAAATTACAAGTCTCTCCCTTGCGCGGAGAGTTATACGTTTAAGAGACGATATGTATTGCCCAAGAGCTGGACAAATTCTGCTATTCTTTTTCTAGGTTATTCTTGAGATTGACTATGGTGAGAGAGAGATAGGTAAAGTTTTAAACTTGGAACATAAGGAGATAAATCTAATTAGAGGAAATATTCAAAGAGGTGAGGCCTGTACGGGAAGGGAAAATTTTAATGTATTTAGATGAGTGTATATACACTATCTAATATGATTTTATCTCTCGGTAGTTAGTTAATATTCTTTTGTTGACTTATATCGATCTTTCCCAGGCAGTGATTACGAAAGGATTTAAGAAAACAAAATCCTTTTCTTTTTAAAAAACGACGTTTCGGCGATCATTGTCGCCCTCATCAGGAAACTGTCAAAATTTTATTAGATAAAAATAAGCATACAAACTTAAGAAAAACAGAGTAATACATACAAAAGCGATATTTTTGAAAACTTACATATGGGAGCAGATATGATTTGTGTACATCTCGATAATCCTTTCCCCCGGCTAGTTAATAGCGGGGGAAGAGAGAGGTCGAGTGACACAGCTATTATTTATGCAGCTTTGTCTGCTACTGTCTCGGAAGTGAGGAAGTAGTCAGCAGCCGTTGCTTATATATTGCGAAAAGTCTTTCGCGCGGTTTGTTTATCTATGACGTCACACATCACCTCATCTTTTCGATGTACACAGAATCGATTTGAATTCTTAAGCTGGTGTATTAAATGTGTGTACACGTTATTGAGTTTCTGGGTATCCTCTTTCTTATCGACACTATTATCTTGCAAATGTGTATGCATCATTTCCGAGATTAATCTTTTATTTAAATTATTTTCTTTGTCTTTTATGCTAAATTTTTCAAAATTAAATTCATGATTGTAATTTTCAATATGCTCGGAAATTACATTGTCTTTAGACTTCCTGTGTTCCTCAATAGGTGTACACACATTTCTTTTTGTTTGGCCTACATATGTAGCCGTGCAATCATTACATCCAAGTTTATGAACAACATTTTTCTCTAGGTGTTTCTCTTTTTTATCCTTTCCTTTCACAATAATATTGCACATATTACTGTGTAAAACCATTGACGTATGGTATACTAAAGTGGTTGTTATATACATTATTCTTTGCACGTTGCTCCGGTTTTCTTGTCATTTTGACTGCAGATAATCGTTTTTTGACGTATTTTTCTACGAAATTAGAGGGGTAATCATTATCAAATAATAGACCTTTTATCATGCCAATGTTTTTCTGGTGAAAACATTTATCTGATAACTTTACCGCTCTGTCAACTAGATTATACACCATGGCAATTTTTTGAGTAATCGGATGTTGAGATTTAAAGTGCAAAAATCTGCCAGAGAAATTTGGTTTCGTGTACCAATCAGTTTTTATTCCACCTGCTTAATTAATCAATAATACGTCTAAAAACTTAGGGATTTGTTTACCTCCATTTCAGGCGTAAATTGGAGTCTACTATTATACGAATTAAATATTTTCAACGTTTCATTTACGTTTCCTTTCGGAATGAAAGCAATGATATCGTTGACATAACGGAAAAAGAATACAGGTTGATAAGTTAATTTTGAAAAGCACTCCGTTTCGAGATCATCCATAACAATGTCAGCGAATAATCCCGAAATCCGAGAGCCCATGGGTGTACCAAAAAGTTGTTTGTAAAATTTACCATTAAATTGGAAGTAAGTGTTATCCATAATCAGACTACAAGCGTCCAAAATCTCGTCAAGTGGAATTTCAAACTTTCTCGCTATTTGTATGTATCTTTTTTCGATACTCTGCATGACTAATGCTTTATCAATATTTGTTGTAACGGGGATTGACTCCGTTAAATGTAGACTTCTCTACTTGAATTCTCCGTGGGTTTAAAATGAAGGAGAAAAGGAAAAATTTGCAAACGCTAAATAAATACACACACGAAGTCTGGTAAAAGGCTATTGCGTATATTCAAATTAAACGTCAAAACTGATTATAAGCAATCTGTACAAGTATGCTCTCCTGGCACATAAGATATTAATTCACTGAAAGCTAACAATCACGAACGCGCTGGTGAGAGTGAGAGAAAGAAAAGCTGGTACTTACAAAACACGCGGTATTCGCCGGTGCAGTATACAGCAGTACGATGCGGTCTCGCTCAGATACAGCTCCCGTAAACGCAGCTTCGCCTTGCATATAACTCAATGTTCACAAACACAAATTGTGCATGCACGTACAGCGGTAACGACAATAATTGCTTTCAATAAATACGTTTCGCACAAAATAAATGTAAGTCCGGGATATGCGGCTAACACGCTCGATAGTCGAATCGAATCTAACGCCTAACCTATCGTGACGTCACGAGCTTCTCTCTCTCGCGCGCTCCATCCGGCGGCAACATCTGAAAAGTTAGACATACAATACAGTGGTCATTCGGAATTTTTACATTTTTTATTCTTTCTATAAAATCGTAACTATTTTTTATGTATGAACGAGGTTTATTAATACTACTTTGTAAGATTTTATATAAATACTTTGATAAAAAATAGGCAGGCGATCCTATTGTTGAAATAATAGGCCTTGGAGGATGGTCTCTCGTGTGGATTTTTGGTAAACCATATGCTTTTGGTAAACATGTGTCAGTTTGTGTAAAAAACTGTTTCTTATATTTTTTACCAAAAAAACCATTTTCATTCCACATATTTCTTAATCTTCGATTGCAATTTTGATAACGGATTTTTCTTAATTATACTGTATGTGCTAGTGTCAGCTAAAAGATTTTCCATCTAGTCGATGTAATCGTGTTTATACATCGCAACCGTTACATTACCTTTATCAGCAATGGTGAGCATAATATCTTTATGGGTCTTAATGAAATTCTTTGTTTTCGTTAATCTATTCTTAATAATCTTTTCTTCTATTTTAATGTGTCTCGTCTTATTACGGTGTTGTGTGATTGTGTGAATTAATGTGTTTCGGGCTCTATTTGCAGTATTGTCAGGCATGTTGTTAATTGATACTGTGTTCTCTAAGTTTTTGATACATTCAATAACTAGAATTTCATTAAGATTACTCGTAGAATTAAATTTCCTACCGAGTGTGGTCACATATTTTATATTAGTCGGTATGTCTATATTAGTCAAATTAGTGAACCATTTTTCAAAACTCGGATTTGTATCATTTTTTCTATTTATGTTATTGAATTTTCTATTCTGAGTCAAATTAAGATTGAAGCGAAGATTGTTATTATACTCGTCTTGATTTGACGTAACAAAGTCGAAAATTTCTATGTTTATTGTTATCTAATAAAATTTTGACAGTTTCCTGATGAGGGCGACAATAATCGCCGAAACGTCGTTTTTTAAAAAGAAAGGGATTTTGTTTTCTTAAACCCTTTCGTAACCACTGCCTCGGAGAGATCGATATAAGTCAGCAAAAGGAAAATTTTCAAGTTGTAGAAAGGTTAGGTCAGATGCGTCATTATGCAGGTATAAGGTACACTGGGAAGCACGAGGAGCTTCTGGGAAACTGTAAATGAATAAAACCATTAGGCTCTAATAGGACCTGGATCGCGCTCGATGTGGATTGTGCTCGAAGGGAGACACTGCGGATTAAGTTGTAAACTGTCGTGGAAGCGGAATACAAATCTATTACATTTTACGCGTATATGAGTATAGAGACCGCGGCGAGCAATAAGTCTTGCTTATATTTATACTTATATTATTGGAATATCTAGGTACTGTAATAAACCGCGAAGAGTATATAATTAAATTTTTTATAATGTCTCGATCTACGCAGATCAAATGTAACCCGATCTGTCTGATGACTGTTCTCCGGATAATTATATAAAATTAAGAGTAGCCACCCCAAATAAGGCGCCCTAGAAATGGGAAATCATGAATTTATAGCGAATTTCCGATGTTCACGGAGATCATCTGAGTCATACTGTATCTGAAAATAGCCCCCACTATAGGAAAACCATCGATTAAGCTCGGAAAAACCTACGCGGAAATATTCTGCGCGGCAAATACAGCGCGACAATGGGAAGAACGAACGCTTAAATAGATCTGGAGCGAAAGCTCCGGAGGCTAGTCGACCATCCAGGGATCAAGAGCACGGACGAATCTCTGCCCGTGACCTACTCATTCTATCTCAACCAGTGCTGCATACGGGGAACCGCCGCTTACGAGACGATTATCACGAATCCAACCTCATCCGAAAGTTCGGAAAAGCAAGAGAGCTGAGAGCAACCACCGACTCAAAGCCAGACGCTGCAGCCGCTGACACCTCGCAACCGCTCGACGCTAACCCAGAGCGTCTATTCTTGGAAGCATTGCTGGAGCATCAGAGGGACAACTCAACGCCACATCGAGCCACACGCACGATCAGCGACTTCCCTACACACATATATACTTACGCACACACGCAAGGTACGGCCTCGTATTCTGTTAGCGCTGCGGGCGTTCACACTCACGTTTGTCTAACACGCATTATATACAGAGGTAATCTCGAAATCCCGCTCTCCTACCCGGTAGGCCATGACCGTGAATACGGTAGCCAAAGGAGAGAATTGTATATAGATTTCTGACTCATAATAAATTTATTAAATTACCAAACACATATTTCCTTTATTCGAAAAACCATCACACCTCCAATAATAAATATATAGTTGTGAGCGTCACTATCCCGACGTAACACATTTAATATTTATTATTTAAAAATGGTGCATCGGTCGTTAGAACAAACGGAAATCGAGATTATCTGTGATGGTTTTTAAGAAATGTCAGAAAGAAACGCGTTCACTAACTGGCGACAAACAGAAACAGATATTAACGACACAACGCTGTTAAATCAATTCCGAACAAAAGAAAAGGAAGTAGAAGAAGCGTGCGCGAATGATTCGAAGGAAATTGACGTATTAATTACAGAAGCCTTGCAACTTTCAAAAAAATTATCTCACACATGCCAAAAATATAATTTAGACGAGCCGGAAGACGTGTTGAAATTTCCTAAGGATAAATCAAAATTTCTCAAATATCGGGAAAATTTAGATAAAAGTAGTTCAAGCAGCGAGCAAGAGGTTGACGATAGAGTAGTAGAGTCTTTGGTCGCTTTAGGACCAACAAAAAAATTTCAGCTCCAACGAGAGAGCTTTCTGAAAGATAAACGAACGGAAATAATCGAAAATAACGAAGTACATCCAATCGAAATAAATACTCCATTAAGTATTAAACAGGGATATACCAGCACTCCTTTAACGGAAAAAGGAGGGGCGATTTCAAAGAAAAAGTTAATATCTTGCTTAGAGGAGGTGAATTTAGATAATTCATTACAGAACACAAAGCAAGAGATACAGGATTTGAAAACTCGTCTAACGCCAGTAATCGGAAAAAAGAGAGTTGAAGAATATTTTTCAAAACCCGAAAATATTAAAGAAATTAATAATACACTTACAAGCAATCCCGGATACGGAGCAATTGAAATTTTTACAAAATTCAAAAATCAGATAACGGAATTTTTCAATCAGCCACATAACACCGATTATAAAATTCAAGAAAATACGGAGGAAAGCAACGCGCTATATTTGTCAATTCCAAATACACCCAGTAATTTAATAGCACCGATCAGACAAGAAATCATGGCGAACGACGGTATGAGGGGAATGTCGATTTCAAATATTCTGGACATAATTCCAAGATACAACGGACAAAATATACATTTAAACGCCTTTCTTGACGGATGTCGGGAAGCGAAAGAAATGGTTTCAGCAGCGCGCGAAGCAGAATTAGTAAAATTTATACGAATGAGATTATACGGAGACGCACTAACGTGTAGTCGGGGTCAAACATTCGCCACAATGACGGAGATAATAAATTTTTTTGAAAGAATATATGGCTCAGCAAAAACTTTCCACGATTATACGGGTGAACTAGCAAAAATACGGCAGAAACGGAACGAAGCAGTAATTACGTTCTTTAATAAAATTAAAGAAATTCAAAAAGAAATGTTGGCAACGGCTTTACGGGAAGAGAGATACACAAACGAGACGCGACAAACATTCACCGCGGAAATCGAGAGAGATTGTATCAAATTTTTTAAGAGGGGTCTACGCTGGGAAATCAAGAGCCGAATGGGCGAGCATACGACGCTAAACGAAGCGCGAGAACAAGCGATAGAAATAGAAAGAGACTACGCCGGATGCGGGCTCGACTCAGACAGCGCAGATGAATCAAAGGCCAAGGTTAAGGAAACCCGGAAGATTAAAATAATTGATCCACAAACGCCTCAATCAATTCCCATGATAGCATGCAGTTATTGCGGAAAAGCGGGACATATTATGATGAACTGTCGAAGATTTTTGGGACGACAATTCAATGGATTCAATAATAATCAATCAAAAAATGGAAACTATTTACAACAAAATAGACAAAATAATAGACATTTTGGTGGATGGAATGCGGAAAATCGCCGCAGAACCGAATTTTTACCTAATACCAATAATAAGAGTAACAATAATTATAATAATAATAATTCTAATCGACCCACGATTAGCAATAATTATAGTCAAGGCGAATACCGCGGAAATCCCGGACCACCTCGTAATAATAACACGAATAACAATAAACCAATTCCTCAATGCTACCATTGCAGAAAAACGGGACACATACAGCGAAATTGTTATAAATTTATACGAGAACAACGTTCCAATGATACACAGGGAAACGACAGAACTCTTTCGCGGGAGGGCGCCTCGAAAGAGTTAGTCGCTGGCACACGCCCAAGGAACCAGCAGGCGGAGCCGGCACACGCATAGAGACCATAAATCTCAGCCAAAAAAGTACGTCTCCAACAATTAAAATCGACATTGGAGATTTTCGAAGACCGCTCGAATTCATGTTAGATACTGGAGCGGGAGTTAGCCTAGTGCGCGAGTCGGAGGTAGCGCACTACGCTGACATAAATAGACAAGAAGTGATTAATTTAAAAGGTATAACGGATGGATATATCCCTACGCTAGGAAAAATAATAACAAATTTTAATGACATTGCTGCTGAATTTCATATTGTCGCCGATAACTTCCCTATAAAAGAAGCGGGAATTCTCGGAAATGATTTCTTTCGCAAAAGTGATGCGAAAATAAATTTCAATGAAAATTATATAGAGGTGAATGGACAGATAATTCCATTCATGAAAAATACTACAGGCGATGTGTCACGAGAGCTGCGGGTCGGTTCTGAGAAGATACATGCGCGAGAGGCCGAAAATAGAAAAGAGACTATAGGAGACTCCAGGAGGGGAGATCTCGACTTTGACTATGATTATATGGAAATGAGCTCGAGCAACGATGATGATCAAGTAAAAAACCTGCAGGTGAATTTGAATAAAAGAGTTAAGTTTGATAATGCGTGCGCAACACACATACAAACAAATAATATTAATGAAAAAGATAATAATGAAAGAATTGCAATTTGTGAAATCAAGGATAAAAGTAATGAAATTGAGATTGAAAATAATGAAATTGAGAATAATGAAATTATGATTGAAAATAATGAAATTGAAAATAATGAAACGAAAGAAAGTTTACAGAAGACAATGAACGAAATAATTACGGAAGTTAATAAAATAGAAATTATGCGAAATAAGCAAGAGAATATTGATGATGAAAATATTAATGATAAAAAAAATGAAGAATATTTCGTGGGTGCGGAAATATTTGAAAATTTATATGGCGATAGGGAAGAGAATGGAATAGATAATAATTATTTTATTAAACATTATATTGAAAACGGCGATATGGATAATCTATGCAGCAATTACATGGAAATTTCAGAAAAGGATTATTATTCTACCGAGGTGAAACCAGCCGAGATGAGCACGTCTATTTTACAAATCAAAGAGACAAAGCCAATACCAAGAATAGATCGACTAAAGGCGCTCCTAAAAATAGACCATCTGACGGAAGAAACAAGAGAACCAATAATCAAATTAATCGAAGAATACGCCGACTGCTTTCACTTGAAAGGCGAATATTTGGGAACAGCTAAGGTGCCAAGCCATCGCATTGTTACAACAGATGATATACCGATTTACGAAAGACCATACAGACCGGCGCACTTATTAAAATTAGAGATGGAACGACAAATAACGGAGATGCTGAAGAGCGATATTATAAGACCTTCAAACTCCCCATACGCATCGCCAGCATTTCTAGTAGCTAAAACACCGGACAGCAAAGGAAATCCTCGCTATCGATTTGTAGTAGATTACAGAAAGTTAAATGACAAAACCGTAAAAGATAAATACCCTTTACCAAATATTTTAGATATTATTGATCAATTAGCAGGTGCACAATACTTCTCGGTACTTGATTTGGCGCAAGGATTTTTTCAAGTGCCTGTACATGAGCCTGATAAATACAAAACAGCATTTTCTACACATCAGGGACTATTTGAATTTAATAAATTACCAATGGGTATGACAAATTCTCCCGCATCTTTTATGCGCGGAATTGACATAGTCTTCAAAGATTTACAAGGTAAGGAGATATTCCTATTTTTAGATGACGCAGTAATATACGGCAAAACGGTTGAAGAACACAATCAAAAATTTGAGAGATTTTTGAAAAGATTAAGAGAAGCAAATCTCAAGATGCAACCAGATAAATGCAAATTTTTGCAAGAGGAGGTGATTTATTTAGGACATCTACTCACCAGAGACGGAGTCCGCCCCGATCCTAAAAAAATCGAAGCAGTGAAAAATTTTCCGAGACCCAAAACACAAAAAAATATACGCGAATTTCTCGGTTTAGCCGGATACTACCGCAGATTTATTGAAAAATTTTCAGGAATAGCAAAACCCTTGAGTGACCTTTTAAAAAAAGAGACCGACTTTAATTGGTCAGACGAAGCCGAAGAAGCATTCACAATTTTGAAAAAGAAGTTATGTGAAAAGCCAATATTGCAAATAGCCGATTTTGAGAAACCTTTTATTGTTCGTACTGACGCATCGTTAGTAGCGGTTGCGGGAATCCTATCTCAAGGAGAGATAGGAAAAGATAGACCTATTGCATATGTATCACGTGTATTATCCGACGCAGAGACGCGATACGATTCATACTCAAGAGAGGCATTGGCAATATTATATTCGGTATCGCAATTTAGACCGTACCTATTAGGACGACATTTCACCATCGTTACAGATTGCAAACCACTCATATGGTTTAAAAATTCGACGGACTTGACAACAAAGGTAAGCAGATGGAGAATTAAATTAAACGCATATGATTACGACATCGTGTATAAAAGCGGTAAAAGCAACACAAACGCGGATGCATTATCTCGAAACCCAGTCGAGGGAGAGCAAGCTGAAGGGAGTATCGACGACCAGCTAATTTTAGCCATGCAGACGCGTACACGCGCGGGAAAGCTAGCCGTTCCGAACTATAGGGACAAGCGACCGAAGAAGCCGAATAAGCAAAACATAGAGGCTCCCACGGCAACACCTACTATAGAGACAGAAGAGACGCCAGAATTGCAACACGGAGAAGAGGAATTAATAAACAACGAGATATGCGAAAATAAGACGATAAACGAAAATTATGAAAATGATATTGAAGAACCATTGCAAAATGAGACAAGTGCAAATTTTCAAAATTCCAGCAAATCAGAATTATTCGCAGAATGCAAAGAACAATTATTTATGCGAAAAGATAACCTACTTTACTTCATAGATACAGAAGGAACTCCATGCGACGCGGGTGCTAAACAATTAAGAGAACGAAAAATTTCACCAAAATTTGCAAACTTAGAACCAGGTGAAATTAAGGTAACAACAAAAAATAATCGGAAGCTATTTGCGGCAGTAATAAAAAATACACAACCAACAAGTACGACAGAAGTGCAAAAAAATTTAATAGATATTTTCGAGGTTTTAAAAGCATTAATTATAAAAAAGAGTGTTCGATCAATAAGTATAGCCAAAAATGAAGATATTGGAAACGTTGAATGGAAAAACGTACTATCAAGCTTGCGAAAAATTCTAGAGGATATATCAGTGAAAATAATTATTTGCACAGGTATAATAAAATATGTCGAAGAAAAAGACAGAAGTAAAATAATACAAGAAATGCATAGCACAGCAATAGGAGGACACCGAGGAGTCACGAAAACGTATAGGCGCATAAAGCAACGGTATTTCTGGGGTAGCGTGAAGGAAGACGTACAAAATTTCATACGCACATGTGTCACGTGTCAAATAAAAAAATTGGTGAGAGTTAAAACGAAACAACCAATGCAAATCACAGATACACCTCACGCACCAATGGAAAAAGTAAGCCTAGACATAGTAGGACCTTTTCCAATCACTGACAATGGTCACAATAATATATTAACAATACAATGCAATTTTTCAAAATATTGCTTAGCAATACCGTTAAAAGATGCTACAGCAGCATCAGTAGCAGATGCATTTATAACAAGGTTTATTTGTATTTTCGGAGCTCCAATCACGATTCTGACGGATCAAGGCAGCAATTTTATGTCAAATTTGCTAAAAAGGGTAGCAAAAAAATTTAAGATCAAACAGGTAAAAACAACTGCCTATCATCCACAATCAAACGGTTCATTAGAACGATCGCATCATGCATTAGCAGAATACCTAAAAACAGTGATGCAGAACGAATCCTGGGATGAATTACTAGAACTTGCAACTTTATGCTATAATACGGTTCCTCACGAAGGCCATTCCTTCACACCATTCGAATTAGTATTCGGCAAATTAGCCAGAGTACCCTCGAGCGAACCATTAGAAGAAAGCGAAAAGCCATTAACATATAACGATTATGTAACAAATCTTAGTACAAGATTAAACGAGTTACAGAAAATCGCAAGAGAAAAATTGATTGAATCAAAAATACGATCAAAATTCTATTATGATAAAAAAATTAATCCAAAGGAATTTCAGATTGGAGACAAAGTATGGCTATTGAAAGGTGGAAAACAGTATAAATTAGGAGACCAGTACGAAGGTCCATATACAGTACTAGATGTATTCAACGATCAACGAAACGTTAAAATACGTATGAAAAACAAACAGATTAAAACAGTTAACGCCAATAGACTTAGAATATCGCACGTAGAACCAGCAAATTAACAAGTAATATAATAACAATAACAATATAACACGCAGTAACTGTTACGAGCTTATTAATATTTATTATTTAAAAATAAAAAGAAGAAGAATATATAGGGGAGAGAAATAACAGTATATGCATACAGGCATACGCATATATACGCACAAAAAGACACATTAAAACAGACGCTTAAAGCAAATAACCATTTACGGAAACAAAGTATGATAGGAACAAAAAAATATTACATCACTCGCAGGCAAAGACAAAATGAAGAGTCGAGAATTTCACGAGGAAATTGTTCAGCGCTACCACAGCATATATTGGAACACGAAAAATGGCAAGGAAAACAAGCCAAAGTATACCGGCACACAGGAAGATCTGGAACGATGGGAAGCAGACAGCGAACTTCGCGCGTACGTAACCGATAGAATAGAAATCCCAGCCTTCTGGAGAAGATTCGACAGAGAAATGCTCAATAGAGCGATTAACAACAGCTACTGGAAAATTAATTACAACCTGGATAGATGGAATGACGAAGATCTATTCGATCTAAACATATTATTCTTCGAGAATGGAGGAGACATATGGAAAGTATACAAGGAAGAAGAGGCCATTGACATTTTCGACTTAAATATATTATTCCGCAATTTTTCAATCCGGCCAGACGACTGTCCAAACTGTTGCGAAGAAGAATGGGGCGGATTTAGAGATGACGATGACGGCTGCCAAATTTGTTATTGCTGCGCCTATATAAGAGAACTCAACGAACGGGACAGAGAAGAGAGGGAAGCTCTAGCCGCAATCAACGGCGGGCTATAAAAATAGTACGCCATGCGAGGGGAAATATCAAAACCAGCAGGCTCGTCATAAGCTCCGCACTCCCCTCTATGCCTCGCTGCGGTAGCGTTCCCCTCTCCTACACAGCAGCACGCGCTCTCAACGATACGCGCGCTTTAACGCAACACTCTGCTCACGCTATATATATATATATATATATATATATATATATGGCGACGAACAACGCGCCAGCAAGAGCGACTTGACGCACAGCCTTCCGAGACGCGCGCACTTTAATAGAGCACCCGATATTGTATATATATATATATAGATATAGCGGTACAAGAAGATGGCCTCATCGACGCGCGGCATGAAGGCAACGCATTTTCACGTGCCTACGGATCTCGAAGGCGCGAGTCAAAATTCCGACACATCACAAAATTTTTTTTTTAACAAGGAGGAGCACACGAAATGTGCACAAGGAAAGGAGGGAGGCAGGGAAAATAAAAACACCAAAGAAAACTAGGATTATTATAGTTTATTTAAAACAAGTAAAAGCACATAGGATTTAAGCAAACATTTAGGGCCACCAGGGCCGGACATCATTATCTAGGAGGCGCCGGATGGGGTCCCCCGTCCGGGGTACCACGCGCCATTCCTGCAACAAAAAAAACAATAAAAATATTATTCCTTTATACTTATACACACGCACATTTATATATAAAAAAAAAAAAAAAAAAATATATATCCTCACCCCCATATCCTCCCATCGCATGAGAGGTGGATCAGTGTCCTCCGATTGGCCGCAAATCCCGCAGAACTCCTCGGGATTGGGAGAAATCCCCATGGCACAGGACAAAGCAGCCATCCACCCCGTAGCGATGACGGAAGTCACGTTCCTATAAGAATACTGAAAAATAAAAGAAGAACAACATTGATTAATTGAATGAATATATATACACACATATACATAGAAGAAAAAAAAAAGATAATACTCACGTATGGTCCACCGGTCCGGTGAAAATCAAAAAGAATGCGGGCGGGCTCGCGAACCGGCCCTCCACAGAATCCACAAGCTCTTTCCCGCGTGCTGGGAAAATGGCAGGGTTCCCATTGCCCGTAGGAACCCGCCAGACCCGACACGAGAGGAGGCATGTATTCATGGACGTATTCGTCCACGATCTCCTACAAAACACAAAAACAACAAAAAATCTTTATTACAATATATATATAAATATATATATTGTGTGTTGGTGTAGAATATAAAAAAAAAAAAAAAAAAAAAAAAAAAAAAAAAAAAGGAGAATCACTTACCACCAGCAACAACAAGGCTGCGAACACCGAGAGTGAACATTTTTAAGAAAAGGACGCTTCCAGTCAGAACGACAAATAGAAACTGACAGACGTCAAAGCATCATGACACTCGTCGAAACGGAGTA